>OX104059.1:1846734-1992351 GCA_944474145.2 Dicrocoelium dendriticum
ATGTCCTCATATGCGTTTACTTTAATCGATATCGGCATTTCGAGTGATGGGCTGTTGTTTGACATCCCCGGTGTGACTGCGCTTGATGTGCATGTTGACAAGGTGCCTACCTGTCTATTACCCACTACATCGTTCATACTGGCTCCAGGAGACAGTTTGTCGTTGCTGGAGGGGACGGGGTGCACGGTTCTTGTGGCCGTGCTAGGCTCAAAGAGCGGTTCCATGCACTCGGTGTGGAGCGGACTACGGTCCAGCCACCGCCTTGTGTGCGGTTGATTCCCCAAATACAGCGTGCTTGTGTTTGCCTGTGAAGGAGTGTGGGCCGGCTCCGTTGATGAAACGTGGCTCCCATCCGCATGCCTCCCGGTCTTATTCCTTCGGGTTTACACTGGATATGGGGTATGTGGTTGGAGCTGTGGGTGGTGCAGCGCAAGCCATCCATGGTCCCTCTGTAGGCGCAGGCGTCCTGTGGCTGGCCACAGTGACAGGCAAATCCGAAACCGGAGGCTGCCAACCAAGGCACTGGCCGAACGTCCACCTTTCACGGCAACCTCCTTTTCCGATTGGTCATGTGCAAGCCTGTTAAATCCACAGTAAATTGATACGAGCTTATTGTGCATGAACTTGAAGTTCAGCTTACTGGTTACCTTGGGTTGTTGTCGTTGTCTGAAACGTCTGTGTTCGGAAGCACAGATTATTGAGGTATTGTACATTGTGGTTTTTAATTATTTGTAATAGTACAGTATTCCTGTTCCGGTCTTGTATTGTTTAAACTGGTGGGGAAGCGTTCACTCAATATTTCTAGGCTGATTGCCGCTTACCCTACTTTCATTAATCTTGGACTGCAGCCCTTGACAAAACTCCTATCAACGTTTCGGCTTCGCGGATTGAGCAACCCTGCTCTTGGTCGTGTGTTTGCACATCCTGCTCAGGAGAATCCCGAAGCTCGGGTATATCATGAACAAACATGCTTTTTATGCTATTGCTGTTGAGAATGCCGCGTTGGTCTTCTGCTTCCTTTGGTCAATATTTCTAAAACAGTTCGGGTAAAATGCGCACCGCGCTGGGTGAGTTGTGAAGACGAACTGCTGGGTGCAGGACAACCTCTATCTCGGCTGCTCAGTGTAGGTTTACTCGAAGAATTCGAGGAACACTAGAGTGCACTGAGGTCGGATGACGTGCCACGCGTTGCAGCATTGCAGGCTCAACCTGAATACCAATCGCATTGCAGATGGTACTCTACCGGTTGCAACCGCCGAGCAACTTGCTTTTTATTGTGTCAGATTTGGACTCGGTAACGTTAGTGTACACGAGGATTAACGCAGGGTAGCTTTGTCTAGCGACTGTCGGGTTGAAAGTTGTTGCTGGTAATTTTGGCTATTTAGAAGGCACCACTGGTGCTGCAGATGAAAGCTGCGTTGCTCCACGTGTGCTTGGTAAAGTGTACGGAGCTACCTGTGTCGCTTCCGGTTTGTTTATAGAGGCAACCAATGCGCACGTTACCCGCTTGTTTTCCGTACCGGATTGCCACCGGCTCTGAGCTGTCCGTGTCATGGCTGAATCTCCACTTGAAGCATCCATGGTTGGTTGAGTGGAAGTAGACATGTTTACAGTTTGTCCGCTTATGGGAATGAGTTGACCCAGATGACTTAGTCATAGACGCTACAATGTGTTTGAAGCGTTTGGCTCTCTTCTTTAGCTTAGAGGAGAGGCTTGCATTGGTTGGTTTAACTATTAGCGAGGCCATATTTACTTCCTAGGGATCCGCCTTAGCATTTACAAAATGCGCGAATATTCTGAGTTCGCTTGTTCGCCGAGCTTCGTAATTAGGATGCAAAGGTTTCATCATCAAACCAGGTGACTTCGTCAGTGCGCTGCTGGGTCAGATGTAATCCGCTGGCTTGTTCGTCGCTTTGTAATCGATCAGCAAGTAACTTTTGAACTGACCTCCATGATCTATGCCTTGTAACCTTCATCGGTCTGCCCAAATCTGAGAGACACAGGCGACTCGTGGGATGGTTTTGCCCCGGCTGTTGTTGATGTGTTGTTGATGCCTTGTTTAGCTGACCACGACGATTTTTTAAGGTGTTTTAGTGCTCTCCGTCTTAACGTTTGCTACACTAAATCAATCTCTACGTGCATATTTATCGTATGCTGCGTGGAGTGCCAAGCTTCGAGGAACTCTCTTCTTTTTCGCATCTCTCCTTTCGCCGGGACCGCTGTATTGTACCAATCGAAGCGATATCCATCTTCGTCCCTATCTATTGAAACCAGTGAGAGAGTGTTGTGGTGCTTACAAGCTCTCTTATGCTCTTGTATTCTTGATGACAGTCGTCTTCCTGTCTGATTCACATAGTTTTTATCACAATCTTGACATCGTACCTTGTAAACAACCTTTCATCTTTCTTGTGTTCTGGATCAAAGTTTGGGGTTCGGCAGGGTACGCCTCAATGTGGCAGTTGGTTTGTGAGTCATTGTAAGACCGTGCTGATCGAATAACCTTGCCGTCATCTCGAAGATGTTCTTTACAAATGGTAGAACGATTCTCTTTGATTTCGTCCAAGCAGTCTGAGAGGTTGTAGCTTTGTTGCTTAGACATCGCCGGACGAAAGTACGTGGATATCCGTTTAAGTGAAATGGTCTGAACAGATATGTCTCTTCTTTCCGCTTTGCCTCAAGAGTGATGCAATGTGTTTCAATTCTACGAAAGAGAGTTTGCAAGCCGCTTCTTTTGTGACTATTCGGGTAATTGCTGGAGTAGTTTAGAAGCTGACCGGTGTGTGTTCCTTTTTGTAAACCGATGTTTGTAACTCTCCGTCAATCGTCCTGGTAACTAACACATCCAAGAATAAGAGCTCATTTTCTATATCTGATTCCATCGTAAAATGAATGTCTTTAATGTTGTTATTGAGTAAATGGTATGCAGTCTCTACTTGATTACGTATCAGTATCACGAATGTATCATCGACGTAGCAGATCCACAACTTTGTGTTGATTATGGGCAGTGCGTTCTCTTTCAGTTTCCGTATTACTATCTCTGCAGCGAGCTCTGACACAGTGGATCTCATCGGGGCTCTTTTTATCTACTCATTGATCTGTCCAGCAAAATTGAAGTAGGTCGCGAAGCATAAGTCAAGTAGCTTGCATGGATTCTCAGTCGTCAGCTTTCCGATTGTGTTCTCACTTTAGTCCAGCCTTTCGGTGATTGTCCTCTGGCGGTGTGCTTCGTGCTGTTAAATTGACAGCACCGTTTCTCCTCCCTCGCTTGCTAACATTGTTGTTGACGGTGATGCATCGGAACCCTGAACAATTGAAGCTTGCTTCACTTTACTTAACGGTATGTATTTTATTAGTCCCGCATATATGTGTGTGCCCCATGCTGAGGCTGATGTTGCATTCATGATGCTTCTTCACCGTAGTTGGGCTAAACCATCTTACACTTAAACTAGGTCTTTTTAAGCCACATAAATTTCATTCCACTTTAGTTGGTTTGTTCTGCCTACCAGAATAATCTCCTATTAACTGGCCACATTGCCAATACTAATTGTGGTTATTTTCGTTAACTTTATTGTGTTTGTGGTATTTTGTGGGTGATTTGTGGACATTTTGTACTTATCGCGAATTCGTTGATATTTACCTTAATTCATAAGCTAATTTATGGAAGTTACGTCTGCGTAGCCGTACTCCTTAACAGATATATTTTATTTGATAATGTCATTTCAAGTGACTGGTTGTTGTTTGACATCCCCGGTGTGGCTGCGCTTGATGTGCATGTTGACAAGGTGCCTACCTGTCTATTACCCATTACCTCGTCCATACCGGCTCTAGGAGATAGTTGGTCATTGCTGGAGGGGACTGGGTGCACGGTTCTTGTGGCCGTGTTAGGATCAAACAGTGGTTCCATGCACTCGGTGTGGAGCGGACTACGGTCCAGCCACCACCTTGTGTGCGCTTGATTCCCCAAATACAGTGTGCTTGTGTGTGCCTGTGAAGGAGTGTGGGCCAGCTCCGTTGGTGAAACGTGGCTCCCATCCACATGCTTCCCGGTCCTATTCCTTCGGGTTTACATTGGATATGGGGTGTGTGGATGGAGCTGTGGGTGTTGCAGCGCAAGCCACCCATGGTCCCTCTGTAGGCGCAGGCGTCCTGTGGTTGACCACAGTGACAGGCAAATCCGAAACCGGATGCCGCTAACCATATGTTGTGATCCAATCTTGTTTTGATTTCGGGATCGTTTGGCCGTGTGTCATTTGACGTTCAACCGGTGGGAGCTACAAACGTTGAGAGAATGAATAATCTGGAAGTTGGGTAGGCTCAAATTGGAACTAATAAACCCGAGCCGAATGAATGTAAGCTCAATGAATTTCAACAAACTGATAAGGAATTGGTCACATTAAAGTAAAGAATATCAATTCGGATCAGGCGTACGCTGATGGGTGCAGATTGGGACTCAGAAACGTGTGATGTCTGTGGGTAATGGTTCTCGGGACCTTACGTTTGAGAAATGCACATCCAAGTATCGTTTGAACTGCTGCACTAAGTTCCCTTCCATTATATGTTCCGGCAAACCGTTCCAGACGTTTACCACTTGCCCTTCCAAGGACAGGGATGGGGAAGGCACTTCAGATCTGGAACCACAAGCTTGTAGTGCTGTCCGCGTGTGCTGCAAGGCGTTCACAAGAGGAGCAGTAGGCTTAGCATTAGGAAGTTGCCTACATGTAGAGTTCGGCGGGTCATGATGGGGTCGTCTCGCAACCGACGACAGGCCAGGGTGTATGGTCCCAGTCTCTCGCACTTGTCCTTATACGATACTCCTCGCAAATGGGGGATGAACCTGGTATCGAAGTGTTGAACCCGTCCAATCTTTTGCGTCGCGTCACGAGGCAATAGGCAGACGAGCCGTATTGTACCACTGGTCTGAGGATGGAGAAGAAGAGGCGAGTGGTCAGATGCAGAAACTGCGTTTGCGTGTCCAAATCATGCTCAGTCCGTTACGATATCGCCTGTTCGTGTTATCAACGGACTACAAGTCGCAGCGTGCGAATACTTCTAGGTACTTCAAGGAAGGTGTGGGGTGTAGCAGTTGGTCGTCGGGAGTGTAGGTTCGGCCAAACCACCCTTCCCCAGACTCATGAATATCGAATTAAATGGGTCGACCAAGAGGTGCACTACTTCAGGCCAAATTGCGAGGTGATTCAGGTCTTCCTGAAGTAGGCCGCAGTCGTCGGAAATGCTAATCCCTCTTCACCTCTTCAGGTCGTCTGCAAGCAGGGCACACGGTGGCCGAAGAAGCTAAGGCGGGTCGTTGAGATAAAGAAGTAACAATGTAGGCACCAGCACCGTGCCTTGGGGTACACCCCTGGTCGAATGATACCAGTCGGTTAGGTGGCTATCGACTTGTATGTCAGGCCCATACGCAATGAGCTACTGCTTAAATCAACATTACCAAAAAGATTCCCGACCAATATGACAAGAAGTCTTTGTGTACTCTGATGACACGATGGTCTAAGTGCCCAGAAGGCAGACATTGATGCAGGAGGACAAATAACTTGCAAGAAGCAGTGTGCGTTACTTCTGCACCCAGCACATTCGAGGGAAGGGGCACCCCCTGGGACCCAAAAAGACAGCCATTGTGATTCGAGGAGAAACACATGAACGGATGGAGTTCCTTCAAGCTCGGTTCTCCACAAAGCACTGTGAAGCAGAATCCAGTAAATCCTCATCCGTTGAACTGCCGAAAGCATTTTTGCTATCTTTGTATACGGCGAATGTATGTTCTCATCAAATAGTTGGAGGTGAAATGAGCAACCCCCTAGTCTCTTTACACGCTAATTTCTTTTTGTTGATGATGGCTAGAAGCATGTTTTGCTGAAATAGCGAAACTGCCATACTACAAGCTGCACGTGGATGATTTATTGATCTTTGAAATGTCCGAGCAGCATATCGCGTAGTTGGTTGACCAGATTAACGGTGTGTACGCCAATTTACCGGTCTGCTGTAAATTAGAGCAGAAATAATCTACCCCACTTGGATATCCCTCTCAGTCATATGTAGGGATGAGCTTATTAAGAGGCATGTCCAAAGAAAGTAACCATGGTCCGGTCAGCACATGTTCAACTCAACAGCTACACACTGATGCGGTGCAAGTTGACGCTTCTGAAGTCTTCAGTTAGCTCTGTTGGACGATTATACTGAGCCGAATGTCTGGCTGCTGAACTACACTTATGTGCAGCGACATTCGTGGCGAACGGATGCCCTCGAAGCTTTATGCAGAGATCTCTTCGTTTGCGATGATCGATAGTCTTGCTGCTCACACCAGGCAAAATATATGTGCAAAACCATTTGCCTCTCAAAGATGATTGCACTTCACCACCGGTTACACAGTACCTGATCTGTTACACAGGGGAGTTATTATGTCGATCGCATCGTCACCAGCGGAGCCCGAAAGTTGTCACTACCTTCACAAGAGAATGCCGAGCTGATTGGGAACAACTCACGTTGTGTATGCCAACTCGTACGTGACTGCTCGGCCAGTTACACACACAGAGACGTTAGGATTAGGATTTCCGATTAAAGGAACTTGTGCCGAACTGTGTTCAGCGTGAACTAGGCCAACATTCCTACCCCAGTCAAGCAACATGCTTGCGTAAGCCGCTGGCTCTCACCATATGCAAGCATTTACTGATCATGGGTCACCGGATGAAGCTTGATTCAACGTTTGTAAATGTAGTACGTCACATCAGCCCTCCGCGTCCAAAAGCAATCCTTTGTCAGCCTTTGGACTTTATAAACTTGCGAATTATTATCCGGTACTTCACGCAGTATCTCAATTTTGTTTAACTACACTCACTGTTTGGTGTAGCATCACATACCGGTTGAGCTTAATGGTACTGAATAGATGATGCGAAAGGCATGCGTCTACCAGCGTTGGTCATCCCATCGTGCTTTTTAAAGTGGTCAAAGGAATGTGTGACTTTAATGATTAGTCAAAAACAGTGCTCATGGGGACATTAGAAAGCAAGATGAGCGAACGGTTTCGCAGTCAACCAACAGGTTACGACGCTGCAATTGATCAAGAAGAAGAAGCAGCAGCAAGATTTCCGCGCTACCAATACGGAAGTGATCATGAATGTATAACATGTATGACCTGCAAAAATGAATTGGTAGAACTGGCGTCTATCCTTGCTTGTAGATAAATTCACGGAACGAGACACGGCCAAAAGCTCAGGCAAGTAAGAAGGGAGATTGCGTCTTGTCTAGATGCAGCCCGCCGCCTACAACGATGGACAACCTTGATATTAGGCCGTACTTGCAAGTTTCGGTTTCTGAGGAATGACTGTTTCTGGTACTCGGAGTTCCAATCAAACTTTTATGTTTGTTTGTAGTAGTTACTTCCCAGTTGTGAATAGGGTGCCAGCTACAGTCGCTGCCGACTCTAGAATTTGGTGCTTCTTCTGAAACAGTATGTCATTCACCAGCCACCGTTGCTGCGATTCAACAACAGAATTCTCACTCATTGCAGAACGTTGCACTATTTGTCAGGGAATTTGACACATAAGCTTTATCAGCAACCACTTAAGAGCCGGTTTTGCCTTACTTATGGTTTACTATTGGAGATTTTGTTGTTATACCTGTTCCATTGCGGTCATTAATGTGAAACGATAAGTTCAACTAGGTCATCTTGCAGTCACCTGCATTAAGTTAGTAGCATATCGCGCTGCTACTTATTATCCATACAATGGTCTTCAACGGCTGGTCATCCGCGATAGGTTGCAACAGGAGATCAAATGGCGAGATATATGATTGCTGGTGAACTCGTAATGCTTCGCGCGGTTACAAACCCATTTCATCGGCGACAGCGTCGGATTCGAAGGCGTCGACGGAGGGCCTGAGGAAGTAGCAAACTCAGGCTACAGTCCATGTTCGTACAGACAAACTGTCACAAGAGTGACATTTGCTAGGCGGCTATGAGTAATGACCCAAATTGTTAAGCTCAATGACGCCAACCGGTATCCAACTAAGCTGCGCCTTTATTTTCGCCCACAGTGCTGTTGTACTCAGTACAGTGTGAGACCTCAGCGAGACACAGTGTATCTGACGGTATTATAACCCATCTCAAAGGTTTACTAATTCTAGGACAGCAATTGCGGAGCTATAAGCGCTCGGACAGATTTTGCCGTTGGACGAAAGAAAGCCGGGTGGTCCCTAATCTATATCTACTGCCTACTGAAGCGTAGGCAAGTAGTACATAGATCATCATTTTGCGATTTTGTCATGACCGGCTACTAGCCCCTTGTGATTATTGTTATTGCGAATCCGAGTTGCATCAGCGCAGACAAAGGCTGGTGCAGTCAACAAGCCGTCCGTCAGGTGTTACCTTTCTGCAAGCAAGCACAAACAACGAGTATATGAAAAATTCACCTCACGCACACGTGTGCACATGTTGATGCGTTCGCGACTAGTCTGTGAAAGCAATTCCGGCCGAATTGGGTTGACCTGTTCCAGGTGCTCTACTCCGACGACGCAAAACAACCGAACGAGTGCGATTCTCTGTGCGCTTTTAGGTATATCCACAAAAAAGCACCTGCTGCTGCTGCTGCTGCGTCCCAACATCGAGTGACACAGTTACGTGGAATGGAGTAACTTGTGGTGGGGACGACGAGATTTGACACAGAAAGTTGTTGTCGATTGAAAATATTTCCCTATGTTTAAAAGGGTTACATTGGGTTTGACCGGAATGCATTGCTCGATCACGAGAATACTCTGGGTCTCACTCACCACAGGTGTGTGGATGAAGTTCGTTAAATCAGCCAGTGTTTTCAGATTGCGTCATGTCGCATAGCTGAAACAGACAATTCACTTTCCTTTGGAATGCTTAAAAACGTTACTTTTTCACAAAAGTAAAATGGGCTGATAATCTTGATGTAGCCGAAGATAAAGAGATAATTTTAAAGCAGTTAGTTGGCTGCAACAATTTGAAAACATGGAAAGAAAACGAAGGCTGCTAGATGCATGCATTTCGTATTGTCGCCTCAGTACCATTAACAATAACCGATAAGCATAGATATAGCCTACAGTGGGTTGAACCAGACAAGCTTAAGATGCAAAATGAATGACGGAAGTTCACACCTACGTCCTAGGTAGCTTTAGGCTGACAAATAATTATCTCTGAACACACCAGGCTGGCTTCATCCGGCTTATAGCGACAGCCTCAGCTAACCGAAGGTAGCGGGGATTAGTGTGACATAACAAAACTTTAAACGCTAAGCCCAGCTCTAATTGGTGACCCGAGTCTGATAGGTGTTCGCCTATCGAGGAAGCCGGCGGTCTATGCGAACAAGGAATCTGACGAGGGTACACAATCTGAACGACTTCTCGTTGAACCCATCTTGGTACATGCTCCTTTATTCGGGAAGTCAGCGTGCTATTAGTTCTGCCTGTGTAACGGTTTCGGCAGGCATGTACAAATTGGTATACACAGTGTGAGTTGGACCCAATAGGCTGAGCTTCCTTCGTTGGCGGAATGGGCAAATTTCGAGTTGGCTTGATGACGACAAATTATGCAGCATAGTAACTTCTTTGTGTATCCGAAATTATACGCTTAGTTGTCTTCAGCGTGCCTAAATCACCTTTGGAAGGTAACTCGATATACACTTTCTTCTTGGCTGCCGTGTGCACCAAGTCGTTTGGTCCTCGCGGTTGGCTTTGTTTCTCGATAACTCTTCAAGTGTAGCAGTTCGCCATTAGTGTTACTGTACTTAACACTGGCTCATCGTTTAGACAGTCGGTCGAACAAATTCGTCTGGCACGACTAACTAGAGTCTTTACAAGTGTCCTTTCGTACAGCACTGGTGTGAAGCTGTTCAAGTGCGCGTACTGACCGGACCAAGTTAATTTTCGATAAACGGAACTCTTAATAAATCCATCATCCCTGCTACTTATGAGTTTGTCCTGGTATGGCAGACAATTATTCTGTTCTCTTTCGCACTTATCCTGTAAGTTAGCACGAACACCATTGAGCCGTTCTACCAAATGTTTGAGCTGCTGCCACGACGAACAGAAAGCCATATCGTTTGTAGTAGGGCACCTAGACTATTTCCGTAGAAATGCTTTTTTCTACCATCAGTATGAAGAAATCAGCGAGCACAGGACCTAATGGGCTACCCATTGTTACGATGTCAAACTGACGCCAGATAACTGGCTGTTGACTACAAAGCCTTCAGTCGAGTGTTATCAACACCAGGAGTGCTATGGATACACAGAGACAACACTTTCTTTGACACAGTTTCTGCAATAATAGTGATAGTATATAAAGCTGACGGTGAGAGAATAGAAACATAAATAACCGTTGGGCCCGCTACTCTCTGGAACGTTTGTGGAACGTTTGTGAGTAATGAAACCGTAAGAGATGGGTTGCTTCCTTTGCTGATCGCGTGCACCCCTCAGTCATGACCAGTGCATAGATTCCGCGTTGCATCTTACGAAAGCCAGTAGCATGCCTGATGCTTAGAAATGCTCACACACGGACCAACTGCTTGGTGGCCAGAAGGCCAACATCCTACATACCAAATCATCCCCAATAGCGTCTGGCTTAAAACATTCTGTATGACATTGTAGGAAGGTTGTCAGCTCGGTCGTTGATTTCGCAGCATTACTGAGTAGCTGGTGTAATCGTTACGTGTGTATGTTTGAGTTTCACAAACCTGTCATCGACGTAGCGTACACACAGCTTTGGATCAATTATAATTGGTAGTAAAGTCGCTTCCAACTTCCGCATGACGATCTGCGTGATGAGTCCAGACATGGGAAATTCTGCTGCCGCAATTTTGACTTGCTTAGTGATTTCTCTACTGTTTATCAAGTGTTTAGAGGCACAAGTGGAGGAGTTTGCACCCACAGTTGCCATATTCCCAATTTTCTCCCCTTTTTCCAAGCGCTTTGCAATGAATTCATTTGTCATCTGCTACTTGATAATAGCGAATAGATCAGTTACGTCGTGGGTAATTCCTAGTACTGTGAGCATCGCTAGAAATTGCTGGGTATTGCTTATAACCTGTAGCGATCCACTGGTTAGGTTCTTGGGACGTCTCCATCGCCTTCGAACTTGTAGGTGGGTATGCTCAGAAGTGACACGATTGGTGGTAATGGTGCACCATCTATTACTCTTTTGAATGTCCGTAAAATTGTGCTGCATTAGAGTCGCGGTCTCCTATCCAGCCTTGTTTCGCCCGAGTGATTCCATTCCACTGCTGAAGATTTCTTCGTGATCTGTTTACTTTGGTCGTTGGCTGTGAGGTCGGATAGTTTGCAAAACCTCGGCAAGTTGTCGTGTCGTTCGAAAGCCGTTTGTCCTTTAGGATTGTCATCCGTCTCTTGTTGGTAGGTAGCATAACGATTTATTCGTCAAATTTCTGTGCTGTTATTGATTTCATTGCTTGGCTAGCGAGGGTGGGTATTCCAAATCCAAATTTGAGGGCTTTGTATTGATTAGTTTGTCCCATAACTGGAACGATATTTCGGCTTATATGCTTCTAAGTTTCTCCATCAAGTACACTGGACTGCAACTCATTTTTAAACCGGGCTAGTAACTCCGTTTTTGCAGTTTCCCTGTACTTACAAGTTAGTCCATTGGTCAGAACTTGTTTCTTTGCATCACTGGGTTAATGGTTGGGCATATGCTTGATTCAACTGTCGTTGCTGCCAAGTTCCTTATTTTGCTGGTCAATTGTGACAACTTCCCATGGAGCACAGTTGGTTTTCTGCTCTGGCATTTTCTGCTCTGCTCTCTACTACCGAATGACGTTGCTCCATCAGCTCTTATCCCGCTGTTTGCAAACAAGTAGCTCGTTGTTCGTTCATGTATCTCTCATATGTTGTCATGCGATTGTCGGCGTCTATGATTATCATTTGTACCATATGATTTTCAAATTTTCATGCAGTAGATCACCTTTAGGTAACTGATCGATGGTCTGTAGTTGGCAGTGCGCAGAGGTATGTTTCATCCTAAGCACTCACAGAGGAAGGTTAGTTGCTGACGTGTGGATGCTCTTTGACCAGTAAAATCCTCCTAGTATCAGGCAAACCGTAACGTTGAGCGCCCGTAAATGTTGGAGCTCATACAAAATAATAGTAACTCTACGGGTTCCCAAATTGCACAAATATTTTGCACCGCTGCGACCAATCATGTGACTCTTAGGCGCGCCTACCTACAACTTCGCAAAAGGACTGCAGAGACACCTCAAGCCCCTAACGGTTGGATCGTAACACTCCATGGTGTAATGACATACCACTTATTGACAGACATTCCGGTTTCTCACCACTAACACGAGTTCAGTTGCCGTCCCGACTCTGTGTAACCAAAAGGATAACTTATTGTCGTTTCGCAGCGCCACACCGGAAGCATGCACAAACTGCCTGCCCCAATATTTAGTCTGAATGTCGAACCAAGGAGACTGGCGATACATAAAAGTGATGACACCTTTTCAAATTATATGCATTTATGTCAGCACAAAAAAGCTTTACAAATCCATGCAATGCATAGCACGAGCGTAATACCTTCTAAAATGATCGATCATTTGTTGGCAGATTTGTGCCTCGAACACAATTCGCTCCAAGAAGCGCATCCTCCACTCGCTCTTGCATAGTACACGCTCAGGATCTCCCTGAAGCATCTCGGAATATTGCCTCCTATTGGCTTGCTTCACAAACGCTTTTATTATGCTCCAGATTCTCACAATGGGATTCAGTGATGGAGAATATGGCGCAAGACGCAGAAGGCAGAAGGTTCCCTCCTGGAATACGCGTCCCAACTTCGTGTGGCATGACGCGTTGGCACAGATCAGGAAGCAGTTTTCGATAAAACTCGAGCATCTGGCATCCATCAGTCGACGCAACCACATCACACACCTTGCCTTAATGAAGCTTCCTCTCATGATGGTATGGTTTATTAATCCCTCTCTCGTCAAGCTTCCAATCAGATGCAGATTTTACCCTCGACTGTTGGGCACTGCACATTGCGCAGGAGTTCCACTCGGTGAACGTCACATGGTGCGAGAACAGAAGAGAATGAAATTGGTTTCATTTATCCACACGGCTTGTCTCCCTTCGGCCTCAGCTTGTAGCAGTGCCAACGTAGGCTTTTCCGCATTTTATTCTCATATGTGTTGATTGATTCTGAAACTGCCCGCAACTTCTTCATGGTAATTAGTCATCCATCCAAGTATCGTACAATTGTGCTCACGCTAAGCGCCATGTTTAACCGTCTTCAACCGCAGACGTAGTAGAGTAACCGTGAGTCGACACCCATTCTACCAGGCAATCATGCTGACTGTTTGTCAGAGACCTGCGGCGTCCTCCAACACGCTTATCCGTTTGTCCGGTTGATTCCAACCTTTTTATCCACCTGCTACAGGTCATCACTGCGTTCAGTATGTGTGCAATATGCTTCCAGTCGCGTCCCTCTTCATAAAGCTTTAGCCTCATATTCTTCACCTCAGCCGAGTACCGCGTACCAGTGCCATTTTGTGACATTCGGACTAGCGCGAGCTGTTGCAGTGCGCACGGTTCCACACTTGGCGAGCCTATGCAGTTACCACCACCGTAACAGTGCCGTCGGTGACAAGGCGATCACGTGATCTCAAGTCGGGGACACGGTACATGAGTATGGCTCATACGAATGCACACGTGCAACGTGTCACATGACGCATGCGACGCAGCTTCAAGCGTGACCGATGCACATTTGTGGGAACGATGCGAACATTTGGGAACGATGCGACGAATTGAGAAAAGGTATGGCCAGTGGATAAATGCCGTTACAGTTTAAAGGTTCAAGGAGTTGTGTCGACGGTGCATTAAACATGTAACGTTCCTAGCTGATTCGCGTCACAGGTCATTCACATGTATGCCCTTCTTGTTCTTTCTGTTGCTGATACTAGTGGTGCTAGTTCGACGTTTTTGCTCAAACCTGAGTCTTTTCGCCGACCCTGCGGGTTGAGGTGATTTAATCAACCACATGGAATAGGTGAAGCATATAATTACGCTGCGCCTGTACTATATCGGGAAGTTCCAGGGAAAAGTTTCTGCGAACTACTTTTCACGAACATGCTTCCATTGCAGCTAAAAGTATTGGGTAATCAGAGCATCTATGAACTGGTGGTCTTTAGATCTGCAACCAAAACTGCACAGTTTTTCTGATCATTCCTCTTCGTAGATCTGCATTTTGGTCTGGTGAATGACGACTCCACGTGGACGGTTCTGTCGTTTCGATATCTGGCCTTGCAATTTACACTTGGAAATACTATCGATTCTTGAGTGCAGCCAAAGTAGAAGCGGACACTAGTTTTCTAAATGAGTATTCAGCAGAAACGGGGCAAAATAATAATTATAGGCACATTACGCTGAGAACACTTTCTGTTGGCTCCAGTTGCTACTTTCTCAGATTTGCGTCGTGCTGCACGGTAGCATGCAAATTCGGGTTAATTCGGCGTTTCATATGCTTACATATAGTCACTACGTGAGCGTCTGCCCTTTCTACCAATTTCACCCATTACTCTTGGTTTCGTAACATGCTATAGATGGTGAAAACTCCGTACATTTTCACTATGCCCTGCGGAAGATGATCGAGTTGAGTCGGGTTAAACTTCTACTGATTACCCATCCTGGATTCACCATTTCTTGTAGGATAGTAAGTATAAGTTCGGCGCCATGTCCGCTCATCTATCAGCTGGCATAACGGTTTAAGCAGATTACCTGAATTTAAGGTGCCCGACCTATTGCACAAAATTAGAAAACCCTGGGCATTGATCATCATTGATGGTGAAGAGCTTTGCACCCGATAGGATAGAAGCACCAATATTGCGAATCGGGTAACGAGTATGGAGCTGTTAAGTGCGCGTAGAACAGTTTGAAAACGAACAGAGTGTCACAGCACCTTGGTGGATTAAACCAATACTCGAAGGTGGCCGTTACCCATTCATGATCGGAAAACTTTGTTTTTACCAGCCTACAACTTGCCGTCACTTCAGTTGCTTCCATTTACGAATGATGTGATCGAGGCAACTAATTAGGAGTGGAGCTGCAGATACGGTTGTCTTTCATTCCTTTTCATTAGATAACCGTGCTCATTCGTTTCTAGGACCTACTACCTGTCATGTAGAGAAACTGGTGACAACACAGGAACACTGACAAATGCTTAAAATAACCCACCCTGAGTGTGTGCGCAACACGTGCTGCCTCTTTCTGGTCCAATGATCTAACTTGTTTCCTTACGTCTGCACAAACCGCTAGGAGGATTTGTGAAGACGCTGCATCTGTAGAAGATTATTACATATACATGATTAGTCATGTGTGAGGTGCAATCATAAGTAAGGGAATAATTTCGTCTTGAGTATGCGAATACAAGTTAAGAGTGGAAGAGAAATGAAACTTCACCATCCGGCCAAAACCTTCAGGACTACCTTCACAGCACCTTCCCTAGTGACCCCTGATTACGTTGGCGGTTAAGGATGCTAAGAAACTTGTTGGTGCACGGCAAGCACAACACTACAGCCAAAGAGTTTATAAAAGATCTTCCCTTATCTTTCCGTCCGTGAATTTCAGCATGATTCGTGTATAGAAGGCATCAGACTGAGGTGCTAGGTATACACATACTCTTCCCCACGAGGAATAGTACTGTGTTGCTCCAAAGACTTGTAATTGCCTGCTACGCCATTACGCAGTTGCCTGTTCGACAGCTTGTCATCATTAGGCCCCGACCTACCGCTGTTGCTCATGTCGGCATGTTGGTGGTGATGTTCGAATGGTCAGTCAACCAAACAAGCAGTTTGTACAGCCAGTGTGGCGCGTTGGACACACGGCCGCACACAGCACCCTCGGGAGTTGTAACCAATTTTATCACTAAAGTGTGGGTGGTAGAAAGTCTAATGCGCACGTTTTACAAAAAGATCAAACTAAAACATCCGCTGAGGCACTACAGCGATTTGTGTGCCCATATCTGCCTACGTGCAACCGTATTAGTGTTATGGATAGATGAGTCTTCTTGTAATGAACTCACTGGTTAAGGAAAACTTTGCATTAGAGTTGTGTTTGAAAATAAGCCGAAGTACCCGCCGCGTGGTTGGGTTGCAGAGCACAATCTCTACTTAGACGTCTATTTACCCTGAAGTAAATCTCGGTTATTCCGATCACTAATATCGTACCAGAAACGTACAGGTTTCGTTGTTCCTCTCCGCCAACACGGACATCCCACGCTCAACGGTTTCGTCCTAGTTTGGACTCACCTAGCGGAGATAGCTTGCACTGTGGGTGAAACTCGAGGCCTAATGGTTGACGAAAGTTGCCATTGAGATCCGTGAGCAACGCTTGGCACAGCGGTAAGGAATTCAAACTTGGATTACGACAGGAAAAGTCCATTGAGACCTCGGTTTATCCTAAAGTGCAATTTGCTTATTCCGATCACTGAGGTCGTATACGAACTGGAGGGGTTTTACTTCAAAGTTGGGTTTAGAGCAACCCTGAAAAGCCTACTTATTCCCAAGCGATATATTATTCAGAAGTTCTCATTTTGTATATCTGGATGCTTTCCTACTTCCTTTAGCATCTAGCTTCTAGCCTTACATCAAAGTTAGGCAATGATGCTATTAACATCTGTTGATCAGTAGTGAAATGTTCAAGTGGCCACGCAAACCCTGGCAATCTCCGTCTGTAGAACTCAAACGAATCTGAAACATGGCTTAGGGTGTTGTGCCGAGTCCGGGATAGACTGAAATAAAATGAAACACTCCGAAATGTCAGCCGCAGGATCAGATGTAAATATGGGTCCCATTTGAGAACCCATGTCCCGAACCCCCCAAATCCAAGTCCCATTATAGCAACTAGGTCGTTACCAAAGTTATTGCCGTTTTTGATATTCTTCTTTTTAAAAGCAGCTTTTGAATATGTTTATTGAAAAGTTACCTTGATCTTCCGCACAATTATGAAGCGCGTTCGCTTATCTGTCTACCAGTATAAACTATTTGGCTGAGAAATGCGTTCCCGTACGTTTACAGAGCATTTAACACATGTACCAAGGAAACAATTGCACAAGTTGTTTTCTCCAATTTAAACGCAACCCAAATGTAGCCAAAACGGCTCGTGATATCAACGGTGCACTATGTCACTAAGCCACCAATGAGGGTACTCCAAAATGGCGGTTTCGGTACTTTCGAACATGGGACGAGAGGCTTGCGGACGGCCAACAGAAATGGATAACAGAAATGGATAAGTTAACGGATATGGTTGAAGCAAATCCGCCTGCAACTGTTCGAGAGCTTTCTTCTGACTAATCCGTACAACATGCAAGGCTTTTCAAACGTTTACGACATTTATGCCGTTCAGAAAATGTTGCTAAGTGGGTTATTCGCGATTTAAATAATAATCAAATCCGCAACTGCACTCCGAATGCGTCATCTTCTCCTCTACTTATTTGCAAGTTGCAATCGTCGAAGGGGCATAGTTGGTACCGGTAGACATGATATGGCATTCAAACACTGTTAGGTTGAATATTTTGATGTAGACATGTGAGTAGGATAGTGAGCGGCGCTATATCACACCTAGTAACTTATTCACAGTGGTCGTTTCCGTCCGCCGTAGCTCAGTGGTCTTAACCACGGACTGGCAACAGTCGAGTTGCGGGTTCCAGCCCTACCAGGGTCCGATGGAATGCGCGCTGCTGATGATTCCCGAAAGGATGAAATGCGCGTACAGTACTTTTCCGGGCGTGTGACGTCTGTCTGAATGAGTCCAGATGTGACGAATTTGTACCTATACCATTCAACTTCCCCTATAACTCTTCTGTACTCTTTAAATTAACTCACTCATTTGTTGCTGGTCTCTTGCCTTTCTCGTTCATTGCAGCATTTCTGAATCCAATGGAAACCATTACAGCGGAGAAGCACCACCAACAAATTGCCAAATAGCAATCAGAATTCTCAACACATGGACTCAGTCCTAGTCACCAGAAATGGTCCAATTTTTCTCCAATTCTTCTTCGCAAAACCAAACCTCCAGAAACTGAACGATCTGGGCCAGGAAGCTGCGTCTCACCTATCATCATACCACCCTGACCTCTCACCTACCGATTGATTCTTTTTTCATACCAGAATCACTTTCCCCGAGAGAAGGGTTTGAAAACCTTAGAGGATTCTGAAGTCGAATTCGAAATGTTCATCTCCTCCTAAACTCCGGGTTTTTATTATTCGTAATAAATAACCTGATTCGTTTTGGTAAGAGTGTGGCAATCCGAAAGGCAATTATTTTAATAAAAAATGCTAGGTTGGAGCCGATATATGTGCATTTAAACTCAAATTTAAACACCGCAATAACTTTGGTAACAAATTGATAGTTTGAACTCACTTGTGCACATGTATGCATGATAAACAGTTCGATAAGACAACTCGAATGACTCTGCTGCGTAGGCCGCATTGACAAGCAAATCCGGAATCGGATGCCGCCAACTATATGGTTGGTGGTTAACGAAGTTAACCACCTTTCCTTTAAGCGACGTATGCAAGTAAATATAAGATTAATCAGGTAGACATTAAAATAAGGCAAGAAAAGTAATCACGACGGTCGTTACCCTTCCCCGTAGCTTAAGGATCTTAATCACAGACTGATAGCAGTCGAGTTGCGGCCTAGAGCCCTACAAGGGTCAAATGGAATACGCACTACTGACGATTCCCGAAGGGATGAAACGGTCGTACAGTGTTTTCCGAGCAGGGAACTCCTGTCTGAGTGATTCTAGATGTGTTGAATTTCTACCTAAAACAAAATAAGCATTAGGACAACATAGCCAAACAATCACCTGAAACGAAGAAACAGCACTCAAGCACGTGGTCAATAGATTGAATGGAACCGCTGCGTTGGTTCTGTTTATGTTCAAAACAGCACCAGCCTTCGTTTAGAAACTGGTCCCGAGTGGCCTCACTCGTGGCTCACTAGACCTGTCTGACTCAGGCACTCGCGATCACAGGTACTACAAAGCCACGTGCTCGACGTCGATGGAATACAACCCTTCGGCGCCTGTCACTTCCGCAGTTACCAATTCTTCTCCGCCTACATGAGGATTTTTACCTGCACCTCGGCCACTGCCTACATGATCAGGTCGCGAATGGCACACCAATATAGCGCCATCAATTCCCAACACCTGAAAGCAATATTAGAACATGAGAGGCCCACTTTGATCATGTTTTGATAACGAACCTTCGGTTTCCCTACATGCCGCTTCCCCATACTTAGCTAACCATCTAGTAGTTGTTTCATTATCCGCGTCGAATCCATACGGCTCACATGACCGAGCCACTCAAGCTTCTCAGAGAACCTATGCCGTCCACTGCATATATTCCACTTCGACGCAACGCTTCCGTGTCCGCAACTGTCGCAGCAACCAATGCGCAGAATTCATTACAAACACTGTTGCTGGAACCGCTCGAGATATCGCACATCCCGCCGGTACATCGGCCATGTTTCACTGCCGTATAGAAGTACGGACGGCAGCATGAAACTGTACACCATCAGCTTCGTGTCAACAGTAAATTGATGGTTATTTCACACTCAGTACTCAAGTTTCCCGAATGCCGCCGCTGCCTTCAAAACCCAGATACGAAGCTCAATGTTTCGACATCACCCTCCCAAGATAGCTGCAGCGGGAGGTGGTTTCCAATAATTCAGCACCAGTGCGCATTCGCCGCAATATTCAGGATTGCACTTCCGCTGAAAACTGAAAGTGACAGACATTTTTACTTGTGTTGATGGTGAGCCCGAAGCTGGACGCTGTCGAAGCCACAGCACTAGTCTTGTGCTGCAACTCATCCGCACTGCGTGCAAACAACACACAGTCGTCGGCAAACAGCAACATACGGATAGCTGTTTCACAGACCAGGGTTCTCTCAACGAAACTACGGGTGTTCAGCAACCCACCATCAATACGGTGCTCCAATCGAACACCGTAAGCACAAATGACATCAAAAGCACAAGACATCATTACATGAAGCTAAATATTAAACGGCAGGATCTAAGACACATCCTTGCTTCACACTCCACTCAGTTGCACCCTCGCCCGCATATCACAGTGCAGACATGCAATCAAATGTACAAACTTACGCGGGCAACCAAACTTCCCTAACACCAGCCCCAACGCATTGCAGTTCACCTTACCAAATGCTTTGGTGGAATCAACAGAAAACGAATACAACGGCTGGTGTCGTTGTCTGCGCTTCTCCTGCAACTGACGAGCCGCAAACGCTATAACTAGAGTGCTGGGACCCGAACGGAATCCACACTGCACTTCCGCCATGTTATGTTGCTCAGCCTGACTGACGAGGCGGTTGAGCAGGATTCGGGCAATTTCCCTGCCAATACAACTCAGTCGGTTAACGCCACGGTATTCGTGGCATGTTGTTTGCTTCTGCTGCCTTCGTACGGCGGGAACACAACCGTACCCTTCAAACCAGCAGGCACTTCCTCTTCAATCCATAAGTGTTGCACCAACTAATGCAGCACATACATCAACGCGGGTCCGTCGTGCTTCAGTACTTCAGGCGGGATCCCGTCGGCACCGCCAAACGCCGTTTCGCAACTGAGCAAGTGCTGTCTGCGTCCAGTGTCCGTGTGTCCGTCAGATTCACCTTCACGTTATGCTGCTTCAGGCCGTTCAATATAGGCCAGTCGATCTCTGAAAGATTTTTCATGACATAGTCAAAGTGATTTCGCCACAACTGCATTATATCTGCAGTCTGTGTGCAGGTAGCGCTTAAGGTATCAAGGAGCAGCATCCTCAGCATCCAGTCTCGGTCCATACACTGCCTTCAAGGAATCAAAGAATTCCTTGTGTTGGCGGCGTTTGGCGTGGCATACCGTCAGCTCCACCTTCTTCGTCAGGATGCATTTTTACTGCGACGGATCTCTCGAGTCAGTCACCGTCGAATTTTGCAAAATTTACTCTTCTTCCCCAAGTCACTAACGTCTATCAATTGTTCAACGAACGCTATATTCTTCCCATCGTCGCATTGTTCTCATCAAACCAAGCAGGCCGCTTGCAGTTTGCACGTCTGACAGTCTCCTGGGCAGCCGCTGTCCCCTGATCGCGAATGGGGTGCCACAGGTCACCCACGGTGGCTATTCATTCCACATCACCTGCTCCAGCTCAGTCACCTTCTCCACAGTTCCTAGGGAGAGAATGGTAACGGTACACCGCTTCACAGCGGCAGTGCAATGCATGGATTTACGGAAATGCACGTACAGTTTGATCCGCACCAATTTGTGATCAGTGCCACACTCAGCTCCACCCAGTACACGTGCCATGCGCACTTCATGCATATCACGCTGACGTACAATGACATAGTCGAGCAGGTGAGCGCGACCTCTCCGTGGGTGGGTCCAAGTTGCTATCTCACTGGCACTCAGTGTAAACTGAGTGTTCGTGATCGTCAGGCCTTGAATGGAACACCTTTAGAGCCACCTGTCAATGTTTGCATTCGCTGAACCGATGCCATGGGGACCGATGACATCTGTCCACACCGAAGCAACACGCGCAACACGCGTTGAAATCACTAAGCAGAAACAATCGGTCGCTCCTCTGCATAAACCGTGTCACGCGAGATAACTGAGTGTAGAATTGATCACTCGTGTCATCAGGATAACTCATGATCGGACCCTACGTGCCTATAAAAGTGGCAAACTTACCTCTCCTGCATCGTAGGCGAACAGTCATCATTCGCGCGCTGACGCCTCTTGGTCCATCCACCAGCTGACCATTTTTAGGCCATCAGGTAGTGCAAATCCGACCCCATGTTCACGTCGTGCTGAGGCTGCGTTGCCCACACAGTAGAAGGTATAGCAGGCTTTGACTTCATGCAACCTAGCTTGATCAACGAATAGAGTATCGCTGAAAGCCGCAATATCGATGCTGCAGCACGCCAATTCCATCGCGATCAGTGCAGTGCGTCCCTTGGGGCGCTCATTCGAGTTCAGTTCCATTATTATGAGAACGTTCCGGTACCCGATGATGAGTGCTTTACGCACAGGCATACGATTGCATTGGTGGGCGATCGCATGTGAGATGGTCATTGTGCTTCGGAGGTTTGCTTGAGGGACTCCATCCTGAGCCTTTGGCTCAATAGCCTAACCCAGAAGGCAGTAGGGAGCAGATCCAGCTCGGGAATTTGATTGCAGAGACAAATTAGGATCTGCTTGACAGCCGTCACACTCAGCCTTGGAGGTATTGGAACAATTCAGATATATTTTGCGACCGTAGTAGGATACGCACCTACGACCACGGCCAGACACAGGTGGGTTTTGGCCGGTTTGCACCAATTTGACCAGGGGTTACCTGATTTGAGGAGGGCAGTAGCAGGCCATTGAACACCCGGATGGGTGCTTTCACCGTCAGAGACAATGCGTGGTTCTCGTGCTCTACGCCAACCGAGTTGTGAGCTCATAACCCGTAGACTTGTTGTCTCCCATGGCCAGGTTTTACTGGATGCGGGCCATCGCCCACTACATAACTTCAGAAGAGCATGGATTAGGATAATGGCAGGGCGTCCACTCCTGACAAGAGAACGACTCGGGTCATCATCCAAAGACTTCGATTAAATGTACACCCGAAAGGCGCACGGTCAGTTCACTGACTCATGCGGATTAGTGACCTGTATTTTAGCATAGTGAAGCGAGTAACCCAACTCCGACCCATCGGTCGCCACGGGCAGGCGTCCATGACATGAGGCCATGACACAACGGTAGCAGCAGTGGTTAGACCATCTCTCAGGATCTAGCCACCACCAGGATCAGCGCACCATAGGCTCTACCGTGATATATATGTGTTTGGCGGCATCCGGTTTCGGATTTGCCTGTCACTGTGGTAAGCCACAGGTCAGCCAGAGGACGCCTGCGCCTACAGAGGGACCATGGATGGCTTGCGCTGCACCACCCACAGCTCTAACCACGCACCCCATATCCAGGGTAAATCCGAAGGAATAAGACCGGGAGGCATGCGGATGGGAGCCACATGTCATCAACAGAGCCGGCCCACACTCCTTCACAGGCAAACACAAGCACGCTGCATTTGGAGAATCAAACGCACACAAGGCGATGGCTGGACTGTAGTACCCTCCACACTGAGTGTATGGAACCAGTCTAGCAGGACCACAAAGACCGTGCACCCCGTCCCCTCCAGCAACGACCAACTGTCTCCTGGAGCCAGTATGGACGAGGTAGTGGGTAATAGACAGGTAGGCACCTTGTCAACATGCACATCAAGCGCAGCCACACCGGGGATAGCAAACAACAGCCAATCATTTGAGAGAGAGTGAGAGAGGGAGAGAGAGAGAGGGATAGAAATTAGTTCGATTTATGCATAAGGAAACAGTGATATAAACCTTAAGTTAATGAGCATATGAAATAAGTTGTTTACAAACGAATCCTAGATAAGTGCACGAGGTCAGGAAGTATGCTTTACGGAATGCTACGAACACAAAAATGCTATGGAAATCGAATACAATTGGCTTAAGCGAAGTGTGCTAGTTAATGGAATAGAGTACAGGTAGACATTTATATGAGTAAGAAAAGCATTTAGGCAAAACTGAAAGCCCACCACCTGAAATAAAGAGACTTGGCATGCAATCACGCCGTTAATAAATCGAATGCAGCGTGCCTACAAACGCTGCGCCGGTGCTGCCTACGTTCTCTGCAGAACCCGTCGTCGCTTCCGTGGTGGTCCCGAGTGTCCTCGCTCATGGCTCACTAAGCCTGTCTGACTAAGGCACTCGCGACCTCATGTTCTACAGCACCATGCGCTTGATGTCGATGGAGAACAGCCCATCGGTGCTTGCCGCTTCCGCACTTGACGCTTCTTCTCTGCGTGCATGAAGGCTTTCTCCTGCACCTCGGCAACTGTCTTCGTGCTCAGATCGCGCCATGCTTGCCGATTAACCGCCTTCAATTCCCATGATCTGCAATCAAGATTAGAACGTGTGTGGCTCACTTTAATCATGTCCTGGTATCGTAAGTTTGGTTTCCCCACGTGCCGTTTTCCAATACTCAGCTGACCGTATAAGAGTTGTTTCGGTATCCGAGTCGAATCCATACGCCACACATGACCGAGCCATCTCAGGTGTCTCAATAAAAGTATGCAGTCCACTGCATACATTCCACTTCGGCACAAAACATCCGTGTCTGCAACTCTGGCGCCTCAGCGGATGCGCAAAATCCGTCGCAGACACTGCTGTTAGAACCGCTCGAACTATCGCACATCCCGCCGGTACATCGGCCAAGTTTCACTGCCGTATAGAAGAACGGACAACACCATGGATTTGTACACCATCAGCTTCGTGGCAACGGCAAGCTGATGGTTGTTCCACACTCGGTACTCAAGCTTCCCGAATGCCACCGCTGCCTTCAACACGTGAATTTGCAGCTCACTGTGTAGCTGCTGGTCAGTCGACATCACACTCCCAAGGTAGCAAAAGCGGGAGGTGGTTTCTAATACTTCAGCATCAATGCTGATTCGTGGCAATATTCAGGATTGCACCTCCGGTGAAGGCTGAAAGAAACAGACAGTTTTGCTTGTATTGATGGTGAGCCTGAAGCTGGCCGCTGTCGAAGCCACAGCACTAGTCATGTGCTGCAACTCATCCGCACTGCGTGCAAACAACACACAGTCGTCGGCAAACAGCAACATACGGATAGCTGTTTCACAGACCAGGGTTCTCTCAACGAAACTACGGGTGTTCAGCAACCCACCATCAATACGGTGCTCCACACGAACACCGTAAGCACAAGCCGCATCAAAAGCACAGGACAACATTGCATGGAGATATGTATTAAACGGCAGGAGCTAAGACCAGCCTTGCTTCACACCAGAGACAATTGCAGTCATCCGAGGTCTCTCCACTCAGCTGTACCCTCGCTCGCACACCACTGTGCAGACATCCAATTAAATTTACAAACTTACGCGGGCAACCAAACTTACCCAACACCAGTCAAAATGCCTCGAGGTTCACCGTATCAAATGCCTTGGTTATATATATATATATATATATATATATATATATATATATATATATATGCATATATATATATATAACGAACTTCGCATATAAATGTCTAGTGGGCCATGAGCTGTGCCATTTGGGCCACTACAGAAGGGACGGCAGGTCCTGCAGAGAAGTACGGCGAGCCGGCGCAGCGTTTGTACGCACGCTGCATTCGATTTACTAACCGCGTGCTTGCATGCTAAGTCTCTTTATTTCAGGTGGTGGGTTTACAGTTTGTGCATTAATGCTTTTCTGTCTCATATAAATGTCTACCAGTGCTCTATTCCATTAACTTGCACACCTCGCCTAAGCCAATTGTATTCGATTTCCGTAGCATATTTGTGTTCGTGGCATCCCGTGATCTATATTTCCTGACCTCGTGCACTTAGCTAGGATCTGTTCGTAAACAACTTATTACATATGCTCATTAACTTAAGGTTTATGTCACCGTTTCCTTATGCGTGAATTGAGTTTTTCCCTTTTCTCTTTTTCTTTCTTTCTCTCTCTCTCTCTCTCAAGTGATTGGCTGTTGTTTGCTATCCCCGGTGTGGCTGCGCTTGATGTGCATGTTGACAAGGTGCCTACCTGTCTACTACCCACTACCTCGTCCATACTGGCTCCAGGAGACAGTTGGTCGTTGCTGGAGGGGACAGGGTGCACTGTCCTTGTGGCCGTGTTAGGATCAAAGAGTGGTTCCATGCAGTCAGTGTGGAACGGACTACGGTCCAGCCACCGCCTTGTGTGCGCTTGATTCCCAAATACAGCGTGCTTGTGTTTGCCTGTGAAGGAGTGTGGGTCGGCTCGGTTGATGAAACGTGGTTCCCATCCGCATGCCTCCCGGTCTTATTCCTTCGGATTTACCCTGGATATGGGGTGTGTGGTTAGAGCTGTGGGTGGTGCAGCGCAAGCCACCCATTGTCCCTCTGTAGGCGCAGGCGTCCTCTGGCTGACCTGTGGCTTGCCACAGTGACAGGCAAATCCGAAACCGGATGCCGCCAACCATATAACGAACGCGATTTATTGCCCACCATTGGGATATCTCCAAAGTGGGCAATAAAGCAGGGTTAGCAAGTAACCGCCATTGCATTTTTTCCAAGATTGGAAACAACTATCTAACTAGTGTACAGTATATCACTTGACTTGTAGCGTGCTAAGAAACATATAATGCGTACTTTTAACTGAAGCCTACAAAAGACATTCATGCAGAATTGCATGACCTATAATTTAATAGTTTTAACATAAAGCATCTTACCTGGATAGCCAGAGAAACTGGCGCTACTTTATATTTTTGCTCGGAGAACAATCCGACGTCAGTTGTACAGTATTTCGTGCAGGTGCTCCAGTCACTTTTGCTCTGATGAAGTCCAATTGGGATAAGAACTCGTTGCCTTGCCCATGCAATAATCCGGAGCTACACAGATCACTCATAATTATTTGCTTTTGAATGCGACGCACGCTGATTGCTGTGACTCACGGAGTCATCCGGCACACCATCCTCTCAATCGCTGCCGTGTTTAGTTCTAGTCGGTTCTCAAAAATTTTACTGATGATTTCATCGTCAACAGTTGTCAGATCCGAGGTACATCCCACATCGCTGTCAATGGTGACGAACTCTTCTGCCTTCATGACTGGGATTGTGAAAGCGCTGATCTCGTCTTCAGCGATTATGGTGTCATCAGATAGTGCATCGGATTCTCGTCGATTGAATGCAGCGTGGCGAAAGCACTCTTTTATTTTTGTACCGGTAACCTGTCTCCAACTTTTTTCAATAACCTAATTGCATTGTGAACAGAAATCTTGGGGTTGACATCCATCGCCGATGATGAGCCAGATAACATGTTGTTTTCTATGTGATAAAGAATTCGGTCCACAATTTCCTTCCTGTGACGGGTTCTCAGATTCGTAATCACTCTTTGGTCCATGGATTGAAGAATGCTGGCCGCATTTGCCTGCAAAAATTCCTTTTGAACTTTTTTCAGTTGTACCTGTGGATGCGCTGTGCAATTATCCAAGAGCAACATAACTTTTTGGCCACAATGGTCTGGCTCCTTGTCCCATTCGAGGACCCACTCTGCGAAAAGTTCTTACGACATGCACGCCTTTTTGTCAGCTCTGTAAGTTACGGGAAGTGTAAGTACGTTCACCTCATTAAAACATCGTAGTTGCTTACTTTTTAAATCAATACTATATTTCTTTTCTCCGTGCCGGACATATTCGCGCAGCACAGGAAAGGGGTCCTACCCATGGCTTTTTCGATCTACTGCACTTGTCGGTAGCAAAACACAAAGAGCATTCTGGAGTTGCTTGGTAAATAAAAGACCTGTTTCGTCTGCATTCTACACTCTATCATCACAAAGTATTTATAATTTCAGGCAGTCGATCTTTCAGCCAATTTGCACAGACTGTTCTGTCAGCGGAACTCTTTTCGCCATGTATACGTTTATACACAATTTGAGTTCTTTTCTTCCATCCAGTGTGGGTGTTCCTACATGGAAGACTATAAAAGATGAGTACGGAATAATATTGTGACGGAAAAGTTTTTGTTGCAGGGTTCGTTTGAGACAAATTGGCAGTCTCCTTTCCTTCACGTTTTTCCAGCTTCTCTAGGTATTATCTTGAAGCATTCCAGTGAATAAGGATCCGCCACAAGTATGGTGAGTATTTTCCGTTTCGGCTAGAGAGGGAAAGGTAGTCGGTCGCGGGCCGAGTTTCGAGATACAAACTGCAGAGAAGGCAACCAAATACTGTTGCCTTTTGTTCCTTTTCTCAATGGTGGCCAGACGTCAGCCATCTTTAAATGTACTTCAGATAGCAGACTAGTGTGAGACTTTTGTTAACTTCCAAACACTGTTTTTGTAGAAACTAGAAGCCACGATTAAACTGCACACTAATCTGCCTCGATGTGGAATCGAACCCCGGATATACGGATTACCGGTCCGGTGCTCTACCAACTGAGCTACCGAAAGCTGACGATCAGGTGAGCAAGTTAATACATGACTTCTGCTTGGTTCGCGACGTACTGTCAGTAAGCTCACAGTATCTGTCCTGGTGTTGCAAACTGGCTCACTCACTTGTCGCTTCCCAATGAACCGAAGTATCTGTCATTCAGGTGTTCAAAGGGCAACGGTAAATTTAGAGTATCGGTGGTTTTGTGAGTATTTAATTTTTATAGAAAGTAGAAGTCACGAGTAAACTGCACAATAGTCCGCCTTGACGGAAAATCGAACCACGGAAATACGGATTGCAGGTCTGCTGCTCTACCAAGCATTGTGTCTAAATTCGGTTTAAATTGGAACGTATCTTTCATCACTCTTGGTTCAGCTCCTGTCTAGTTCTGTGGCACAAGTAAGCTTGACGCTGGCTCGGCGGTCCCGTGGTGGAAGGAGCACGTCAGTTATGCAGTACCACTCCTCTAACTCATGAGTTTGACTCCCAAATCATCAGAAGTAAGGGGTTGAGGGAGGTCGGACGCGAAGTTAATTTTTAAATCGTCATTCTTATCGTAGTATCCTAGGCTTTTCTTTCCCCAACTAACAGCACAGGAAATGGGAACAGTGTAGGATGAAATTCCAAGACGGGGTACTGGCCAAATAACGGTCTCTCCTGCGTCACTCGACCGAAGTCTCACCTGAAGCAACTATAGTGAAATGAGTTTGTGTGGCGAACATTGTGGACCAAACTTGTCTGTTCACTCTGTGTTCCCACTTTCTGGTAAATGGAATTCCACTGTTTCAATCCGTCGAATAATTTATCTTTAATGGTGTTTTCTTTAGGCTCGGGTGCATTAGAACATAGGAATTTTACAGAGGTATGCTTCTTTCTATAGTCCACAAGTTCGGAAAGGTTGCGGTTTCTTTATTTAGCAGTGGGATGAGCAGTTCTGTGGACGCCACCGCCATATTCCCTTCTTCTCTTACTGTTTGCCATGGTTGCGATTGTGACTATAAGCTTTGCTCCTGGCTTGCATCTAACGACAACGGACACGTATATGACCAAACTCCCGGTAGCATCGGATATACATGAATGAAGCCGTGCTGCGTGTGTGATGGTAGATGGCAGGTTACGTGAGCGAAATCGACACGTGGCCAATAGGCTGGGATGTAAATCAGCGCCGCCAGCGCAAATTGACCACGACTACACAGGCAAGAGTAACAGTGAGAAACCGGTTGGAGAGTCATTTGAGGTAAGCCTATGTGATGGATTGCGTCGCCCAATCTCTATGTATACCGTGATTCGCATTGAGGCGAACTTTGGCATTTCGATCACTAGGGTCGTGGCTGAAGCTGCATATGTTACCATTCCAGTGGTCGAATCGGCCAAGGTCCGTTACAGTACGAATCACATTCCAGATTGAGATTGGGCGTCTCAATCCAATCACTCAGCAAGTACTTTACAGTGGCCATCCAATCGCTCATTAGCCGATGTGCCAAGCGTTACCAGTCGTGACCCGGCGACTAAAAAGTGTAGAGGATCCAAGTAGCATCCCAATGGTCCCGGGTTCCAGACCTGCTTTCACTATATGCTGAGATAAAACAAGGTCAAAGGCGGCGTGGGGTGAAGTGAGGAATTACGTTGCACTGTTTCCAGTCAAGCAGGCTTAGGATCCCGGACAAAGGAAAGCGAGCTGCGCTCAAGCGTCACTGACCCTGAGCAAATGGCGCATGGTGCAATGACAGCTGATCGACCGAGTGAGCGAAAGGGACAAAACCGGTAGATGAAAAGCAAATCAGCGCCGCCGGTACAAGCTGCGCCCATTCGCAAGGAACGAATGAACAGTCCATAAATGGGTTTCTGCACTGTTAACAACGAGCAACTTTGTTCCAAGTGATAATAAGAGCGGTCCAAACAGCTGCAAACGAACAATCTGTACAAGGCAGTGAGCTCAGAGAGATGGCTAACAAGAATCGGCCATTAAAAGTGCGCTTCAGTAAGATAGTGATTCAAATTTATCTACAGCACAAGTGGACCCTTCGTTCCTTGATTATCGATCTCTTTAGCTTATGGTCTCGTCTTCCTCCTTACTTCTCAGCTGGCATCTGTAACGACATGTGTCACATATGCACCTCCGGAAGAAACCACTTTACCCAAAACTAGCGTCACTATTGGCATAGCCAAGTTACTCGCCTTTTTGGGGATTTCTACTTGCTGACTTTAAGGTTGATCTAGCTATTTGCTCCTAAAGCAGTGTTTGTCAGCACTCAGATCGTTGCCACGCCTCTCTATTCAATCACTGGTATAGGTGTGACCCAAATGCAACGATGAAGCAACGCTCAGATGAAGGCATCCGCAGTGTTTATGGTGTTTACAGCATCAAGAAATCACTATATAAACATATAACCAGCCTTTCTATGATTTGTTTATTACAGCTAACAAAATGGACACAAAACGTCTAAGTAACAGTTAGCGTCATATAGTTGCAAAGAGTTCCAACTTTTTGATATGGAACCAAACTGAACTACCATTTATCCATCGCCTAGGTGCCAAGACTAATCTGTCTCTTGTACTGCAAGACTGCATTATGGAAGCTGTGACTGTACGCACGCACTACGCACTTTGAGCTGCAGAATCCCTTGGTAAACACTTGGGTGATTGTGAAGAGGATAATTTAGTTATTGGCGCAATTATTCCGAGTGTCGTTTTAGGAACATAAGCTCCCTCTGTATAGAAGCAGGTTAACGTCACCCCAACGTTTAAAGCTAGCCTCCACAAAGTTCCACCAGTATCCTTCTTTCAGTACTATTGAAGATGGTCGGTCATTGCTGTAGATGCCATAGTGTACTGGCTCGTCATCACCATTATACACGTTAGCTAGAGGTGGGAAACACCTCAGCTACTGTGCCGCAATACATAAAGGAAAAGGAAAATAAATACAACAGTTGCATGCCAGCTGAACTACCAGCAACGGATCAGCATAGTTCCGGAAAGCTACCAACCAGCCACTAAGCAATAAGAAAAATTATGATGTATACTTATATTATGCTATGAAATGGGATCGTGCTTGGAGGAAGAGATTTAAAAGGGATGGGGTGGAACAAATATACTCACAACACAAGCGCCACTGAGGTCGGCTCCTTGCCATGTCAGCAAGCGTATCTAGTCAAAAGTGTTCATCATCTTGTGGACCCCAACCAAGGAGCCGTGACGCTACAACCGAAGCCAGCTCCGAAGTGAGGGGCTTCATTCCCCTGAACCAGGTCATCGCTTGGCCACCCCTCCTCTTCTTCCATCCACACTCCCGGTGAGCAAACAACGCACGTCGCGGAAGTCGGAGGGCTGGCGTGCGCAACACGTAGCCCAGCCATCGGACCCTAGTGCGTGAAATGACGGTGCTGAGCGGTTCAGTTCCTTCTTCTGAACCTTAAACAAGGCGTCGAACAAGCTCATTACTCACGCGGTATTCCCACCAGATGTGAGCTAAGCTGCGAAGGCACCGATGGTCGAACGTAACTAGCCTCTTCATGTCCGCCGATCTTAGGGGCCAGGTTTCGCAGCCGTACAGTAGGGACAAACGTACCGCTGCGTTGTACACTCTACCCTTCAGGGCGAGCGTGATGTCGCGCCGCCGCCATAGGTGATGAAGGTTAACAAAAGCACTTCGAGCTTTTGATATACGGTTCGTGATCTCATCTTCAGTCCTAAGGGAGCTGATACAACTTCTCAGGTAGTTGAAGACCCCACCAAGGGTCAACGCATGAGGCGATCTTTTTCAATCTTGAAGGAACGTTTTGCACTTCGACTGTGCAAAGCGAAGCCCGAAGCGGCTGACAGCCAGTGCTAATTTGTCCAGTGCCGCTTGGCACGTCTGGGAGCTGTCACAGATGAGGGCAATATCGTCTGCATACTCCAAGTCAAGAAGTTGTTCTCCTGGGATTAGCTCCACGCCGTCTATGTCCTGTAAACGCAATTTCCATGGCTTCGTCAATAGCAAAGTTGAAGAGGAAAGGTGACAGCGGGCAGCCTTGTCTCACACTTCTGGAGATATTGAAGGGTGGCGACAGCTTGCCGTAAGTCCTCACTCTGCCCGTGCTACGCGTATAATGCTCGGATAATATTTAAATATTTCTGTGGCACACCGTTCCTGAGTAGACAATTCCAAAAGGCACATTGATCAACCTAATCGAAGGCACCTTTGATGTCGAGGAACACGACTACGGTGGGCCGCCAGTATGTGTGACGGGGCTCCAACAACTGACGCAAGGTGAAGATGTGGTCGATGCAACCACGACCCCGACGAAACCCGGCTTACTCCTCACGAATCTGGTTTTCACGAGCGCCAGTCAGTCTGCGAAGGATTATGCATGTGAGTAATTTGGTGGTGAAGGAGATCAGGTTGATTCCTCTATGGTTGCCGCATTCCGAACGCGAGCCTCCTTTGAAGATGGGCACAATAACGGAGCGGCTCCAGTCGGTTGAGGCAGTCTCCTGCTCCCACAGTTTCCCTAGTAATTCATGTAACTCATCAACAAGTACACAGCCTCCGACTTTGAAGAGAGCTGGATGAAGATAGTCTGGTCCCGCGGCTTTGTTCAACTGCAACTGTCCGATCTCACTTTTGACTTCTGAACGAGAGGGTGGATCAAAAGGGACAACCCACGGAGTAGGGCGATCACTGGCCGGTGGACTCGCTAGAGCGTCCATAGCTACACAGCTCATTCACAATTATTTGCTCTTGAACGCGACACGCGCTGATTGCTGTGACTCACGGAGGCATCCGGCACGTCATCCTCTCAATCGCTTCCTTGTTTAGTTCTAGTCGGTTCTCTAAAATTTTACTGACGATTTCATCGTCAACAGTGGTCAGATCCGAGGTACATCCCGCATCATTGTCAATGGCGACGAACCCTTCTGCCTTCATGACTGGGATTGTGCAAGCGCTGACCTCCTCTTCAGCCATTATGGTGTCAACAGAAAGTGCATCGGATTCTAGTCGATTGAATGCAGCATGGTGAAAGCACGCTTTTATTTTTGTGCCGGTAACCTGTCTCCAACTTTTTTTTAAAGAACTTAATTGCAATTTGAACCGAAATCTTGGGGTTGACATACACCGCTGCTGATGAGGCAGATAACATGTTGTTTTCTAGGTGATAAAGAATCCGGTCCACAACTTCCTTCCTGTAACGGGTTTTCAGATTCATAATCACACTTTGGTCCATTGGTTAAAAAAAGTTGGCCTTGTGTGCCTGCAAAAATTCCATTTGAACTTTTTTCATTCCTACCTGTAGATGCGCTGTGCAATTATCCAAGAGCAACATAACTTTTCGGCCACAATGGCCTAGCTCCTTGTCCCATTCGAGGACCCACTCTGTGTATAGTTCTTACGACATGCACGCCTTCTTGTTAGCTCTCTAAGTTACGGGAAGTGTAAGTCCGTTCACCTCATTAAAACATGATATTTGCTTACTTTTTAAATCAATACTATATTTCTTTTCTCCTTGCCGGACGTATTCGCGCAGCACAGGAAAGGGATCCTGGACTTGTCGGCAGCAAAACACAAAGAGCATTCTAAAGGCGCTTGGTAAAAGAAAGACCTGTTTCGTCTGCATTCTACACTCTATCGTCACAAAAAGCATTTACAAGTTCACGCAGTCGATCTTCCAGCCAATTTTCACGTACTGCTCTGTCAGCGGAAGTCTTTTCGTCATGTGCACGCTTCCACACAATTTGAGTACTATTCTTCCATCCAGTGTGTGTGTTCCTACATGGAAGACTATAAAAGATGAGTACGGAATAATATTGTGACGGAAAAATTTTTGATGCAGGGTTCGTTTGAGACAAATTGGCGGTCTCGTTTCCTTCACGTTTTCCCAGTTTCTCTAGGTATTTTCTCGAAGAATTCCAGTGCATAAGAATTCGCCACAAAGATGGTACATATTTTCCGTTTCGGTTAGAGAGGGAAAGGTAGTAGGTCGCGTGCTGAGTTTCAAGATACAAACTGCAGAGAAGGCAACCAAATACTGTTGCCTTTTGTTCCTTTTCTCAATGGTGGCCAGGCGTCAGCCATCTTTGAATGTACTTCATATAGCAGATTAGTGTGAGACTTCTATTAACTTCCAGACACTGATTTTGTAGAAACTAGGAGCCACGATTAAACCAGAATAATCTGCCTCGACGGGGAATCGAACCCCGGATATACGGATTACCGGTCCGGTGCACTACCAACTGAGCTACCGAGCGCTGACGATCAGGTGCGCAGGTTAATACATGACTTCTGCTTGGTTTGCGACTTATTGTCAGTACGCTCACAGTATCTGTCCTGGTGTTGCAAATTGGCTCACTCATCCGTCACTTCCCAATGAACCGAAGTATCTGTCATTCAGGTGTTCAAAGGGCGATGGTAAATTTAGAGTATTGGTGGTTTTGTGAGTATGTAATTTTTATAGAAAGTAGAAGTCACGGGTAAAGTGCACAACAATCTGCCTCGACGGAAAATCGAACCACGGACATACAGATTACCGGTCCGCTGCTCTACCAAGCATTGTGTCTAAATTCGGTTTGAATTGGAACGTATCTTTCATCACTCTTGGTTCAGCTCTTGTCTAGTTCTGTGGCACAAGTAAGCTTGACGCTGGCTTGGCGGTCCCGTGGTGGAGGGGCACGTCAGTTATGCAGCATCACTCCTCCAACTCATGAGTTTGACTCCCAAAGCATCAGAAGTAGGGGGTTCAGGGAGGTCGGACGCGAAGTTAATTTTTAAATCGTCCTGCTTATCGCAGTATCCTAGACTTTGCTTTCCCCAAGTAACAGCACAGGAAATGTGAACACTGTTGGATTAAAAAATTCCAAGACGGGGTACTGGCAAGACTATGGTCTCTCCTCCGTTACTCGACCGAAGTTTCACCTGAAGCAACCATAGTGAAATGAGTTTTGATGGCGAACATTGTGGACCAAACTTGTCAGTGCACTCTGTGTTCCCACTTACTGGTAAATGGAATTCCGCTGTTTCAATCCGTCGAATAATTTATCTTTGATGGTGTTTTCTTTAGGCTCAGGTGCATTAGGACATGGGAATTTTAGAGAGGTATGCTTCTTTCTGTAGTCCACAAGTTCGGAAAGGTTGCGGTTTCTTTATTTAGCAGTGGGATGGGCAGTTCTGTGGACGCCACCGCCATATTCTCATCTTCTCTTACGGTTTGCCATGCTTGCGATGGTGGCTATTAGCTTTGCTCCTGGCTTGCATGTAACGACAACAGACACGTATGTGGTCAAATTCACCGTAGCAGCGGATATACATGAATGAAGCCGTGCTGCGTGTGTGTTGGTAGATGGCAGGTTACGTGAGCGAGATCGACGCGTGGCCAATGGGCTGGAATGCCAATCAGCGCAGCCAACGCAAATTGACCACGCCTACACAGGCAGGAGTAACAGTGAGGAACCGGTTGGAGAGTCATTTGAGGTACGCTTATGTGATGGATTGCGCCGCCCAATCTCAATGTAGACCGTGATTCGCATTGAGGCGAACTTGGGCACTTTGATCACAAGGGCCATGGCTGAAGCTGCATCTGTTACCATTCCAGTGGTCGAATCGGCCAAGATCCGTTACAGTGCGTATCACAGTCCATATTGAGATTACGCGTCTCAATCCAATCACTCAGCGAGTACTTTACAGTGGCCGTCCAATCGCTCATTAACCGCTGTTCCAAGCGTTACCCGACGTGACTCGGCGACTAAAAGGGTAGAGGACCCAAGTAACATCCCAATGGTCCCGGGTTCCAGACCTGCTTTCGCTATATGCTGAGATAAAACAAGGTCAAAGGCGGCGTGGACACAGTGAGAAAGTACGTTGCACTGTTTCGAGTCAAGCAGGCTTAGGATCCCGGACAAAGGAAAGTGAGCTGCGCTCAAGCGTCACTGACCCTGAGCAAATGGCGCATGGTGCAATGACAGCTGATCGACCGAGTGAGCGAAAGGGACAAAACCGGTAGGTGAAAAGCAAATCAGCGCCGCCATTGTAAGCTGCGCCCATTCGCAATGACCGAATGAACAGTCCACAAAAGGGGTTTGAGCACTGTGAACAATGAGCAACTTTGTTCCGGGTGGAAATAAGAGCGGCGCAGAAAGCTACGAACGAACAATCTGTGCAAGACAATGAGCTCAGAGAGATGGCTAACAAGAATCGGCCATTAAAAGTGCGCTTCAGTAAGATAGCGATTCAAATTTACCTATAGCACAAGTAGACCCTTCGCTCCTTGATAATCGATCTCTTTAGCTTGTGGTCTCAACTTCCTCTTTTCTTCTCAGCTGGCATTTGTAACGACATGTGTCACATATACATCTTCGGGAGAAACCACTCTAGACAAGACTAGCGTCACTATTGGCATAGCCAAACGACTCGACTTTTAGGGGATTTCTACTTGCTGGAATGCCTGTCTCCATGCTACTGTCTTTATGGTTGATCTAGCTATTTGCTCCTAAAGCAGTGTTTGTCCGCACTCAGATCGTTGCCACGCCTCTCCATGCAACCGAGGTAAAAACCACTGGTATAGGTGTGACCAAAATGCGACGATGAGGTAACGCTCAGATGAAGGCATCCGCAGTGTTCATGGTGTTTTCTGAATCAAGAAATCACTATATGAAGACATAACCAGTCTTCCTAATGTTTGTTTATTACAGCTAACAAAATGGACACAAAACGTCATATGGTTGCGAAGAGTTCCAACTTTTTGATATGGAACCAAGCTGAACTACAATTTATCCATCACCTAGGTGCCAAGATTAATCTGTATCTTGTGCTGCAAGACTGCAGTAGAGAAGCCGTAACTGTACTCACTCACTACGCACTTTGAGCCACAGAATCCCGTGGTAAACACTTGGGTGATTGTGAAGACGTGAATTTAGTTATTGGCGCAATTATTCCGAGTGTCGTTTTATGAACATAACCTCTCCCTGTATAGAAGTAGGTTAACGTCACCCCGAGTTTTAAAGCTAACGGCCACAAAATTCCACCAGTATTTTTCTTTCAGTACTACTGAAGATGGTCCGTCATTGATGTAGATGCCATAATGGACTAGCTAGACCAATACATGATCCCGGTACAGAGGCAAAGCGCTTTTCATCAACACCGGTCACATACCTACTATGCTAAAGCAAAGCAATTGGCTTGGGACGGCGAATGGTGAGTTTTAGTACAACACTATGCATCCGAACATACCCAAAACACGCTGGCAAACATCACAGCAGTCCGGTCTACGGGGTGCAGGAAAGAGAATCATGCCCATACTTACATTCGTAGCAATAAATTAAGACTCAATCTCGATTCCAATTCAGACCGAAAGCGGCGCTGTCTAAATTTTACATCCGGGACTGTGTCTATTCGCTGCGCTCATGACAGGATCTTCGCACGATATTATTTCCAGTTACTTATGTTCTCTCCCGATCTTAAAGGGTTGCGAATTATGGACAGCCGTAAGGATTGTAACGTACGAATTCACAGCCGTGTATTGGAACGGTCACCGTAGGATGCACACCAGCTTAGCGCTTTCCCCACCAACGTGTACCTTATTTCCACTGACTGGGTGTAACACCCCCGTACACCGCATATGTAGAAACAAATGTGTCTGTGCGTACTCTTAGCAACTGGGTGTAATACACTCATTTAAGTCTTTACACTATTTATTTGTATTTTTATATAACCATTTACTTTTAACAATCTCGCAGCTTTACCTGGCCGACAACTAATGTGATCAGCAGTGAGCTGCCCTATTTCAAGTGGTGCTATGCTGTTCAGTCATCTTGAACTTTTCGCAACAGTAAGCAACAAGTTTTACCACCAACGTTTGATATCAGTATCAGCCTACCTTTGAAGCAAACAAAAGGAAAGATCGAGTAGGGCATTTGTTTACAATATGTGCCAGCTTCACCCAGAATACCAAATTGAGACTATCATGATGTTTATAGGTAGTCAAGATCTACCTCTACAAAGATTGACAAGGAAGTACATACTTGAAGTTGATTTTGGGTTTTACGTCTTACTTCAACAAGATAACCATTACACTGGAGACCAGGTTTGGCCTTCAACGGACTTACTAGTACACGTTAGCAGGGATAAATCTGAGTCCAACTGACAGTTGAATGGATAATTGGAAACTAGTCCTCGCGCTTCACTGGCGTAAATGTGCACAACTATGCAGGTCCGAACTAGAGCGCAAAAGGCGTACATTTATATGTCACCTTTTTGGTTGGGCGAAGCCAACTGAGGTCTCAGCTAAGGAGAACCAACACATCGGTGTCTTACTGAGGCAGCTCGATCAGTCTGACCCATTCACCTTTCTCCAGATACATCATGAGGAAGGTACTATCCAGGTTTGGCAGACTTGGCTGGTTTTTAATCTTTCCACACGTATTACCGGCATTAGATGGTAACCAAAATGTTTAGATCCTGTTCCATCTGCCATACAAACTTAGGGAGGCAACCGTGCGACTAATTGTGCCATTGTCGCCGGAATGACTTCACAACTATGTGCCCGAGGAGCAAGAAACCAAAGCTGTATGGTACAGCTCATCAGCCAGATAGTTTAATCTTCAATCCGGAAAAGCGCCAGATCATCGTTTCGCCATATGAAGGCTCGTCATTAGGCCCCTACAGAGAACAGAACACAACCACTAGTAGCTTTCGCCACTGAGCCGCGGGGATGGTGACAAACTGTCACTACTTGCAGGTTAACTCAACCTCAAATGCCAAACAGTTTTCTACCGTTCTATAGTGTAGTGGATGGTCCCCGTGGTCACGACTTCCACTACGCAGCAGCTATGTCCGCCTAGCATTTGTAGATTGCGTAGGCCAGATTTGGCGAATAAAGAGCAGGAGAGTTTCTGAAGAAACTTTGCTGGTTCATTCCATTAGCTTCCGAGCCACATAGTCACCAATAGTTCTCTAACACATTAGTAAATGAAAAAATAGTTATCACCGCTTTTCGAAACAGGTCCGAGACTTTAATTTGGAATGCCACTAGCTAATGAGAACCATGCAGTGAAGCCGATTGGAACGTGATCGAAACCTTTCTCTCTCTCTCTCCAAAACTGTCAGCGGTTCCCAGTTAAGGGGACCCATTTAAGTGCATGAGCGGTATTCGAAAACGGTTCGCAATTACTTCAGTCCACCTAAATGATGTAACAATGCCATTGTGCATCAGAAGACAGCCGCGTTAGAATAAACATTTGGGCTTATCCAACTTTCCGTTAAAATCTGGACACGCAGATTTACATGTGTTCAGATGAGCACTATGGTGAGTCTGTCGATTCCAGATTCATTTTTTGACGCTCATGTCGATTATTTGGCAGTTCGTACCCATACCATTCTACGAGATTTGTCAAGCATTGATCTTCATCCCGAATAAACTGTTATTCCTTTGTTTCGTTGGCTTAATTGGGTTCAAGCCAGTATACACACTGCTCATCCCGGAGCATCCTTTTTCTTTAGATCAGTGGTTCTTAACCTGACGGTAAAATAGAATTTTACAGGGGGTTAAAGAAGTACGATGATTGAGTCATCAATCTGTCATCAAACAAAAGTAGTAAAAGATGTAAGTAAACACCTAATCACTATTGGTAAGCCCTCATTAACTAGGCATTAGTGCGTGAGCATTGAATTAGCTAGTCATCGGCAATGCATCATACAGCCCAAACTATGGACACAAGTCCACAAAGCAGCGCAGCGAGATGGCGTCTCTATCGCCTCGCTTGTCGATCGTTGTTTTTTTGAGTCAGGCAGTCGTTCGCCGGGTTGAGTTGCAGAGCTGGGGAAACCAGAAGGTGGGAGCATAGATCGGCTGACATAATAAAGGAACGAGCGAATGTTTCAAGGTGGACTGGACAAAATATCCAACTAGTGTTCAAGATGTATAGACACTGATTTGGGGTGATAAGTTGTACTCCAGGAAAGACTTGGAAGGTATAGTTGAACCAAATGAGAATCCACTAAGATCTGTTCAGGTTTGCTCAGGGATCACACAACAAAGCAAGAAACCGAATGCGCTTGGAACACGGCTTACAATGTGCATTAGGCAAAAGTGAACAGACTATACCAGAAGTTGTTAGAACAAAGCAGTATCAACTGTATCACTAACGTATATGACCAATTGATTTAATAAAAGATTGCTCAAAAATATGCAGTTGCTTTACTTGAAGGATCAAAATTAAGTAACAATAGTATGCATAACAATAGTTAGTAACAATAGTATGCGTTTTTCGTACCTTAAAGCAAACTTTGGGGGGTGGGAAACTGTTCACAGTGGGCCTCAAAAAGATTGAGGACCACTGTTGTAGATAATACTTTTCCGTAACTTGATTTAAACCTGCTAGGCTGGTTTGCAATCTCACTGAGAAGAGATATTCAAAGCCGCAGTTTATAACCACTAAACTATGTCGCTCATCCTGAACACCACTAGTATATTAATGGGATCGCCTTGGTTGTAGAGAAGGTGGAAGCATGTAGACAGATTTTTATGATCGTTCATCCTTCATTATACACGTTAGCTAGAGGTGTAAAGCACCTCAGCTACCGTGCCGCAATACATAAAAAAGAAAATAAATATAACAGTTGCATGCCAGCTGAGTTACCAACAACGGAAGAGTATCGTTCTAGGAAGCTACCAGCCCGCTACTAGGCAATAAGACAACTTATTATGTAAACCTATATTACGCTGCGAAATGAGATCGCGATTAGAGGAGAAGGCTAAGAGGGACGGTGAGGGACAAAGAAACTCCCAGCACCAACGCCACTGAGGTCGTCTCCTAGCCAAGTCAGCAAGTGTATCCATACAAACTTGTTCATTGTGTTTTGGACCCCAACCAGGTAGCCGTGAAGCTCCAACCGAAGCCAGCTGCGAAGTGAGGGTCTTGATTCCTCTTGACCAAGTCATGGCTTGGTCACCCCTCCTCTTCTTGATTTTCGTGGTAGATATTAGCAATTCCAACTTCCACCAGAAATGAGGTGGTTAAAGACATTTGCCAAAAAAGCAATAATAAGATCAATTACTGAAGCGAAAAAGCACTCAGGAATTTCTTTTCAATGATTCCTCATCAGACCTGTGCAATAAAAGCAAGAATCAATCACTCTGTGTATAATTACTCAACTTAATTCAAATGAAACGAAACACTTGCCACCTCACCTCATGAACTGACGGGCAATTTAATCTAGGGCAATCGCGTTTTCGTTCCAGTGTAAATTACTTCGGCGTCTTCCACCTTTGTTGGCCATGACAGCTGAAGAGTAAGGATCAGTTTCTTGTGGGAACGTGAAGGAGGTTAGAGTGACCGAATACCGATTGCCTCGGCTGTCGCAAGCAGACAGAGGCGTAAGCCTCACAATCCCAACGGGAATCCAGTAGATTTGTTTCATTTGAATGCATGTCTCTTTATATGTCCTGTTTATACGATTATACAGGTTTGATGAAGCATCAATGAAAACAATGTTCCACCACTGGCCCTATGTCCTTAACAAGTAAATGCGGATTTTCAATTTTTTGAAATTAAGAAATTCCGACGGTGCATGTTTGAAACATGTATTTGGTCCAAAGATCGGTTCCCGTTTTGCTGGTCTATGGCATTAATGCAAATGATCAACGGAATAATTAACGCAAAGGTAAAATATCAGGACTAACCTGTTGTCTACGGTTGCTCTACTTACCGTTCTCCCAGAATAGAGAATATTGTGTATAACCTGTTTAACCAAATTGACACTCTACAGCGGCTAAATTATGCACATAAAATTCTCGCGTCTAGTTCGCATGTTGACGCACTAGTTTTACAGTGATCCGCTTGAAAAGAAATCTTACCACGTCTCCGATCTTGATTTAAGTTGACCTAACCAAAATGTATCACGGAAAACAATGAGTACAATAACTGAGACTAAGAGCTATCTGTCCTAATGCTAACATGCGTTACTTTTGGTCATCTGACGGAACGCATACTGTGTGTTATGAACCGTATACTAGCCATATGTCGCCTTCGAAAACATTGAAATGATACTCGGTTGTTGACCGCAGTTCACATGGAACATCTAAAGTGGTTTCGGGTCCGTTAGTGACCACAATCTCGTAGAAGTTGCTGTCATGCTGTGTGCAAAAGCGAATCAGCCCTGCTTTGTAGTGGAAATTTCGCAATGTCCGCTGATGCCTAAGTTTACCTTAAAAATATAGTTTCCATCCACACTGCACAGCAGATCCATTTGTTTTCTTATATACTAGCTAGCTAGTTAGTTACACCCATATTTACATTAACGAATGAACGTTATGCCTTCGTATATGATTCCCGATCATGTTTTTTTATTTCGGTGCCTTTCGATCCCTTGGTCTACAAGCAGCCCTAATGATCCCAGCTCATTTTAGCTGTGTTGTTCATCAGTATTGTCATGAAATTACTTTGAGAAGCGTGCGAAATGGTCACCACAATGGGGTTTAGGCTCAGTTGTGGAGAACCTTCAGTTTAACGTATGACATGTCCGTCGTGTCTGCTTACCTATTTCAGGTGACACTCTGGACGCTCCTTTGAAGGCTTCCACAGATGCAGGTGAATCGGCACGTAACTGTAGAAATCGGAAAATGCGTTAACTTGGCTGCAGGTTCTATGAAGGTAATGTTGCATCATTCTTTTTTCAGTATTTTTACTGCTTAGCCAGGCAGAGCGGAGCTGAACTCACAACACTTTCGCTTTATCATGACCATCATTGAGATGAAAAGCCAAAGGGGAGCACCTTGTGTTATTCCTGCACACTAGTGATGCTATGTCGGTTGGTGACGATCTACTCCGACAAAACTTAAACTAAGCCCTACCAGTATTTAAAATTGCTGTGTGGATTCATGGCGCTGGCAAGGGAAAACCTGACCGTGACGGCCAACCACTGTCTTCTGCACGGGCATTAACCTGCGCGGCAGTGGAGGATGGGTCGGGCTATATCGCAGTTAGGTTTCAATCCGTAATGGTCGGCTATCGTCCCGCGTGGCTCAGTGGCATAAGCTGCTGGCTGGTTGGCGTTAGCCTCTAGCAGTCATGGGTTCGATCCCCAGTAGGGGACCGATGGATGCGCACCACTGACGAGCCCCAATAGGGCGAAACGCGCGTCTGGTGCTTTTCCGGATTGGTAGCTTACTTATGCGGCTTGGAATCTAATTGCGATGAACCAACTTGAATTAAACCTGAACTGCCAGTAGTTCGAATTGTTCTGGAAAGGTTTTAGGCATGACTAACAAACCGTGGGTGAAAGAGCAACTCTTGACAATCGCCTGGCCTACTAACCTATTGGCATCTTCGGAAGAATTAACCGAACCCTAATTTTTACCATAATCGTCAACACTTGACTTTTGACCATTGCTCTCCCTCTTTCATTTCACTAATATGGCTTCCAAACGAGGCACTTTACGTCAGGACGAACGTGTTCAAGTGGTTGAAATTCTTTATTCATCTGCGCTATACCAATGTGAATAAGCACTGGAGTGAATATTTTGCTAGACCACTTCCAACAAAATCGACATTCTCCAACTGTTGGTGAGATCACGTGCGTGAAACAGCGTCAAACTTCAGCCAAGCAGAAGACACGTGAAAATTCATAGGTTTCCACCAAGGGTGTTCGAACCTGGACTAACTTGAGTTGTGTTCCATGGACCAATTGGAATTTCCCCATGTGCAAGTAAACGTTTAAAACAGCTCAGTCTTAACAGCTAAACTGGTGATATCTCAACCGTGGTAGAAAAGTTCAAACTGGCAGCGTTCCGACGCAAATAAATCTGGTACACCAAGGACTATTGCTGACCAAAATTTATTATCCGCATCATATGGCAACATAGATGTGCTTCAGCAGAGTTTGGTATATTGCGATAGTCTTTACAACGCGCCAAGTCATAGGTCGCGTTACATCCATATAGTCCACGTGAACCCATGCTGTTAACGAAGATGACTGGGACAGACCACTTCAATCACATGAATCTCCTGTGACTGCGAAGAATTTTCAGACGTTTTGAATCATATTGTTTGGTCGGACGAAGCTTGCTTCGAAATAATTGGACTGTGAAGCGACATAACCGCGTCTGTTGTGACAGCCTGCCAAGTAGTCATTGGGTACTCACTGACCTTTTCAGTCCTCACCTGACACTATCTCATCCTCTAGTTGCGTCATTCAGTGGCTGTATTACGTCTACGGACTCCTGTTCACAAAATCCCCCGTCATTCTGTCATTATCGATCAAGCCTGTTCGGAAGAGCCTTGTGTAAAATCGGGAATACATTATTATTACTATTGTTATTAATATATGAATAAAGCACATTTCTAGAGAGTGCGGCAATGGGACTACGGGCTAGGTTCACAGAAGATTTGTCGCAGATACATTCAATCAGATGCTAACCATGTATCTGGAAAAGATCTAGGAAGTCGTTTCTGCCTTTCAAGGCTTGTAGCTGTGAGATTCCATTTACTGTCTGTAAGGTTAAAATCCACAACCCTTCTCTTCCGTAGCCCAGTCGTCTTGACCGCTTGGCCACAGGAAATAGCGCCAGGGGTCCCGACCGAAAAATCAGCTGTTGTTACGCAGTTCAGTCACACAGAGGACGGCATTGAGATCCAGGCACACGGCCTCCCTACTTTGCCACAAGCACCTGATTATCATGGAAGCTAGAGCCGCTGGTTCTACCCTCTCATGTCAAAGGGTTGTTCCACCTCAATTACCAGTTGGGACTAAAGACCGTAGGAGTTTTCAGTGGACAAGATCGTTGTTTGTGTGGTGATCTCATATTGGTGCATCAGATCCTCAAACCTCCCAATCACCCATTCCGAACTTTATTGAAACTCAGCTGTGAGACCTCACTGAGGTGCCGCCACCTGAAGTTAGCCACACAGTACAGCCGGTTGGAATACCTCCATAACTTTTTCTCGATTCATGTATCTTAGTCGTAGAACTTACTTCCTCTTTCTGTTATCTCCGCTCTTACAAAATCTGAATTCAAAACTCAATTTAATGATGCATTACATCACTTACATTGCGTGGTTTAACCTTAACTTACTGGGACACGGGACCACGTAAGCAAACAGCGTGTACACGTGCAATTTGCGGTAAACTAAACGATACGTGCTTTTGTCTCCATACAGTCATCTTTGGCCTCACACTGTTAAGCGTTTACTATTTTCTCAATAAATCCATTGTTTCATCGTTGTATACTGACGGAAATACGAGGGGGCCGCAGCGAGACTATGTAGCGGTGGGTTGCAGAGCGGTCGCAGAATATGGTCCAAGATTCTTGTGGATAGCCACGTGATTTTTGTTTCAATATCAACATGCTTAGCACTTGCTAAAGAGGACAAACAGACCAAAACGAACTGCATCATCAGATATTCTCCCTTATACGTGGGAATTACCACAAAATCAAACCTATGTGCCATGTTGTGCTCCACCGACCAATCAAGGCACGCGTTGTGGCTAGCACGCCCGACGCGCCGAGAGGATGGGACTGTGTCAACACGTACACCCACAGTGGTGCTATGGCTGTTTAGTCGGATGACCCCTATGGCCTGGTGCACAAACCAGACGGGTGATTGGATGGGCTGCCCGGCCTGTCCGTCCGCACTGGCCATACCAGGTACGTGCCAGCCATTGTGACTGCATGTTATCCGAATAGTGCAGACTCAGAAGTGAATCCAAGCAGTTTTTCGGGGCCTCCGGACGATCAGGTCATTGCAGGTTTATAATGGATGGACCTGATTTGAGCCGGCATCCTTTACGTTATAATTCTCACATGTTCCAAAGCCAAACGTACCCCTGTGATGGTCAGTCTATCATAACCTCCGATTTTATACCCCCATACTATGAGCCTAAAGCTATGACGGTTACTTACGTGCGCAGTCACGAGCGATCTCACACTCAAGCGTCCTTTTACGATCCCTGCAATAACCCAGCGTACGCCCACCTTAACATGCATTCCACCTTGCATGCACCAACTTGGCAAGCCTCCGTCGGAGACTGTTCACTGTGCGGCTCCGCCACGGTCGTCGCAGTGGAATCTCACAACACTGAGGAGCACAATGAACAAGTGTTTTCTGCACCTGTCCGCATCGACCCGAGCAGCTGCAGTGGAGTATGTATGACCACAACTGGCACTGCCTCGCCCCGCTTGGCGTCGGACAAGCTACGGCCCCAAAAGGCACACCAACCAGCAGCTTGCCAGCCGGTGCTCCGGATAAAGAGTGATCCTTGCGATGAGGGCGCATTTCAGGATGCAAGCAGCCGACATAGTTCAGAGGATGATAGTAGTTCAAATCCTGCGGGCAGCTTTACGAACCATTCTTTCAACGAGTACGCGGATCGGACCACACTGAGTGATATGACCAAGCTGTCCAACATTGATTGTCTCAACTCGCCCTGTCCGCTACGATCTGCCAATTTGGATCTAGCCAAGATGATATCACGCAACGTGCGTCAGCTAACACTGCTAAACCCTGCGCATCCGGGGCAGGCAGATAAATCTCCTAGACGACTGGCAACAGTGAGCTGGTCTAAAGCTTATAAACCCGATCTACACTTGGTTCCTCCGTTCAGTCTGTTTGAATCCACGCATTCATTGGGACTGCCGGTAGTAGAAGAGCTGGGTTCCCCACCGTCACGAGAACATGTGCTCTCTGGCGCCCAGTACTCATGGACAACTTTGAATTCCGCAAATACAGCGATGGCAAATCCCCTGGGCCACACAGAATCCTCTATCTACTCATCCACATTCCCCTTCGGATTCGAGCAGTCGACACTCACGGAAACAGGTAGGTAGCTGGTTGTTTTTCCCATTCTGCATGCCCTTCACGATTGCCTGCCATATGATGTGTAACAACGTGGCCAAATACCTTCGTGTGCACAGTGTACTTGCAGCCACAGTTGTTTGATCTTTTGGTCTCTGTCGTAGTGCCAACAGTCCACCACAAACGACGCTATGACATGAATAATAGCCTATGGTGGCTTTGGGATCTATGTACAAAACGCTGTTCCGCCTGATGGGTGTTAACGGCCTGTTTGAGTATGAGTTTCAAAAGTTTGCCAGGCGAACGCATAAGTTACCCTCTCTACTTGGTCTCTGCAGCTGAATGTATTGTGTTCAGTTACTCTTGCATGAGAACTTTTGTGGTACATCCTTTTCAATAAATAAATGGGTATCTTTCCTGTCCGGTGGGATACGTTTCCTTTTGTGAAACAGTGAGTATCCTTAGCATTGTCTTTATGAATTTGTGTTCAATATGGATCAGTAATGGTTTGTGAAATAGATAAGCTAGTTTTGTCATGTGCTTTAAAGCCCGGATTTCATGAGTACACACATGGATTGCTGAAGGTTAAAATGTTTGACCACATTTGACCTGGCAACAGGAGATCAAAGTGCAGATAGCCTCTCGCTGGTCCTCAATTACAGTGTCACCGTATTCCACAAATGGGTTCGCCTCATTGAAAAGGGATTCAAGTGAATATTTTCCGTGCTCCACTATAAGAATAGTAGAAATTTTTCCATTACGAGTGGGATAGGTTGTTATTTTGTGAAGCGACAGCCGTACTGATTGAGAAGACTCGCAAGTATATCAGGCTGTTGAAAAGAGTGAGTTGCTTTCCAGCTGTCAAAGCTACAGTTGGCCAAGGTGGAGGTAAGAATATCATCCCTCATTGGTAAACGTTGATGAGTTCCGAACGTTTACCAAAACAATTATATCTCTCTTGGTTATGTGTGACGGTGTAGTAATATAAGGTGTATCACAGTATGATTTCGACTGATTCAAGCCGTGGTTGGTATAATGAAAATGGCTCAATGATTTAGTATATCAGTTATTTCGCTTTCGCTACTCAATGTAGGATGTGTGCTGAGAAGTTAAATTTGCTAGAGCATCGAATTCTCGAGTTCCGAACTGAGTATGCGGTTCAGATGGATCAGTCTGGTATACAGCATCTGTAGCAGGGTAGCTGCTGTTTGTTTGATGAGAACCTCATGGGTCTGCTTTTACCGAATTTGTTCTCTATTCAGCAGAAGTACAGCCCCACACAATTTCCTCCGGTTAGCTAAGTTACTGGCTACTAAAGGAAAGATCCGCAACAAGTCTTATTTTCTGCAGTTATCTTGGGCCACATGTGTGGGGATTGTTGTGAAACGAAGAGTCATGTTGATTTATCAATCTAGTTCACATGCTGGTCATGGCCATGAAGATAGATTACGTCCAACAGGACAGGCTAACAGAAGGTTTGCTTTGGAGTTCGTTAGATACATGTAAGTATACTTTTACCATATAGGGAGATGTGAAATAACGCTGAGCGCTCATCCTAGTCCTTACTGGTTGGCACGCCGTGGTATCCACCGCTTGTACCATCCATAGCATGCTTGGCTGAACAGAGATAAAGCTCTAGCTCATCGGACTTACCTGCTACAAGAAATTGTTACTGCTAGGCTCGATGAATGCGGAACTCTCGGAACGGGCTATGGCCCAGCAACAACCCTGGTACGTGTTCGCCTCCTCCTTCCCCAGTTATGCACCAATGGTGGGCATCTTGGAGCAAGATAATTCGGGTCCGATGCAGTTGATTCTCCTATCGTTAATCATCCCCGTCATGACTCTCGGGTAGGAGGTGTGTGGATGCAGCCTTGTTTGGGAGGCGGAGCTTGTCACTCAAGGTTTATAAGCACGGACTTGTTGTGTCGGATCGCAGTGAGATTGACGATTAAATATGACCGAAAAGCGCTTTCAATCAGTAATCCAAGAAGTTGACCGGATCGTCTTAGTTACCCAGACTCGGAACATTTCTTGAACGACGCGACTGTACTAACCAACTAAGATAGAAGCAGATCTCGAGAGATCGAACGTATACGCTACCAGAGTGTACCGATACTGATTGGTGATTCCTGGTGCGAACCAGATGCATTTTGTACGTTTGGGTGAGCTTAGGGAGGAGAGGTTTTTCACGGTCTCTTCGAAAACAGGTATTTTGAATGATACCTATATCTCACGTGACATTCAATACAAAGAAAATCACGCACGAGCGTTTTCGCTGTTTAGGTGCAACTTATAGGTGTCACTTGTCTGGAAGTAACACAACGGACACCCTATAAACTAAGACTGAATGATTATTTAGTTGGACGTATGCGCCCGAAAGCAATATTACCGAAGAGTGAAAACGACATAGCGTTCCGCAAATCTGTCGCGGGGCACTTAAAAGTAAAATATCGGAAGCAAATAAAATAGACTACATTATATGAGCGCATAATACCATACATTTCGATATTAAAAATAGTTGTATTAACTGATGGAATTGCCACCTACGATTTAGTTCAACAACTGAGGTTGGTATGTGGGAACATTATGGTGCTCAGTTGCATTAGATGCAAATGAGAAGGACGGAAGTCGCTGGTGACTGAATAACTGCTAAAGCGAAGGACGTGTGTGTGTTGCTGCACATAACCTAACAAGCATATATACTGCGTTCCGATAGCTACCAACTGGAGACAGCGGTCGGCGGGATAAAGTTTGCGCATATATACGAAACCAAAAGATATTATTATTAACGAGAAAATTAGTGCGAGAAACTGCTGGTTACACTTCGAATACCAGTTAGATGTATTTGCATGCCACAGACTTTATAGAACTGCTAGTAGGTTAGTGGAAAGCTACCACTGGGAGCCAACCGCCGCCCACTGGCCATACGATGCGCCACCAAGCAGTCTACCGCGATCGTTAGGCGATTCTTTTATCTAACTGTCACCACGGGTGTTCGCATTGGTCAAGAGATTGCGACGCGCATCCACTGTTCCTTTAACTTTTTATAGGTTCAAATGCTAATAGAAGTAGGATATTAATGTATGTTACAAGAATGCAGTGCGCAGCTGTACAGAACCCTCACCGGATGAGTTAGCGATCTGATGTCTACACACTGAGGGTGTTGAGTAGCTGATCATGTTTGACCATTGACGTCGACGATGTAGTCCGTTATTTGCTGTGTCGCAAGAGGTTACTCTATGCCACACTGAAGTGCTCGTTGAAATGAAACACCGCAGACTGGCTTAATTGTGTCATATGGTTGCGCATTGATCATCTACCACTTTGTGCTTAGTTCAGCGACTTCTAATTACGTCTGTTTTGGTAAGTCTGCATGTTAGTCAGCGGATAACATGACAGTAAATCGTGAACGAAATGATCCATATACGTTGTGAGGCTTGTATGTATGGGCTCTTCTTCGATGTGGTGTCTTGGACCAGCGGTATAATTGATTTAAGATGCGGCACAGTGGCAAAAGCTATGGCGCTCCTGCACTAGGGCTCTCGTGTCCAGCTAGCAATACACCGACCCACTACTACATTTACAAAATTTTCTTCCAACAACTTTCATTCGTGATCTCGCCTTCGTGCTCCCCACCTTTAGTACTTTCTGTAGTGGTGACGAGTGTCAGGTCACCTAAACCGAACACACTTCAGTGCGTGAATCGTAGTTGTTTGCCAACAGTGAACTAAGGTGAACTGGGTGCATTGCATCACGATTCATTGACAGAAGGGACGTCCTCATTTCCATTGATTGCTTTCTCCGAAATGAGGTTAGTTGAAAAGGTTGAAAGCTGAGTTCGGTGTACAACAGAACAACGTAATGGTGGTTTACGGCTGACTAGGTAGTAAACACTCTTACACCCCCGGGTTATTCAAATGGGAACTAACACAACTATATAGGTCTTGCTCTGGACCAGTAGCTCTTTTCAACGAACGTTTTCAATGACCTAAGGATCTTTCCCATGGGATACCAAGTAGCCTGAGTTGTTGCGCAAGGAACATAGTCACTGCTATGTAATTTGAAATATCAGTCGGAGTTATTATTACAAGCCTGTGTTGCGAGTTACCTAGTACCCAGGTAAGGAAGAAAGCATCTGCCGTGACAGGATAACAGAGGAGAGTACAAGATTGGCTGGACTGGTTTCTGAATAGCTGCACCACCTGGTTCGTCCACTATGGATCACAGGGGCAGTGCACATGAAAGCGATAAGATCATCACCAGCTTCCGGTAGCGGCTACGAGCGTCTAACCTACCTGATCTTGTTCAGAACTGCAGCATCTTGAGCTACTGATAAATAGGACTAGTCGTTTTGGCATTGATTTGCTCACAAGCTGGGCGCTTTGATTACAACCCAGTTATCCAGTGACTGATGACGGAACTGGTTTTGTGAATCGGCATCATTGATTTGCCCCCATCAGTGACCATCATTATTCGACCATCGACTGGTGGTAGAGATGCGAGATAATGTTGTATTGCAGAGAAAATGGGACCGGGCGGAACTGGTTGGCCTCGACGCTTCACTGCACAGAGCTGATTAACGGTAAGAACCAAACTATAGTATAAAGGTCTCAAGTGCATTTCCTTTTTATTCTAAGTTTTCGAGTTTTTTATGATCAACCCATCAGCTGTGATGCCAGAGTGACCACCAGCACTTCAGTCCCCGCAAACTCCCGAATGGGAGATGAGATAATCGTAGAATTTTGCATTAGTAATACCCGATAACCCCACTTTTGGGCACCTTTTCAGCGTAATTAACCAACCGAAGGCTGATTGGCAGAATGATCAAGTCCTTCTGACCAGATGTATTGTGTATGTGTGTGCGACGTCTCATAGACTTGAGCGACCAAGATATACCACAGCGTGTAAGAGGAATATGTGGTGAGTTTCACGGAGCCGCATGCTAAATGTCACGTAGCAAGTTCGACAGGCAAGCTGATCTGCCCCGCATACCACTATTTACCCGCATCAACCAGCTCAGCGCTTTTTCACGAGGAATAGCAAAGAGAAACCCAGTCACTTCATGACCTGTGGAGCGATCAAATTGATGCTTCTTAAAGTAAGGGCAAGTATCATTGCAGGTTAGAAGGAACATCCGTGCCTCGTCATGGTCTTGCATTTGGGCGGACATAAAATGTTCTGTCCGAATGTATCTGAGGCAGAACGTTGTGAAAATCGCCCAGTTGCTCAGATCATTGCACGATAGATACGGCAAATTTTGCGGTGTAATTGGATCACAATGATAGAAAGTTGTTTTCTCGCTTTGGAACTGTTTGCTGAACTTGGCGACTTTGTTGCGTACGTTTCATTTCCAATCGAAATGACATCTTCAACGAATGTACTATCGTAGTGTAGGGAAGTCTCGATGACATTTGCGATAGTTAAATGACTCCGTAGTTGTAACTCCCGAAAGAGCTTGAGAGAACCGGTGCAGTTTCGGACATCCGTCCAGCGTGACCAAAGGTTACTGGTAACAACTTGTTTTGACGCTATGAATGAGTTCCAAAAGACATGAATTCAGGCTCTGCACACAGTACACTGGAACAATGGTGTATTACGGATAAAAAGAATAATACTTAACAAGTCCCGTGGGATGGAAATTATTGCGAAAAGTAAATTACATAATAAAGTGAAAAGCGTTTTGGTGGACCCATCATAGACTTACATATTAAAAGTATACGTCTATAAACCCATTGATTGGGAGTTTGGAAACATCGTTTGATTGCGTTTTGTACACCTGAATAATAAGTCCTAAAATGAAATGCAAAGGGGACAATGCATCTTCAAGTCGTTTTTTAACTATCACCAGATTAGGAGCAGAGACTACATAATTAGGGAGAGCGTTCCAAGGCTGTCACGTTGGGAGGGAAAAGGAATCCCTGCGGCATTTAAGCCGGCTATACTGTATTTTCATTGTCAGAGGATGACCTCTTCGGTTAGTGTTGGGGTTCAATTCCAGCAGCAGACGGCAAATGTGGCTTGGGTTCTTCCGAATCCGGTAAACCATTATAAGATCCCCCGCAAAAGCCGATATCGAATGCTGTGCATTCTAAGCGATAAAAGTCTAAGCTTATAGGGCAGATGAAAAAGGCGCCTGACGTTCTTCGTTGCCCTTCGTTGAGCAGTCTCGAGAGCAACGAGATCCTCTTTCTGCCACGGCTGCCACGCCTGAATAGCATATTCCACGTGCGGTTGCACGTAGGCGTTAAGCATTTGGAGAAAGATTGAGGAATCAAACCGACCGAACAATCTGCAAAGCAGGCCGAAGCGTTGCTTGCCGTTTCTTGTCGCCTTCTCTGCTTGTTTAGGACATATGAGATCTTCCTGTACCAATAGATCCATGTCAAGCTCCTGAGAGGCCTTCTGCAAAGTGTGGTCTCCAAGCTTGAAAGCGCTCACCGGCTGGTGATGCAGATGGGTCACCTTGCATTCAGCTATGTTCAACTGAAGCATGTTCCTCTTTGACCATACATAAATGCAATCCAGGTCATGTCGCAGTATGCCGTGATCTTCATTGTTAATAATCGCCCGCCATATCTTGACATCATCGTCGAAAAGTAGGAAATTTGAGGAGAAAACTCTTGCTAATTTGTTGATAAACAATAAAATAAGCGCGGTCCCAGAACTGAGCATTGTGGGACACCACATTCCACCACAGTCGGGTTAGAGGGTGATCCCCTGGCGGGTACTTGAAGCTTCCGCTGACGAAGAAAGTTGCCAATCCAACAAACCACAGAATCTCCGCTTCCGTAGCTCTGTAGCCGTTGAAGTAGGATGCGGTGATCAAGGGGGTCGAAAGCTTTGGAGAAATTCAGATCCCACCATCAGCCACTTCCGTCCAACTGCCTCCTGCAGTCTGGCTATTGCGTCAAGGTCTTCACTGTCCAATTTATTCTACCATTGCTGAGCGGTAAGTAATTTAGTCCGTATCTTGGCTACAGTACCTACTGGTGCATTTGAAATGGGACTTGCGTATCCATTAAAATTGTGTACAGAGGTAGAAGAGACGGACCGTCCGAAAGTCTTCTGTCATCGACCATGTTTGACTGGTTGAGATCACACAGAGATGACGTACAGCCGACAGACATTCCACACAAAAAGCAGTTTCAAGCTCCCCTCCGCACAGTTGGCCCATAGCATATATGGACGATCATTTGACTGATCAGTTCTCGCACCATTCAGTTCGTCCAAAATGACCCAGATATACAACCCTTTATATATGGATGTTATCCATAGTGAGATCTTATACAAACCTCACCTGTATTCTAAACTATTCAAGATTATGGATTCCCAATCTGTCCCTAGCCTATTCTGAGGTATTGACACTTGTTACATATACCCATTGACCACTGAGCCAGTCTTTAGGTCGTTAGCATAACGTGAGCGACTTGCGATTGCCATAGGTTCTGGGTCCTTAGCGCACGACGAAAACGGGCACAGCGTCCTTCCGTGACCATGCAGTGCCCCCTACGCGACAAGGAATTGCAGCAGGAGGTTAATAGTGAACAAATATGCAAGTTACCGGGGTATATTTTCGATTAGGTGAGACACGGCCCCGCTAAGCTGGTCAGATCATAAGGTACATTGGAAACGCACACTGATTTCACAGGACTGCTGTTTAAGAACAATCGTAATTCCTTTTTCATTGATGCTTGCAGCGTTGATTTCGTTTCACACGTTCTCGGAATAAACGGCGGTTGCCAATAGTTCGAATACGCTTAGACGGAGTGTTGTAAAAAAAGCGAAATAATGTTGCTTAAGGAGGTGAGTGACAATGTGCACATGGGAAATGTAATTACAAATATTCATAGCTTTGGTAAATAAGCAGACAAGATTGTAGCCCCTAGTTAGGTAAACTACTGATCCTCTTGAGAGTCTGATTGAGGGGGATTAGTTGCTGCAAGCTGTGAAAATCCTTGGAAATTCGAAAAAGAATTTAAAGCTGCTTAGTGTTTCCTTTTCCATACCACCGTACTGAGTAACTGACACTGGCACAGAACTTATTGCTTCCGCGAAATATGCCTTTCCCTTTCCGGATAACTTGGTGCTATAGAGAAGATGACTTGCAAAATGTTTATCATCACAATAGGGTGGGTCATTAGGTAAGTTGCTAGTTTTTTAGTGCCGCTTTTTTAGGTTGGGACAACGATTCCTATCTTCCACCTTATGTAAACCGCTGATCGTCAAATTATCTCTGAAATCCTCTGGACAAATTTTCAACTATCATTATGATTGAAACCCCTGTTTCCTTTTGGTGACGGTCATCGATTCGGGTGGAAGTGTTGGCGTAGTACGAACAAGTTTCTCAGTGCTATGTATCATGAAAATGGATAGCACTACACTTTGGAGCCTGGAAGTTCAGTAGAAAAATGTGCCTCAGATTGGCGACACGGTGTAATGTGTGGTGTAGCGCAACCACAGCTTTCTAGGCACTTTTTGACACTCTACGCCTGCCCATTTGTTGTAACGTTTCGATGTACGTGGGATATTGGCAAACCAGCAGGGTATTCTGCATCTGGAACGAAATCGATACGCCGCCCTCTGCCGATGAGATAATCTATCCTTCCGAATAAGCTAGGTATAATAATTACAATAAGTCAGATTGTTCATTCAATTTTTGGGGGGCCCGGGTAGGCTTGATAGCGTATTTCGCCACATTTGTTACCAACCATTTACCTTTTAGTTCGCACTTAATATAAACCATTTTATCTTTTTAAAGCAGATAAATCTAGTCTTCGGGTCGCTTATGAATATGATGTTTGACCAGGTAAAGTATTCTCTTCAGACACTCAGACGTTTCACTCGGAATATCCCAAGTGTATGCTTGGATTATTTAGGTAAACGTTAGCTCGGTTGTAATTGAAGGCATTTTCCCCAAAGGTACCGTCAGATTTTGACCGAACCAACCGCATAAGACCATCAAAGGCGCAATTAATCTCCGTAGATAATTTGAAGCAAGCACAGACATAGTGTCTGCCATTGAGCCTAGAAACAGACCATTGTGCTGGTAATGGCCTTCTTAAGGTAGGCATTAAATAAATCAGTAACGAGGACTGCTGTATGAGTAACGCTCAATTTGGGACCACCCGAATTGATTTAGTGATCATCTTTCTGGTGTAGGATCCTCGTCAAACCGAACGCCATATCCGAGGCAGATAGTAGAGATCAACTACTCCTACATAGCATGCGTCGTTGTGTATCCGCTGCAGACAGTTCTACAGTGGTTAACTGACCTGTTCCTTTGGATTCTGCTTGACTTTCCCAAACTTCATGGATCTCATCACGGTGTTAGAAGGTGTAAACTTCACAGGTTAGAAGGCTTAGCTCAGTGAACTTGCCGCGTCCCATTGTTTCTGTAGTTGAAACACTTTATTAATTAAATGGAAACGAGCCAGACATGTGAAATGCGCCTGAACATTCGGACAGGCTATACTACCAGGCTATCGTATGTTTATAAGTCAGAAAGCCGATTGTAAGCAAATTTCGTCCAGTTCATCTGATCGAATGATTTCTTGCTGGTCGTGATATTTTTCGCTATTTTTAGTACAAGTGCGAACAATAGCAACAGCACCTGGTAACAGCTTACCATCGCCATTGCCGTCCAGTAGCTGAAAGTAAGAGTCACATACGTTTTCCCATTTGAGGTTATTGATAGCCGTTAGATGTGGAAGACTTCGATATTCACTTCGTAATTATGTTGCATAGGAAAAAGCCATTACCTTCAAGACAGACGATGTCAGGAATTTCCACATACCTTAGAGATCATACTAAACCCTGTTTCAGTGTACTTTCGGTTACATTAAATGTTCAGTAATTAGATTAGACAAGTCAAGGGGAAAGGAGATTCCTTTGCCCATGAGGAGAATGTTCAGCAGTTTACACCCCCACTGCGGATATACCACAATATAGTATCTTCGGGGAAAATAAGAGGTGATGAGAAAAACAAAAAGAGCTCATTTTCACTCAAGCAATGGGTCTCGGAACTCACGCATCATTGCTTTTGGATTAACTTGTCAGCGAGACAGATGGAGGTGGGACAAGTTGTCGTTGAGATACGAAGTGATGCAACAAACCGTCTTGTTTCTACCACGTGGGACTGATAGATATCGTACCGCTTAATTCAAAGCTTCGAGAAATAATGTTTTCGAAGTAGTCCCGGGCGAAATGACGGTACAGTATAACTAATGGGGAAGTATACATACATTTATAAGCCATAGCACAAGAAGACAGGGTACGAGGAAAACTTTTGAATTTGAGGGTATAAAGGTTTGATGACTTTCTGAAAGGTTTCAAGAATATTTGCAGACGAAGCTAAATTGTAAGACGAGAGGACACAACGATACTTTAACTAGGATAAACGAGGGTTGCTTTGGTCACTCACGACCAGGCGTGAAGTATATAAAATGGAGCACAGTCTGTCGGGAAGGAGAAAAGTGAGTGTGATATCACAAATTCTGGAAGCGTTAAGGGGGAGAGATCTGGAGCCTCACGAAGTCAAATGATCTTCTAATCGTCGTTGAAATTTCGAAGGTTCCTCAGTAACTGTAGTTAGACACCCTAGGACTATTTCCTCGGCGTATTTACACCTGATGAGACTGGTTGGTATATACAGACATTCAGCTTGGCGGAAAACAGAAAGTGGGATAGAATAGCTGTCCGCAAGACCCTACAATTGACTGGGAAGGTGAAAGACCCACCATATAGCTTCGTGAAGTATTTGTGATTTGTGAAGTAGTCACGCATTAAAATACGTGTACATAAGGGAACGCCGTGTTCGAACTAAAGGTTCAGTAGTAACGCTCTACCAAGTCTCCCAAAGGCATTAGAATAATCATGGAAAATGAGCCGCACATTTTTGAAATTGTATCCATAGCGGAAGCAATGGAATGTACAAGATACGGAACGGCACCCAGTGTAGAGCGCTCTGGCCTGTGTGTAAACTGTTTGATATCATCTATATGATAGCTTATGCAAATGCGGAGCCAAGTAGTTTTTCAAACCCCTTCAACAGCGCGGAGGTGCACGCTATTGGCCGATGCTTGTGTGATTCCCTCTTGGGCACTGGTGTTATTCTGCTGCATTCCATATGTCGTGGGTGGTACCATATGTTTGTAATGCATCCGTACACTCTTTCAGAACGACTGGTGCAACTAACTATGCTTAGCTTCAGTTCAGTGAATTCCCTGTTAGCACTGGTGTGGTCAAGTAAGCTTGAAGAAACAGTGATGTAAAAGTAAGAATTTATCGGATGACACGGAGTTAAACTCTGTCTTTAGATTGTCCGCATCCACGGTACCGAGTGGACTACTGGAATTTTGTCGGTGAGTTACTTCAAAAGTGCCCAAAAAGATCACAGCAACCGCGGTTTCCTAACATGGCTCCAATTTACAGGCTTTTTAATCTCCTTTCCTCAGCATGTATAACTACCTACAGGGAATTTAATGAGTCGCATGTAGTTTCGTGGCAGCCGAATCCAGTCCCATGATTACCAACCAGCCACGAAAGTGCTACCTGGCTTCTTCGTCCGTTTTTGGCGTTCTAATAACTAGAATACCCCTAGAATTCTTCGCTGCTATCTGTTTGCTCAATCAAACAGTCATATTCTTGGAAGGCTGTCTAGTGCACATACAATTGAATGAACTAGATTTACGTAGCTGCAAGAAGCACCATCCGATAACCTTTTTCGTACCCAACAATTTGCTGCATCTTAACCTCTTACTGTCGAAGAATTGTTGAATTGTTACAGGCTACTCGGATGGTTATCTGCAAAAACGAGTTCCCGAATTCCCTACCTGTTATCCCACCTGTCCGGATTTTCATTCCATGACCGAGTCTCTATGGTCTCAGGCAGGGCATATTGTCTCCCGGAATTCTAAACGCGCATTCTTCGCAAGGCAGCAAGCTTGTCGACCCGACCCGATACATGCCACCAATGCGGATACCACGCTGGCCAAATTGACTGGCAGTGATCAACCGGGTGTTCCTTCGTTCACCCAGACAACGCTGCCAAAGCCAGAGAATCGGGTGAATGGATTTGAGGAGGAGGAGTTCGACGTGACGCCGTGTGCGAACAACACCGACGTGCCCGGACGACCGAGGAAGGAACGGACTGCTTTCACCAAGCAGCAGATTTGCGAGCTGGAGCGCGAGTTTACTGTGCACAGCTACCTAACGCGCTTACGGCGCTATGAGATATCTGTCGCCCTGAATTTAACGGAGAGGCAGGTAAGTTCCGTCTGTATTTTTATCGAGTGACAAACGTATGCAGTATCCCTGTACGGAAAATAGGCCTCCATGAGCGGTTTTTCCCAGATTGAGCTCTTAAGCTAGTAAATGCTTGCCTTTTGCTGAGCCGGTATCCCCAATTCTGATCCTCTTTTGGTTTGATTCGAGCGTCAATAGTCCTGAGATAAACCCACTCCTAGCCGATGCTGTCCTGTTTGCTTGAACTCAATTCCTTGCTACAGGGAAATAATTCCACACTATCGTCTGTAGGACGGAATAGAAGGGGTATGTGAATGGTACAAGTTGAAATTCGTCAAATCTAGACTCAGTCAGACAGCCGTCACATGCCGCACGGGCACCGTACGGCCGTTTCGTTCTTTCGGGACTGGTCAACATTGCGCATTACATCTGATCCCTGTGGGGCTACAACACGTAACCCAACTGTTAGCAGTTCGTGGTAAGACCACTAGGCAACCGGTGGACGGTAACAATTGTCATTAATACGTTAACATAGATACGATATAGCTTCACTCACTACCCGATTGGTCGTTACCGACCCTGCAGCTCAGTGCCTTTAAACACAGAACGGTAATAGCCGAGTTGCGGGTTCTGGATAACAAGGGTCAGATGAAGTGTAGCTGATTCCCGAAAGGTGGAAACGGTCGTGCAGTGTTGTTCTGGGCGTGTGAAGGCTTTCTGATTGAGTCCGGGTGCGACGAACCTCTGCTGATACCGTAATTGTTGGTCGGCATACACCTTCGCTGCCTTCGTTCCCTCTTCAGGAAGGCAGGGTCCTAGAAACGAACGTATTAGGGCGTCACTAATCCAGTTTACATATCATGCCGAGTTACTCAAATTGTCGACTCAAGGTCGTTTTTCACCTGGATAATACAGATGAAGTGTAGAAACAGCCTGATCTGTTACACGGCTTTCACCACATACATAAGAGACAAGGATAGTACTCTCCTTGTTAGGATGCAGGGGTACAACGCGATAAAATAAAGCGAAACGTCCTATGGTAATTTTTGTTAGAGTTGGTATGCGCATCATGCTTAGAGCGACATCGAGTGACGCGTATGACATCGGAAGTGGAAACAGCATCCGTCAATTCACCTAAATTGATTAATCAGTTAGCACTGCCTGTGGGTGGACAAGTAGACATTTTTTCGTGATGGGAGTGCTGGCGGATGACAGTTGCAATAGATAAACACGTAAATTTTGCACTTTTCTCCTCATTTTCAAGTAAGAAAGGGAATGTGAATGCGCAATATTGTCCCTCATCTCATCAAAGCATACGTCTTTTCACTGCCATATATATATTTGCAACGGTCTACGAATAGACATAAAGCCATCAGAAACCATGGGGTACAGAAATAGTAAAAGAAAACACAACACAAAACATCAAAGTCCATGATTTCCTCAGACGGCGAGATACTACCCGGTTACCCGAGCAGAAATAGGGTGTTGACTTATGGGACACCACCCCGAGCCTTTGGCTGAATAGCCTGCCCGCAAGGCAGCGGAGCGAATTCAGGGAATCGCGCCCATTAGGAGCCGGTGACTGATTGCTCAGTTCATACGTCTTTCGTTTGTTCCTTTGTCAAACAGGGATCCAATGCTCCCCAGAATTACAGCATAAATTTGCTGTAATCCAATGTTTCGCAGGATGAAGCAAGGGGCAGTGACTTTATTTAGTGGCGAGTCACGTCCGCCACGTCACAGTGTTGTTAAACGGACATATGTGGCTTTTTATAGGGAGAACGCTTGCCAGGCGAAAACCCACCACGTCCTGGAACACTATCGTCGAACCATTTGCTGGAATGGGAAAATCTCGAACCACCCAGCTGGCACCACGAGGTTGTTGGGCAAGCCAATCATGCACCCAAATATGGGGGGAATTTAATGGTCGGCTGCTTCTCACATCCCTCGAATTCATTGCGCATTCACATTAGACGAATTCACATATCATAAATGGCAATTTTATGGGAAATATCACATTCGCTCCAAGTGATGAAATCTTCTGAGAAGCCATCATGTTTGGTAGTCAATTTATGTTGGCGTGTGATATCTGTATGTTGGGCCCATTGGATTAATTGGGGAACGACAATGAAGGTGTTGGTATTTCGCATTCAGGTAACTTCACTGAAGCCGCTGGTCAGATTGGTACACATTACTTCTTAAGCACGGTGACTTCAACAAAGGATCCCTTTGGTAATATGAAAATACAGTAAAACCGTAAGTTTATCACTCTGGACTGGACCAGGCATTGCAAAATAAAGCGGTCATCTTAGAGACGTAGTCAACTTCGGAGGCTTTACTGCACATATCTTAAGTGGTATCATCTCAGTAGTTCCTTCTTAAAGTAGTAGCTTAGCAAAAGTTGCTGTCCCCGTTGGAAGTCTTCAGGCGGTTTCAAACCCAATGGGCGCCCTACCGGCGAGGTCTTCGACAACAGTCCTGCGGTTTAATCCCTATGATATTTCCCGGCCCGTGGCAAATTTAGACTGAGGTATCCACTGTGTGTTTGGAATGTGACACCTAGTCCAAGGCCATACGATGAGACACCACGGAGCACCAGGACATTGTTCGGGCAGGCACATCCGCCATGTCATGTCGAGCATGGAGGCATTAACATCGTCCAGCTTCATCTAAAGCACGATCCAACTGGGTGTTCCCCAGTTCTACGGTGTAGACAAGCGTCAGTTAGGAACCAACTCAGGCTCAGTCACAGTGGATGCACAACGCTGACAGCAAAAAATGTCCATAAAAGTCACCCATTCGTCACTGTTTCTAGCCCGACTTGTGAACCGAGATATACCCGCGTAACCTGCTAGCGTGTGTGGTGGTATACCACAGACGGATACGAAGGGGCAATCACGCCGGTTAAAGAAACCGCGCGTGTGGAGTGGATCACAGCATAGTCACTAAAAGAACACAAGCACGACATGGAACCAGAGAGGTTGCCCCCAGTATGCCTGCAGAAAGACAAATGTATCAATTGACGCTAGACCCCGTTTGCATGCACCTTCCCTTCCACACACACACACACACACACACACACACGAGCACGACGCACATGCATCGCAGCGTACATTCACACAGTGATGGTAAGGGTGGGGACAGTACAAGACCCAGCGCAGTGCGCCTTCGCCCATTCGTCACATTCTGCAGACGCTTGACATCTGACCACCTCAACACGTGAATATCACGTAGGTGTCTGTTACCACGGCAATAGCGCGATCGTACGATGTGTGCGTGTTCCCCACCGTGACACACACACACAAGAGCAGTTTGTGTGCTATGAACAGCACTCGCACGGCTCAATACGTTACATGCTTTGCCTCGATTCAGAAATGCGTCTCTCGTTCTCCTACACCACCGATTTCGCTCAGTTCCCCAAGGGATTGGATGCGAACGTTTTATAAACCTACTCACATGGGTGGCAGCGCTTGTGCGAGCTGCGTTAACTTAGTACCGGATGGGTGGACAAACTGGTGCATCCACATTTATCACGCGTCAGGAGGTTATGGGTGTCCGGTCTACCGTCAACCTGTTCGTAGGCTAGTGTTCACCGGTAGCCGCTTTTCCACTACACTGCGCAGGATGAAATTCATCGTCGGAGCGGTAAAACGTTCGGAGACTAGGGGGACGGCAAGAAAACTGCGTGTAATCTACTCACACGGGATAGCTGTGAAAGAGATGTCGAGTTTTGCTTTCGCTCCCAACGACGACCAGATCGAAAACATGGGCTGCGGTAAACCGCCTTGTATGTTGGTGACTTTGTATTCCCGAAAGTCCACCCACGATGTGGCAACATCTCTCGAACAAATCATACGTAGGCGCAACCGGGGTAGTCAAATTGATTTGTTGGTCTGAGCTGAGCGCATGCGTGAGGAGGGCCTATGATCTGGAATGCACTGATAACTTAATCAAACGGGCGCTTTCACAATGTGTTCTCAGGTCTATTCTCCAAAATATATCAGTTCCTGCGTCACGGCATAATAATGTATAAGTTAACACAAAAACTTCTTATAAAATTATGTAGTCGAACAAACCCAGTATATACCGCAGTAAATTGAGTCATAATGAGGGAAGACAATACCTGGAACCCATCCTAACTTCCGAATAACATGGACCAATCGGGTATTGATTTTTTAGATGCGCTGCGTACCTACGTGGGCTTAGGTATCACAACTGCCGATGCGTTTCATCCACGAGATCAGATTTGTTACTGTGAGAAACAAATGAAAAACTGAATAGGCTGCATTGAAGTAGGCAAATATCAGGTACTGCCGCTCACTTGTTCCCGAAGACAGCTTCGTTTCGGTTACCGGATCTGGGAGGTTAGTGAGGATTGACAGCACTGATAGTCATAATGAGTGTTTCTGATCCGTCCGGCCTTCCAAGGTAACCAGAATGGTGTTCGACCTCAAGGAAAGTGGTTCGCACATGGTATCAATGATGCGTCTGTCATCGTCTCCCAGTCGGATGACATGTAGGTTGAGTTACCAAACGTGGTGCTAAAAACTATCTGATCGATGCCACATTCTCTTGACATGACAGCCGCATGTTTACAACCGCTCAGTGTTGACAAGATGTAGCAAACGGGATCGTGAATAGTTGCTCCTGGGATTAAATTTCCACATTAGATCCGCATACTTCATTGCGCTTGCGCCTCATTATTAAGCCATCTCTATTAATCTGCGATTGTAAGGCTGTAAAATACTACGAGTTCAAGACTGTTGCCAATGTTACTGGTTCTGAAAGTGACAGGCAGTTGCGGCTTTGGCGCTTGCTGCTTGTGTCCATCCTACCGCACAGACAATGTGGCGTGGAACACTCGGCGCCACTAATAGCCGGCTGTTGGATCGAATTTCTACTGACGACCACGATGACAAGACATGTAGCTGACTAGTGCTCATGTCATATGGCCGGCACTCGGAGAAAAATACTAGATGCATTTTAGTCAACATTAATGGTCCATTCATAGGTAGCTGGGTTTGTTAAGTGCCCATTGGTTTATCCTAAAGTAAATCTCTGTCATGTGAGTTGAGATTAGAAGATAAATGCCTAGCAAAGCATGTTGGGGGAGGGCGAAGAATCGGAGGGTTGAAAACTGGGGGGATAAAAGTGAAGTTGGAACGGGACGGTAAGAGTGAGAAAGCGTAAGAGGGGGAGTAAGAAAACGGGAAAGCTTGAGCAGTAGCATCCAAACTCCTATCCACCCTGCTCGATGCAGCAGATAGGGCACCGTTGATTATCCTCTGCGGTGGCAAGAGCATCAAAAACTGTTTGAAATTCATTGTATTGCGTGGGCAGGATACTGTCAGGTTGCCCAGACCTAGACAGGAGAACGATTAGGGTTCTCAACCAAAGCCTTTGGTTCAAAGACCTTACCGCAAGGCAGCGGGTTTGGCGTTGGGCTACAAGGAGTCCGTTTTAAGGAATAAGGAGCCACCGTCATTCCAACCCCCAACCTGGAGGACCAGGAGGCTGAGTTTGTCTGGCCTCTAATCATTGACAAATCTGGTATGAGTGGCTTTGAAGGTGCAAAATGCACCATCCAACATAGCTCAATGGATCGCTGAGGCACGCAAACCATCGCACCACGGTAAGGTCCAGCCTCATTGCGGCACAGTAGCTGAGGTGTCTCCCACCTCTAGCTGACGTGTATAATGATGAAATCTCTGTCATTCCGAGCACTGGAGCCTCATCCGAAGTGGTGAAACCCTCGGTGTTGTTGCCTCCTAGAATCATGCCCAATAATCGGCTTCACCTTTTAAGCGAGGGATTCAAGTGGAAAATCCCTGGCCGTTGAGTAAAGTGCTAACTGGGAATCTCGGTGACCTACAGATGATATGCCTGAACTGCAACCAATACTTCCGCGGTTCTATCTAGTTCCGGCCGGAAGTAACGAAGACGAAGCCGATCGTGATATCTAGTGTGGACAGCGAACGACACCGAATACGTATTCGTCAACTCTTTGGACAAAATTCGCTTTCACTGCCCCCACGACAACACACAAATACCACCGTATTCGACTATGACAGATTTCACGGGTTACTGCGTCGAATAAGAGATCCACTGCGAAAGCCCGTGTGAAACCAAGTAGACAGCACCCCGTAGGTGTCACTTATATTTACCGGCATCACTCATTATACATGCAGCACATGCTGTTTCTGTCACCTAGCCTGATATCCTCGGCATTTTCCCAAATGACTGTGAGCAGATTATCTGGCAGGCCTCAATTAGACTTAAACTGCTTTAAAATCACTTGTTTATCCCAAAGTTTTCTTTACTCCTGTATGGGTGGAAATATGTGTTTTCACCCTGGAGAGAACAAAGACTTAAATTAGAGTACATCGGGCAGGAATGGTCTTGCGCCCACGGAGAAAGTGGCACAGGAAATAAATTGGTGAAGGTCCACTTGTTATTGCTCTTATCGCAGTCAACAGTGATTTCCCCTCCAAATCAGTTGAAGTCACAGTTGGTTGCCTGTTGAGGCGATGACTAAGGTAACCATCATTACCTAATTCGTGTTCACTTGCGCCAAATATCATATGAAGGCCTATAAAATGGTGAATTCAGCATTCAACACATAATGAGGCCTTAGGGTCAAAACACCCTTCAATCAGGAAAATGTGTCAAGCTGGGAGGGGTTCCACTGCATCCCTTCTGACAACCGTATCGTCGAATGTCGACCCACCCTCTATGTCCGATTGGCAGAGACGCATGAAATTTGGTAATCTGACGTGAACGGAGCTCAAGTGGTCTTTTAGGTAGCCCCGTGGGTGGAGCCTGATGGATTGTGTCAAGTGTTGTGGAATGCACTATGCAATGTCAACATATCTGTCACCTCAAGAGGTGGATGTGTAACACGGTTCTCCCACACGTTGGGAAGGATTGAGGGGAATTCGACAGCTTACAATGATGAGTGATGTGGAGTGGTTACCCATCCGGGAATCCTGAAAGCAGTTGATGAGAATGATGAGGGACGACTGACAGTCACTTCGGATGATACGCTGACGTCCAACAGCAGCTGATCGGGTAATCGTTACTGTTGCCTTTTGAGGCATTACGGTTGAAATCTCCGGTCACTTTGCAATGGAAAACCTTTTCTTATCCATCCACATGCCCACATGTGTGTTCGTCGTCCGGAATGAGTCTAACGCCATGTAGGCAATCGACCTATTGGACAGCCTCGGGAATTCCAATACCGTGGGGTCACGGGGTACAAGATTGACTACTGGACGAATCAGTCACCGTTATTTCACGCACCATGCTCCGATGGCTCGGCCACGTGTTACGCATACCAGCCCACCAACTCCCGCGACGTGTGTTGTTTGCGCACCGTGGGTGTAGATGGAAGAAGAGGAGAGGTGACCAAGCAATGACTTGGTCGAGAGAAATGAAGGCCCTCACTTCGAAGCTGGCCTCGGTTAGCGCGCGTCGGCTCTCTGGTTGGGGTACTAAGGTAGATGAACACGTTTGGCTGAATACACTTGCTGACATGGCTAGGAGCCGACCTCAGTGGCGTTCATGCTGTGAGTTTCTTTGTCCCACCCCATCCCTCTTAGCCTCCCCCCCAACCACGATCTCACTATTTAGCCTTGTATAATTTTGCATACTAATTTTTTGCTGCATAGTAGTCGGCTGGTAGCTTACCGAAACGATCCCCAGCCGTTAGCGGTAGCTCAGCTGGCTTGCACCTGTTGCATTTTATTCCCTTTTTCTTTTATGTTTTGCAGCACAGTAGCTGAGGTCTTTCCTACCTCTAGCTTACATGTATAACGATGATGATGGTGGACGGATCAGTTCACCGGTTCAGTTGATGGCGCGCAAGCTAGACGGAACCGAAGCTCGGTATCAACAGAAAAATCGCTTGTATTTCGGATTGTAAATGAGTTGATATATAGTGATTTAGCGAACCCGTGGTTGGAAGATAAGGATCAACTTTGAGTGTAGGCCGTTACAAATGTACGTAAAGGGGAAACCGTCGCAAATGCGGAAACGCACGAGGAGACTACTTCGTACTCGAGGGATATGCCGGCAGTGCAATTTCTCTCGATCTGCCAAGGGGTTGAGGAGCTGCTAGATGTCCGACCCGCTATTAACAAGATAGTGTAAAGTACCACTGGCCGGAGGAGTTGGTAACACCTGATATGACCGTGATTCCTTTTGAAACAGTAACAAACCGAGCCAGCTCATGATGCTAACAGGTGATTGACAACTGAAGGGGAAGGTTCTGGATCACTGGACTAGGTCTTTTCCACCATCTGTCAGTGCCCATAACGGCTTGTTGTATCGCGACAAATCAGCTGGTCACATCGGCAAACGCCACTTGATGCGAAACATTGTCAGGTAAGCAAGGGTTCCGAATTGCAATTCATCGCTCCCCGTTGTTGAGGGATCCCGAAAAGACGAGTCAAGACCACATTGCTTTTCTAGGGGCGTGATGACTTGGTGATGGAACCTAATTGTAGCTGGTGAGACACAGTTAACTGGAATTCACCATAAGCTCATCCATGCCATTCACACAAACCTAGCAAGTGATTCGTTCGTTCAGAACTTACCATCTGTTTTCATACCGTAACCTCAGATGCACCACAGCACACTACGTATTGCAGGGATCACAAATGGCCGGTAAGTAAAAATATGCAACAATGGGGTTGTCGGATTACCGCTCACAAGACAGTGGGTGTTAGTGAGTAAACCATGGGTAGATGTATACAGGCTTAAGTCCACTGTGCAATATGGCTGATGAAAGGTCAAACGTAGAGGGAGGGAGAGAGAAGGCCGAAAGAGGAATGAAGGAAGAGAGCGCACCAACTAACTTCCTCTCGGCTCCGTTTCACATTGTGATTGTGCATGACCGTTAACACCTCTCGCCATGTTTTGGTTGGGGAGCGGAAGGAAGGTATTTTGGTTAGACGTGCACCACCTTCCCAATGGAATGAAAAGGGAAGATAAGGACAACGCGCGTGCTGCCATGAGATGTGCAGATGCTGGAGTAAGTTGTTGCACATGGCTTGTCCCAGGCACGGACGAAACGTTGGAGAGATAGAAATAGTTTACGCACGAAATAACCATCTATACAACAGGCCAACATTGTAAGTAGAGTACTTATGGATTTACTGTAGCTGAAACCAGCGGATATTAGTGGGATTCGCAAAGTACCAAAATATAAACTGACTTTCCCCTACACTGAATGTCCAATGATCGAGATGGGTTTAGTTCGATCCACGTGACCTACCTGCGGAACTAGTGTGGATCACTCGAGGACCAGAAGGGATCTGTGCACAAACTGTCCAGGTAATCATGACCAATGACCAGCAGCATACGACTGTTGCACGCAAATTCTGCGGTAGATGTTTCTAAGGGAGACATCGATCGGGTGCATATTAGGCTCTCATGTGAACAATCTGGTAAATGGATCGAGTGATATTCTTGGTTGTCCCTCTTCTTCCGAAGCACCGGGCCTCAAAAAAGCATAATGAAGATAGTACTCAATGCTGGACGAAAAAACAACTAACTGAATCTGCACGAAGAACGTCTATCAGCGTTTCGGGTGGAATAGAAATGTACAAAATATGAGCATACTAGAACCCCGCTTAGGCGATACCGTTTAAAAAGCAGTAGTCTCAGTTATACGCAGAGGCAGTGGTTCAGTAGGCTTTGCGATAATATGTGATTGACACCGGATTGAGTAGTAGTCTGATGTGCGTAAGTGCTGCGATTGGTCCGCCAGGAACTACCCATGAAGCACACCTGATTTCAACATGCACTGATACGCCATATGCTTCGTGCTAGACAAGAACCGACAAGTCAACGACTGTATAATGGTCGCTTGATGGTTTACCCAACTACACAATTATTGTGAAACAAATTGTACACTTGAAGGATACAAGTAAAATGAATCCGAAATTTGTACTTGTTCCAATGTGGGAGAAAGCGGTGCCGAATTAGAGGGACACAGCTTCTACAACGTGTAATGATAGTATCAGATTTGAGTTAGGCATTGGTAGATGTGTCCGTTTGTAGCTCGTCCCAGGTGACAGAAAACACCACATGTCACAGTTACGTGGCACTGCGGTCCTCGATTTGAACACTGTCCAGATGTCCACCAGTCCATGAGGGACAGCTTGGATTATACGTTAAAGTGAACTGGCCACGGGTTCAGCTGGGAAACCAGATGCCTGTAACGTCACAAATGGATTTTTTTATCGCCGCTCCACGCCCCAGTCGTAAACCATTGCTGCGCTAGTTCGCTGGTCTAACGGGGAGGTTGTTGTTGTTGTTGACCGATTGAGACATGTAATGTGTATATGTAAAGGTGTAAGAATTTCACTAGGTGAAAACGAAAGGACATTCTGGCCAGTCGTCAACAGATCTGATTCAGGAGCGCGCCCTTGCAGTCTCATGCATGGAGCAAAGCTCGAACAAATGGTGTCTAGGAGTTAATCCATTCATCGAATCTGTGCCGGAAAATACCGAAGGCCTTCTAGATTGCTCTGTGTACAATCAAAGCAGAAACAGTGGCCAAACATACGACAAACTATCACTTCCTGTTTGATATCGCTACTGAAGACATCCTTATTCGCAGAGGTCAGGTGGCGTGTGTAAATTCCGTGTCTGTTTTATGCTTGGACAGCTTAACTACTTGGCAAGTAAAACAACAGTTCACTATGAACCATAATCAACTCCACCACTGGAACCGTACGTTAAGCTGGGATATTGTTGAGGAAAGTGACTACTCAAGATCGTCGAATGGATGCTGATTTGGTACAGCTAACCACTCCAGCCACATCGGTAGGGAATTCCTGTTGAAAAATAACAAACGCTGAATTGGAATACTCTTCGTGATTGACGATTGTCTGCTAGTGAAGTAGGAAGATGTGCACAGGCTCACCAACATTCGAAGCAATCAGGCTCCACACAAGGACAAACAGTGTAATCGGTTGGGATCTGCTGTCAATTGATCGCATATCTTCTGCACCTCTTGGTGGATATCGTGGCCACAACTCTGTACTAGCTGCGATCGACCCAGCAAGAGGCGCAGGTGACTTGCTAGTCCTGTGGCTGTTTTAGATCCAAGCGCTCGGAGAGCTAAGAGCCAAAAAACCATAGCTGCAAGATATGGAAAGAAGACAGTCCTTTGAACAAGAAGTACAGTTAGTGCTGGTTATCGGTTCACGAGAAGCAATTCGCTTTGGTAAGTTCCCTGGGGAAGCAGCAAAAGGCAGTACATTTTAAGATCTTCATACATGAATACCCGGTAAATAGAAATAATATACAAATCGGGTGAGGTGAAGCAGCAGGAGTTCGTAGAGGAACTCATAGCTCCGCTGCTACAGAAGCGAGTCGAAACGTACGAGTAGATCCTCACTAAGCTATAAGCATGATTCAATTGCGATGCCTAAATTCACTCATGTGAGAACAGGGTTGCGGATGTTGCTTTCTCAAATTCGAACCATGCATTGTTGCCGTAGTGTTCAAATTGGACACTGATTGAAAGAATGTTGATCACACTTTCTTGCAGGTGAAAGTTTGGTTCCAAAACCGCCGTATGAAACTGAAGCGCATGAGGGGTAAGTTCTTACGATTGTACTATTACTAATGATCTGTAACCTCTCACGTGGGATCATACCCGAAGACAGTAGAGTCCAAGGAGTTCACTTATTAGCAGTAAAAATAACGCGAAAAACGGACACACTTTTCGTCATGACAAGGATAAGAACAACCGAGACGTTGCAGTGCTTGGTTGACAGTCGAACAGCTGCCATGTCCTCAAAATTTATATTTTGAAATCGAAGCGATTTACTGTTACATGATTTATGTGCAGTTCGAGATGTTGCTGCTTACCATGTTTTTCCAGGCTTAACTGGCTAACCGATGCACAAATTTTCGCTCCAGGTAACACCAATTTCAAAGAAAAGCGCGGTGATAATTTAATGTCAACTTTCGAAGAAGCAAACGATGAACTACAAAGCCTCTGCTAATGGATTAGTCAGAACCGCTTCTCCAAGCACGCCATCAACGAGGGACTGATTTCGTCTAAACTCGGAAAGCTGCAGACGCCCGTACTATATTCGTACGTGTAGCATTTCACACATTTTAACTTTCATCCCGTATGTACGAACCATTGCAGACGCATGTGCTTACGAGCTCACTTTGAACGATTTGCCCGCGTGACCTTGAGCAGACACATTACCAAATTAAAACAAGCCAAGATCAAACACTCAACTTCGCTACCATTCCCGATTCCATATCGATTGTGCAAATTGAATGATGTGATTTGCAAGTAAAATAAAAATAATCGCTTTTTCCTCAGTAGAAAAGAAAGACAACAGTGGGAGTATTCGGAAGGAGCGAGGGGCGGACCAGAGGAGCGAACAGAGAAAGGGAGGGAGGGAGAGCGAAATGTGCAATCAAGTACCGATCGATCGAGTGTGAAATTGGTCCGAGCAAAATGGAGAGTGACTTGTCGTTTCAGTAATAGCAGCTGATCTCGACAAAGCATAAGAAACCATCAGATCAATTGACTACACACACTGAGTTAGCTCAGTGCAGAGAGAGAGAGAGAGAGCAAAGAAGCAAAATGAATTGCCACGATCTAGCCACTGAAGGCGATGAGTGTTGTGTAAAACCCCGATTTTGTAAAGCAAAGTTAACTCTGAGTAACGGTGCATGTGGAGAAAAGGTATAACCAAACGGGGATCATCAGGGCAAGATACGGAGATGGGTAGTTGGAATCGGAAAAGTCTGATTTCAACAGGCATTCGGGAGAAGGAACGATTCTTGCATAAACATGCACTATGAACTGGACACACACACAGTGAGATGCAAATTGAAAACCGAAAGAGTGAACCAGATGAAACTGTACAATCTGCGCTCGCTCTGCACTTCGGAAGGTGTCGGCGAAGTCAATTAGATACATGGGTGTTTGAAGAGCGAACATAATTGAGCAAGTACCAATGAGGTGGTGTGATTGATTAGCGCCACTCTGAAGGGCGGAGGGTGAGGAGATCGGTCATTATCGCACGGCGCTGTTTGTGGATATCGACGGCGGTGATAAACCTGGCTGTGTCAGCAGCACGTGATTGCGGCGTTCCACTGGTTGGTTGGACTCGGCGGGTAAGAACGACCGCCGTAGATTGAGAAGCCGTCGGACAAGAGTGTGACCCCAATGTCGCACGTACCAATCAGGGTTGTGTCCGCTGGTGGGTGGTGGATGGAGGAAAGGGAACAATTGTTATCGAATAAATGCACAAACAATAAAATATCGCCAAACGAGTGGGAAATAGTTTGAAGTACGTGATCGCATCATTGTTTGGGCAGAAATAGGACTTAAAATGTACAGTTCACCTGGAAATCATCATCATCATTATACATGTCAGCTAGAGGTGGTAAAACACCTCCGCTATTGTACCGCAGTACACAAAGGAAATACATACATACATGCAATACACAAAGGAAAAATAGATACGACAGTTGCATGCCAGCTGAGCTACCAGGAACGGATAGGCATCGTTCCGGTAAGCTACCAGCCAGCTACTAGGAATGGCTGTCAGGTAAGGATTAGGTTGAAGTGAACTCAACGAACCAGGTGTTGGTGGCTCTTCGGCATTTGTAGGGAAATAAATACATGCATTGGGATACTGATTACTGATTATTGTTACGAAGCAGCGAGTAGAACTTGCTCTGTGTAACTGTATCATTCGTCGCACTTGGACATATACGTGTTATGTTGAGTGCCGCTCTATGTATTTTTCGTCTGCGAAGTGTTTGTCAAGTAGCTTCTTAAATTCCGACACTACGTTTGCCTCTACTGTGTGCTGCGGCAGGTCGTTCCATATATTCACCGCTCTGCGTTCGAAACAGAGTTGGCGAGCGACCCGCTTCAAATCCGGTACGATAAGTTTATGCCGGTGTCCTCGCGTGCTGCTTTGTGTGCGCAGACGAAGCATGGGGTAATCACCCAGATGCAGTATCCGGTGAGTCATGATGAGGTCAATTCTCAGCCGACGGTAAGCTAGGGTGTACAGCCGTAGTTTCTTACATCGGTCTTCATATGGCATACCTCGTAAGTTGGGAATCAGCCTGGTGGCTACATGCTGCACTCGCTCAAACTTTTCTACCTCGCCTCGGGTGATGGGACAATACGTGGGCGAGCCGTACTCTAGCATTGGTCGTATTATTGAGACGAAGAGGCGAGTGGCAATCATCATCAACAAGGAATATTGAGCAAGATAGAAGGTAGGACCAGCAAGGCAGCAACGAGCACAAGTCCCCGATTTAAAACCCCAAAAGAGAAGTTATAGGGACAGTAATTCAGTTTCGACAAGAAGTTAAAAGGAGAGCAATGCGGCCAACTCCGACCAGACAACAACCGGATATCTGAAGACGATATGGAGTCCCTGTGGGACTCGTCAATGGTCTGTACAATGCTCGATTCGATGCGGGGGGAGAGAAGAGGGGTGAAAATCGCAAACTAGCTGCTCCTAGCCATGCATCGCTGACATTTACACTGGGACTAGTGTCGATGAATTACGGTTGAAAGATTCAAACACCAAAATGTTTTAACCCAAAGAAAGAAAAGCAGAAGGGTGTGTCAGCAGTTCGTCGCCACAACTTACCGACGCTACGCTGCCACGCGACCGTCATCGGCCGCGCGCAGTCTGCCGCACCTATGCATATTCGAACCGGCGACTTCCAGATTTCAAAGCTCCAAACAATAATTGGAATAACCCCGAAGTTAGTGTCCTAATGTAGGAATACGCCATGGTGTGAATGTCATCAGTTATCTCCCTATGTCAGCGGTGGGTAGGAAGTTTGAGAAAGTGGGTGGCAGCACGTGGCCGCTAGGTATCCACAGTGACCCAGAGGGTGCGACTATTGCCCGCATTTCTGCCTAGGTCGGCAGGTCGAATACATGTGCAGTGTTGGTAAAATCCAAAGATGTGACACGTCCGTATGTGTTTGTAGGCGTCTGGATAAGTGTACCAGGAAACTTTGAAATAAATTAGACTTCTCCGGTACCAGTAATCTAACTGCCTCGCAGTAGATCGGTAATCTGTCGGATAATCGTTGGTCGAACCGCACGTTTGGAGCACATCGCTGCGCTGTAAACGTTGGAAGTGTGCGTGACAGCACAGGGGGCGTTACAGCTGGTTTAGTTGGCTCCCGTCATGTCCCAGGTCCTAGTTGTATCTAAAATTTCCTGATATTCTAAACCTCCCGGAGGGAGATAATGTTAGCTTAAAGTTTTTCTGGTGATCATTGGCCAGTTGATGAGAGGGTCTAGTTCCGACAAATCTACTCAGTCGTTGTGAGCTGCAACTTGGACGAGTACAGCTTAGTTTACGATCCCTGTTCGTATTCTACTCAATTGGAATTCACTGTGTCCGTAAGCAGCATTTAGCCGTAAAATAACTAGTTAAGTTACCCAGCAATGAAATGATTAGTTCTCTTTGATCTATTGACAGTTGATATAAAGTGTTTTTTTGAAAGGTGAGCTGACCACGTCCTTGCTACACGGAAGACGCTGTAAGAAACTAAACGCAAGCTAAGTAACGCAAAACTAAAGGGTACAAATTATCGAAGCCCATGACGGGCTCCGTGAAATGTACCAGTCTCAGGGAAACACTAGCTGGTCGCTGAGTACTGAGATCTAACTGTGATGTGAAATGTGCAAAGAGCTGCAGGATATGTCCACAATCGGTGCATCAGACTGGGTTTAACCAAGTTGATGCGTAGCCTTCGTCAGAAATTTCGGGGTTGTTGTGCAGACATACCAAAATTATGTTGTATTACGACCAGCGCATCGTCGACGTGTGCCTTAAGCGCGGCTAACGTGGGAGCTGAAATAACAGCTTCCTCGTGTGGCAAACACGCACGGAAAAGAAATTTCTTCGACACTCCAACCAGCTGTATTGTTTTGCCAGTCTGAAAAGATGACCTGTCAGTTTGTTTTTGTGACAGCTCCAACAGGTGATGGCACGGGTGATTAGTGTTGTTTTAAACTTAGTAAAATATAATCAGGTCAACACAAAAACGCCCATAACGTCCGCAGAAAATGTGCAGCATTCTGAGGCGCTGTTCATAGGACAAGTGGTGCAGCCCCTTCACATTTTTATCGCCCAGCGTTGCGGAATCTTTAAGGCCGTGAGATGTCGCTTTCGCTATGGGTACCATGGATGAATTGCATGTTCCACATGAGGGCGCACGTAAGCTGGAAGTTATTGGCAGAAAGTAGTCGGTTCGAAGTGTCTGAAGGCTCTCCATAGAAGCCCTACGATGTGGATCCCCTTCTTTGATGCCTTTTCAGACTATTCCGAGCAGCCTCGATCTTCCTGGACCAGCACACCGAGATCCTTTTCGTGAGAACAGTGTTGCGGATCCTGCTCCGCCAGGTTATAACTCTGAACCATTCGGTGTCGTAAATGGAGCACACAACCTTTAGCCACATTGAAGGAAAGGCGGTCTGAAGATTCCGCAACATCAGATGAACACAAGCTTCGAAAGGCTATCTTATTCGCCCTACGAACAGTGACTGAATGCCGGGAAATTTCAGTGGATGACATAGAAGTTTATGTGGTGACACTGCCAGGCAGGAAGCGAGTCTAATAGCGCGTTTTATCAACCAAGTTGAAACCCAGTCATTACAACAACCTGAGGGACCACGGTCTGAAACTGAAAAGGTAGCGTATCACTTTGGAATGTCGTCAGCGCTTCTCTCTAGGTAGTTGACACACCTGGAATGCGTTGTTGTTGTTGTTTAAGGATCGTCCGATAGTGCACTTGCTTCTTTACATGTTGGACCACATCCGATTTCGGATGTGCCTGTCACTGCGGCCTCTATAGGACAACCACAGGACGCCTGGGTCTACAGAGTGACCATGGGTGGCTTGCGATGCACCACCCACAGCTCCAACCACACACCCCATATCCAGTGTAAACCCGAAGTGATGTGACCGGGAGGCATGTGGATGGGAGCCACGTTTCATCAATGGAGCCTGCGCACACTCCGTCAACATGCACAACAGCAGCAATCCTGTCTAGATGGTTGGGGAATCATGCACACCAGACGTCCACAAGGCGGTGGCTGGGTCGTAGTCCGCTCCACACTAGAAAGTATAACTCTTTGAGATTAGCACGGTCACGAGTACAGTGCACCAGGTCTCATCAAGCAACGAGCAACTCTCTCCTGGAGCCAGTATAGATGAGGTAGCGGTTTTTCGACAGGCACGCACTGGCCAAACAATCACATCAAGCGGGGTCAAGCCGGGATTTCAAACAACGAACAGATATTATACAAAAGAATAAACCCGCAAACTGAACAGTAAATGTCCGGCACTATAACAGAACAGAGAAAATAAAAATGTATATTAAGTCTGATCTAGTGTAAAGGTGATTTTGGGTTAGTGTAAGTTAAAGGATATCAATCGACGAACATCAAAAATGACAGGAAAAACGCGTAAAATAAACAGGGCATATGGGAAGGATCGAGAGAACTGAGCTGATACAATTAAGTGGATTCAGTTAGATCTAGTGTAATGCGAAACAAGTAAAAGTGGAAGTCACTCAAGTTTAATCACATTGAAGAAATACAATAGATGCAACGGGAATCACGGCATGAGGCCCTTGCCTCGTTACAAGACCCCATATGACACACAAACGTCTCGTTAGAAGAAAGTGTAGAGTACAAGTGGACAGCTATCTGACCAACTGATATCTTTCGACCAATGGGGTACCCCAATGCACAGGGCCTACTTTGTTCCTGATGTACACAAGCGATCAAGCTCAGCTTCGCCGGGTGCCGTGTACCTTGTTCGCAAACGACCTGCGACGACTGCGGCCTATTTCAGCAACACCTCAATCGGCTCCCCATGTCGTCTGAAGAAGTAAGCTTTGTGGTCGACCCATTCAATTCGATATTCATGAGTCTGGGGTAGGGTGGTGACGTCTGAACCTACACTCTTGATGGTCAAATGTTACATCCCAGACCTGTGAAGGACTTAGACGCAAGTTTACGTCGCGAATTGAAATCCGTGGACAGGCTACGCCGAAACGGAATGCGCATGCTGTGGGCGGTCAAACGTAGACTCGTTACTTGGTCTGAAGCGGTGTTTGCTGCACGCTTCTTCTCCTCCATCAGAACACCAATGCCCGACCACTCAAAACGTGGCGCAGAAGATCAAACGGGTTTAACACGTCGCCACCAATCCCATACCTAGTTTACGGAGTTCACCGTACGAATGCCGGTGTGAAAGTCTAGGACTATACATCATGTTCCATCGTCGGCTGCGAGTCGACCTCATCGTGAACATCTGTGTTTGGAAGGGCCCGTCGGAGCATATAGCGGAAGCGAACTCATTGCAGTAGTTTAAAACATTATTGGATGTGCACGGTTCTAATACGATATTTTTAGAACGATTATCCACTGACAAGGATATCTCGCACTTATGAATCTCAATTTATAGTGGGTTCATACGCTTTTTACCAGATCATATGATAGGTTGAAAAACGACCAGTGTTGATAGGTTACAGATTTTTTAACATTTCTGATCGTAATTCGATGGAGGTGTACATAGTTAAATCTCCACTCGTACGCATAATACAGTATTCAGTATTCGGGAATCGAGAATGCGATAAATCACACTTGTTTTGTCAGGAAGCTAGAGGCCGTAGCCTTATTTATTGCATCCTAGATTGTATGGACGATGCTGTCGGAAAGATATTTTTGTCGTTTTTGCGAATCCCCAATCGACCATTCTCAGTGGGACACGCAAAACTTCGGATTTCTATTCACAAAATCCACTAGCCATTGATGATGGTGTCATGCAAATACATTCGAACCTATAAAAACTGAATGAATAGGGGCAACGATATCCAGTCAATAACGGATCGGTTTACACCAGCGACCAAGGGAAAGGACACAGGTTGTGGAAGCGGTAGTGCAGATGGTTGAGTGCCTACCAGATCACATGCAGTTACGGTATATGGAGAGAGTGAGGAGATTCCAGTTTCAGACCGATGCGTGAACGACCAGCCTGTGCATACCTGATTGTGACCGCGTTGTCAGAGACAGAATGCTCCGATCACCACCGTGGATTGACGCATTTTTTCCCACCAGAGGGCTAGATCTCGTCTAGTTGACAGGTTTATTCCGCAGCAGCAGACATGCCGAACTATGGGTAGCATGCACGCTGTTTGGGTTACCACGCTGTCTGTAAACCGTTCTCATGCGGACGCAGGAGCGAGGTGGTCCGTGTCAACCGGAGAATGCGAGAATTGCCGTGGCGACAATGGCTTCCACACACCTTGTAGACGCGCCGGGTCAGCGTCGCACGTGCTACACTCGCACCCAGACTCATTCATACTGGGCAGCGGCGGCAGCGGCGTCGTTTTTTCCCGCCTATTGGTTGCTAGTCTAGTTGGCACTGTGGATCACCACCAAGGCATACACAAATGGACACAGCCAGTCGGGGAGGCAAGCAGCGCTCGAGGTATGGGGATCGGTGAGACTGGGGTGGGTGGGGGATTGGGGGACTGAACTGCCCTTTGGGATCATGCACGTACCGATGACAGGTTAGGAGGATAATTAGCATTCACGCTCAGCGGGTGCACCCCCGTCAAAACTGGGGCGATGCGAAGACCGCAGACAAATAAATTGGTTTCTGAGTGCTAATGATGCTTTATACCATCCTAAACCCGTGACAAATTAGTAGAGCAGAGGAAGAAAGATGGTGTCGGGGGGATCAATCGATAGTGATTAAATGATCGCAAAATACCTTGACTCTAAGAGTGTCCTCTGGCTAGAAAAAGAAACGCTCAGGAGAGCTGCATGCGGCGAAGTGGTGGCTGAAGGTCGCAGAAGGTGGATGCGTAAGACGAGACAAGTTACTTCAGTCGAAAAATTCTGCAGATAACTCCCATCTGGTTACATCTATCTAAATAGTCTAGAGATTGAAATGGTGAATTTTAGTTCAAACAAGATTGTGTGGCGCAATCCAAACACATACACACACACGGTGGGGGCTATTAAGCCGGCAAAAGGAATCATCACAGTTGCAGTGGCACATAGTAACTGTGTCGCGTGAATGGCCGGTGTATAAGCGAGTAATCACAATGCAAACGTTCCAGTCTCGCTCTGGATTATCCTTACCTGAACTGCTCGAAGTAGGAGATGAAGCCGGCCGCAGACCGCAGTCTCGGGAGTATGTAATTATCCCTGAAATGTCTTCCTACTTCAGAACCGATCTGATTAGTGGGAATAATCGAGGTGGACTTCCAAGTGGGAGCTATTAAGCCGGCAAAAGGAATCATCACAGTTGCAGTGGCACATAGTAACTGTGTGTCGCGTGAATGGCCGGTGTATAAGCGAGTAATCACAATGCAAACGTTCCAGTCTCGCTCTGGATTATCCTTACCTGAACTGCTCGAAGTAGGAGGTGAAGCCGGCCGCAGACCGCAGTCTCGGGAGTATGTAATTATCCCTGAAATGTCTTCCTACTTCAGAACCGATCTGATTAGTGGGAATAATCGAGGTGGACTTCCAAGTGGGAGCTATTAAGCCGGCAAAAGGAATCATCACAGTTGCAGTGGCACATAGTAACTGTGTGTCGCGTGAATGGCCGGTGTATAAGCGAGTAATCACAATGCAAACGTTCCAGTCTCGCTCTGGATTATCCTTACCTGAACTGCTCGAAGTAGGAGGTGAAGCCGGCCGCAGACCGCAGTCTCGGGAGTATGTAATTATCCCTGAAATGTCTTCCTACTTCAGAACCGATCTGATTAGTGGGAATAATCGAGGTGGACTTCCAAGTGGGAGCTATTAAGCCGGCAAAAGGAATCATCACAGTTGCAGTGGCACATAGTAACTGTGTGTCGCGTGAATGGCCGGTGTATAAGCGAGTAATCACAATGCAAACGTTCCAGTCTCGCTCTGGATTATCCTTACCTGAACTGCTCGAAGTAGGAGATGAAGCCGGCCGCAGACCGCAGTCTCGGGAGTATGTAATTATCCCTGAAATGTCTTCCTACTTCAGAACCGATCTGATTAGTGGGAATAATCGAGGTGGACTTCCAAGTGGGAGCTATTAAGCCGGCAAAAGGAATCATCACAGTTGCAGTGGCACATAGTAACTGTGTGTCGCGTGAATGGCCGGTGTATAAGCGAGTAATCACAATGCAAACGTTCCAGTCTCGCTCTGGATTATCCTTACCTGAACTGCTCGAAGTAGGATGAAGCCGGCCGCAGACTGCAGTCTCGGGAGCATGCAATTATCCCTGAAATGTCTTCTCAGAGTGCAAGTTCCGTTAAGACTGTTTTTTTCGGACTCACATGATTGGGTCGTATTATGAGTGTTTCGCATTCACTTCTGTTATGCAGCGTCTACGCGTGTTGGTTGTCTCCAATGTATTTTAGTGGTCACGCTTCTGATGCTATTTGTACCCGATATGACCGAAATAGTATTCTCACGTAGATAACTCTGTTCCGGCCGGCCAATAGCCCTAAGGATCACAAACCTGTCTTCTAATCCGAGGACGCGCATTCGAGGCTGCGTAGGGAACCGGGTGACTCTCGCAGTATCCTTAGCTTACATGCGACTGGTGGTGGTTGCGCGGCAGCGAAGCGTCGGTACTGCGTATTGGCGTATTGCTGACGCTGATTCTGTCCTAGCTCATCTCTCATATTCTCATTGCGGTCGTAGGTTGCGAGCAGTTGATGGTGATACAACACTAGGTGCCGGAAACTGACAATTCCTGAATTGTATTATCAAGTTTCTACATCACTTGGAGGATACAAAGACGAAGCCAGTCAAATGTTACTGAACAATGTTTTATCATGGGCTAAAAATCAGATGCCTAACAAATTCTGCAGGGTGTTGAGAGTGAAAATCACAAAATCAGGAGAGATTTAAGTATGTCATTAGTTAGCTAGACCCAAAGGTCTGAGTTCGTAGCTGTACGACCACAGTGAGAAATAGGAATTGAATGTCAGCAGGGAAAAGAGTGTGGGGAGCTGTATCCTGTGAGAGAAATAATCACGCTCGCTCGCCTACCGTTTTCTTGCATTCATGTGATATAGAAATCCAGTAAAAGAAGATCACAAAGACATTCTACATTATCACAGTTTATGTAATCATGTGCTGAAAGTTAAGAGCAACATAGAATCGTATTTAGTTGGAGGTTGGTAAGCCCGAAAGGAAAAGAAATTTTGTCATCATTGCAGATGGTGATATTGCTCATCCAGTTTCAAGAGGCTACCGCCAAAGTTCGTGTTGTGGCTGATTTGAAGTACTTGGCGATATATGTGATCGGGGTCCCTCAATATTTGGTACACCAATGTAAGACCTCCAGCTAACCGTGGATAGCGTCCGCTGAAAACTCCCAGTACCTTCAACCTCGGATAGCAAACGAGGTTGTGCCGGTTCTTGCCGTTCTTGATCAGTCTGCGTTGTGAGTTCGCTGACGCTCCGATGTGGGGTTTCAAGTGGGATTGTCAAGCTTAAAATATACATCCCACGTGAGGACGCACGCAAGAGACTGATGAGACAAAACTCCTGAATACCCTCAGCATCGGACCGACGTGCTGGCTGCCTCAGTTTCAAGCTGCCTCGAGAAAGGGTTGCATGTGCAGTGTGATGGCGCGCTGTGTGGCCTGCTTCTGGACCCAGATATCCACCCATAGTGGTGGAATTTTGCGTGAAACCGAGTGAAATCCGTTCGAAAGACTGGAGTAGTATTTTTCCCAATGTGGAAGTAAAGTTAGTTAATCTCAGTGGAACAATCACGTGTAACGGATACCAAAGGGAAATGTGCCCAGCTGCCTTCAGCCGCATCGCCGCGACAATAGCAGTGAGGAACGTTATTAAAAAATGAGAGACAACACAAGTAGAAGACGAACACAGAGCTTTTTGGGGATTCGTAGAAAAAAGTTAAACGTGCCGAATGGGTGGTTAACAAGTGGAATCAAATGGCCGGTTAGAAGACAGCCAATGACTTTCCGATCGAGTGAAGTCGAGTACAACCTTTAATCTATAGATACGGCGGCCTCCAAGGCACTGTCTCGAAAGGTGATTTCACGTAATCGGGCACACTGTCAGTGAACAAATATATGAGATCAGGTGAGCGCTGGACAAGCGTGAAAAGATGACGCGTCAGCAATACATCTAAAACCTAAGGATGATCCATTGCGCTGCAACTGCAAGTGAGTTTACGTGGGTTAGGACACTGCAGTGGCTCGCAAACTCACGCAAAAATGACAGAGGCTCGGACCCAAACGGTGTACGGGGTTGAAAGTCGAACGCGGCCTAGATGAACTAATCGACTAGAGCTAAGTAGATAGCCGGTTGGTTCCAGCAAAGCCTGATCGAATCAGTAAGACAATCCAGATCGTAAACAGCAATTCTGATATCACAAACCCCCTTTTCAACAGTGTCTGACTGTGGATCTAAATTTGCTCACGAATTCAGTAACCCGGTGAAATCAGCTGATGATCCATTCTGAGAGGTCCCTGGTTCAAAGCTCAGCCATACTGTGTATGCCTGAGTGATGCGAACGGCTACCGAGATAGTTTTAGTTCCGCTGCCTGAACTGGCTGCACTGTTAGTATATTAAGCCAAATGACTGTGCAATAGACAGAATCCGGAAAGGTTGATGAAATGAACACTCGGACTTACTTCACATCTACTTTTGATATAAAATACACACGGCATCCGTCTTCTTCCGCACGTGGGCGTATATACAAATGATCCTGATAAATGTGTCCGAATGTAAAGTCCTGCCCGAAAGGACCGACAACAGATCCGGTTGGAGCAACGGACTCGCACACCAGAGCGCAGCTACCATCTTCTAGCAGGGACTGGTGGCCACGGAGTACGTGAAACCAACGTTTCGGTTGGGGGAAGATTGAGCAGTGTGTGATGAGACACAGGTCGACACAGTCCGATATTTGCTCGACAATTTGCATCTGGGTCACCTCCGGGTCCCATTGGGCCCTGTGGAATAAGTAGGAGAAAGAGAAGAATGCCGTCTTAATTGAACACTTACCCATGCCCCTGATCATTACAGGATAATAAAATCCTAGATCCAGAATAAATGTATGGTAAGTGTGATCTGTCTGCTAATCCGGTGAAAATATTGCGAGAGCATGCCATAAAAATGTGGTTACACATAATGTATCGGCGTATGAATGATTTTAAAAAATATTAGCTACTTTTAAAAAGTCAGTAACATGATTTTTAAACAAACTACAATAGCCATACCTGGATGTGGAGTACTTCTCAAGTATGGTTTGCGGATCGTTAACGGGAATCACTAACGAGCAGCGCCATGTTCGGAGATGAGAACCAGATTTTGAATTATTCGTACATACTGCTTTGCGGTAGTGCACCTCCAGGCTATCAATCACCTCACCGGCACCAGATCTGGGGATAGGATCATAAATGAAAGAGGATAATTCGTTGTTAACGCGATCGAGAGCGATGAAAACGTTGCAGCTAATCAACCGAATGAAAACAACAATCTCGTGTCCAGTGCTTTAAATAACCCATTTTATAAGCAGAATGCTCACTGAAAGCCAAATGTTGCAAGCTATTAGGTCATAAACACATATGAAGTAGGTCCTTCCAGTACACATGGCTGGACCCAAAGAAAATGTTATGAGCTATTGGTAATGCTCTTGCATTGCATAAACGCCAGTTACAAGTTCTGGAGACTGCTACGTATCCAAGTGAATCCGAAATTGTTAAAAAAACATGATGCTGCTGCGTGAAAGTAATACGTTAGATATCAGGGGCATGATCACGATTATTTCAATGTAAACTTCTACTTGTTTCAATGTCCCAGTAATGTGTGACGTACTGTTGCCCTAAGCAATTCGCCTCGCTTGACTCACATAGTCTTTCTCACAGTTCTCGCACTCTATCCTGTAGACGATATTTCGGCGTTCGTGTGCCTCTAGTTTTCCTTTAGATCTAGATGAGATTCATTTCAAAGTCGCAGTTGGTATGTGACCTAGCATCAGGTTGTGCGTTAACTACCAACCCGAGCTACACGTATTCCGAATCATTGCGGAGCGATATGTATATAAACAGTTCAGAACATGTGATCGCATTTCGTTTCCTGCGAACAAGCATGTGTGTCATGCCGACTGACTGCTCTTTTCGCGTGTCTAATGAGGGGATAGAATTTGCGGTCCTCCTTATACGAAACAGTGAGTAAAACAACTGGATGACGGAAGACCGCAACATTCGCAGTGGCCAAGTAACCAGTTGTGATATAGAAAAGACATAGAGTGCGACAGTTCGACGCTTGAGCATATGCGCAAGATCACTCCTTAGATGTTCAGGGATGACACTGATGTCGAAGCATTGCATACTCCGCTGTTCTCCCACATTCGCATGTAGCAGTAGAGAGTTATGCTAGACCAAGCGTGATGCGTCCTCAGCCAATGTTCCGTGTCGCTTCTACTGACTGCGAATGTACGCGTGCGTGTGTGTGTCCATCAATAGGTGTGTGTGTTTGTGTCGTCATTCCTCTCATGGCGCTCATTTGCCAAGTCCCTCCCTGTCTGATCGAACACTGGACTCAGCTCCGACATTACTTGCTTGCTTGCTGTTTGGCTACTATACGTTCACTGTATGCACTCTTGGTTCCGATATACTTCATTCATATACGTCATTGTTCTGATTCATCTGGGTATAACAAGGGGTCACCAAACTTTTTGCACGGCGGGCCGGATAGCTATAGAAATTGACTGGCGCGGATCGGATTACTGGAAGTAGGACTAACGCGGATCGGATAACTAAGAAAATAGTTACGGTGAGCCGCATAATCATTACGCATAATACTTGGGAGTCAGAACGAAAACTATGGAGAAAAAGGCAAAGAAAACATGACATTCGGTGTCCGATGTCCTTTTCTCAATAGTTTTATTAAAAGCTGGGACAAATGGGAGCTGAACAAGAAAAGCGTGACGAGTTAAAAGACGATAAAATTTTAATCGAAACAGAGGAAAAATAGAGAAGTAGGGACCATTGATGGAACATGTAGTTAGCAAGAATAAAATGTATGGAGCACAAAAATGTACGCTTTCAGCGCAATTCCGTACTACTGACCTGCAATTCGATCCAATTATGGTTCCAAAGTAACACATGTATAAACCATTGGCGTTTTATATGATGTGTGCTTCAAGTGAGTGGACAAATCCCAATATCGTGGAACAAAGGTGTGAGGTAAACTGAAAAAGGGCAGGTTGCACGATTGACTCGGCTTCATGGGTGATCACACACATTCATCTTCCAACGCTGTGGGGTCACCAATACTACGTGAGTACGGTATCACAAGTAACCCCCCTGAGATGTCTCGCGCTAGTTTTCAGTGTAAGGTCATCGACAATGCAACTTACAGTGTCAAATATGAATTTTACCAAACTGTTTCGTGTTCCCTACAGTGTATCAAGCAAATTCGGGTACGGCCCGCGGGCCGCAGTTTTGTGACCTCTGTGCTAGACGAACTGGTGAAGAACTTAGTATCCGAATCGCCGAATAGATGCTAAAGTGGCCTCACAAACGGATGGAGCATGCGACGGTTATGCCGGGGAAAACGACTAACAGGGTTGCTTCAGCAATCAAGGGAAAGATACTGAACACCGGTCACCATATCAACCTCGATGTATATTTCAAAGTCCACATGCGCAGTCAAAGGCTTCACATTCTCAAAATACTCGAGGCAATTGTTATCGGCCAGCAGCGCCCACTGCCCTGTGCCCAAACACAGTTGACAGGGACACTAAGCTTACTGTGGTGGCGTGTGGCGGACCGATGGGAAACCTATTTGCCATGAATCGATTTTATGTAGCCTTGTCTTGAATTCCCTATTAACCGCATGTATGTGACCGAAGAGAATGCACAAAGTGACGTCATCATTTCACAACCTGCGTCTTGTAATATTCTCAGTTGAAAGTATGTGGGAAAGTTCATATTTCAAATTCCTCAGACGATAACTTCGAGTTACTAATTTTCCTGTCAGAGCGTTTATAGTGTTTTTGGTCTGGTGTATGTACCATGTTGTATCGCCCGTCTTGTTAATGTGATGCGTAGATTGCTTAGCAAGCTTTAAGTAAACGAATTCATCACCAAGCAGGGCGGTACATCAGCTATACATAAGCTCTCCCAGAAGTAGATCACACACTCAATGCAGCATAGCCGGTCTAAAGTGTACTAACAGTGGGGTCTCCCGAAAGGCATAAAAAGCTGCAAGGGAATTTCCGTTGCATGAATCTGTTAACAAAATGCGCCAATTGTGATGGCAGTCAAAAAAACTGGGTGGATGACAGAACTCATTGACACAGAGATTATCAGTTAACGTACGAACAAAGGGTGTAAAAGGTGAGATCGTTGGAAAATGTAAGTCTGATTTCTGGCCACCGTAAAATGGTCGTTCTTCACATCACAAGAGCCAATGACGTTTAACACTTCCTGTTGCCAGTACCACCATGTGGCCTCTGTGAACCGCTTTCAGTCACCCCGGTATTGAGAACAACAGGGACCAACGGAACAGGATTCCCTACACTGCGCCTTATAGGGAAACTTTGTAAGGCAATGAAGCGAAAGTGCTAAAAAACGCACAGAAGTCTAAGCCAACCGGGGCACAACAAACACAGGAAGGCACAAGCCAATAAAAAGAGATCAATCTAAACACCAATCAGATATAGCCAGCCAAACAATGAGAGACGACGTTATATGTCAACGGAAAACAGGGGTCCACCCCCACTAGTGGGTGCCCAAGCAAAGCTGTATCCAAAGCCCTTTCAAAAGGGCTGAAACACACCATAACACAATGGATCCAAAGGAAGGACAAGAACCAGCTAGATCGAACATTGCAAAACAATGGTTTTCTAAGAAATTGCATCAGAAGGAGCCTGAAGAAGAGTGCCTCCACAAGAGAGAACAGGTAGATTCCTTATGGTAACAAAATGGATGAACCAATAGCGAGATTGCTGCGACCATAGCGAGTCACAGTAGTTCACAAACCAAATGGTACTTTAGGAGATTTGCTCTCAAGACAGAAAGACAAAGTCAAAATGGGCAGTCAGAGCGACGTCTTCTATAAAATAAATTCCAAAGAATGCGACAAACATCACATCGAACAAACTGGAAGGAAACTTTCAACACGGATCATTGAACACAAGTGATAATATGGATATAGGACCTCCATTCTTTGGTTTCCATGCATGAAGACCGAGAAGGCCACCACTTTAAGGCACCACTTCGAAACAAGCGAGAGAACTCTTGGAGGCAAGTTATTCTACAGCCGATTCAATCAACCGACACGTTGAACTGGATGCGATATAAGCAGCAGCACGGACGGAAAATCACCCACTATATTAACTAAGCCCAACGGAACAGAACGCGGAACCAACGCGTCGGATGACGAGGTAAAAACATAGAGATACGCGAACTAATGTCACGAGGTACAAATTAGAGAGATAAATTTGGAAGGTCCTGTGCCAGCCGAACAACCCGAGTACGGCGTGATGGATCTGCCGCCCAAACGATCAATGACGAAAACGAATACTCGACGAACACCCACAAATATAACCAAATGAGCACAGAAGATTGAGAGTCTGCACCTATGAACTGCCACACAAGCGAGGACATCGCTGTCTATCGGTGGGGGCTAAATACAAGCGGAGAAGATGGAATAGTGCTTAAAGTATAAGACGATTTAAGACAGGATTCTGCACCGTTCTTACCCGGATTGGAATGCTTTCCAAGCGTCTCGGCTAATCATTGTCCAACCCCTCGACTTGCCACCGGAGCATTCACGAGTCAGTCGACCGAGTTCAGCTTGTAGCCAAGTGGGCCAATCACTGCTAGGGAACACGGACTCCAGATCTGGCGGTTCCAGTGGGCTGGGGAAAAGGTGCGCTCTTCGAAGAAGGTCAATCGAAATCTGGAAGATGAAAACACTGTACAGAGAATGCGATCGATGACTTTAAAATCGATGGAAGCAGATGGACGTTTAGAGTGGCGGCGCTGTTTCCAAGAATGGGAAGAAAAGTGTGGCTTAGGCACTACTATCTATCTATCTACTATGCATCTGTATACGGTCTATCTTTGCCATTTGTCATGAGCGAAAATTCGTTACTCGATCGTCATATTCATTTGATATGTCCCGCACCAGTTAAGCAGATTTTTTATTAAGATGTTATTTCGTAAGGTGCCAACCCCTAATCCCTGCGTAGTAGCCTGCGAAGGGGCAATCGCATACGCATGCTTGATGTTTTATTGCGGAAACACAGCTGGACACCTTGAGAGATCATTCTGCTCAACAGTTGGGCAGATGTGTCGAAAGACATCACCGATTTGCGAATCGGAAAATATGGAAAATGTAGAATGCGTGTGCATTGTTCGCATGCCGAAAGGTAAATTGGATGTTCTTAACCGGGTCACCGCTTTCCCCTGACTATAGACTGGTATCGCCTGCGAATAAACTCTCGTGTTAAGTTAGTATTTGGCGCTCCCAAGACTGGTTCCGCCACTGTTGGCCGTCTTCAGATGGAAACAGCCGAAACCGACAGTCTCACTGGTCAATGTCTGAAACCCCGACCATCAATATACATGTGGTTGCCGCAGTTATGAAAATACGTAAAGCAAAATTATACTTATTTTCAGAGCAATAATATGATGAAATAACGATACTAAGATTACCTCGAAAAGGAAGGGCGCGTTCCGGATCATGGAGGCCAGACACTGCTGGGCGGTGCGTTGGTCAGCCAAGTCTTTGGGATCCGGCCCACTGGTTGTCCGCCTCAGTCGGCGTGGACTCAATCCAACACTCGGTTGTGAGGCGCCGCAAGAATTAGCGAAACGGAAGAGCGAAGGGGCGAAACACACGGCCAGGTTGCTTTCGTTCATCTGTGTAACAAAGACAACAAAGAATAAGAGCATAAAGAGTAAACGACACGACGAGCTCAAAGACATCCAACCGCGAAAGTTTCCAGAGTTCAGTGCGTATCGCTGGCCACTAAGTAGAGCCTGAGGGTGTGCAACGAGTCATGGACATGGTAAACCTTCTATGCACCTGGTTAAAGTGACCTTCAAGTGTTCCAGGTTAACTCGCAGCTAGAAGCAATAAACAACGCGGAGATTTTTAGAGATACAAAGTGGTTCACATTACAAGTGTATAAGTATCCAGACAAAAGTAGTTTGACGGAAATGCCAAAGCCCGTTCGAAAATAAAGTAGCAATTGCGTTGGCAAAAGAATGCGTAGTTACGCTCGTACATGAACTCATTAACGTGAGCGCGTGGTTGTCGAAATTGTGTTCATCCTAAATGATCCCTCACTGGCTAGTGTTTGTACCAAAAACAAGAGAGCACAAGTGACTCGTATGGTGTCCAAGTGTTTACCCGCTCACTCATGATAAAAAAGAAACTGAGGTGATGAGTCAGGTCAGCATTAGAAGCAAGTGGTTGAGAAGAAGGTTTGGCCGAACTGAAGGCAAAGGCTCGAGCACTCAGCGGTGTCATATCGGATGGATATCATAACCGCTACTACTGTGGCTGGTCCAGAAGCCTTAGTAGAGGAAGACTGCACACACACCGTTATGGCTCGGTACTCAGAAGCGTTACTGCATACTTCCCTACTACATCAGCCAAAGGTCACACTGATCCGTTATCCAACCGGTTATTGGGATGTCATATAGGATAAAGTAGCTCAATGGTGATGGAGTTCCGTCGATGAACAGCAGGTTGCGTATTCAGATAGTAAAGGCTATTTGGAGAAGTTAAATCCCCGTCGTCTGACTTGAAGTCAGGCCCGCAAAGTACCGGAATATCTAAAGATTTGCTTGCGAATACCGCCCAGAAGCTTAGAAAATGCCTTCTTGAACCTGCGGCATTTATGACGACAAAAGGGAGTTTCCCTCCATCTGAAAGACAGTGTATACAAGGCCACAGTGAGGGCCGTTCTGCTCTATGGTAGTGAGACTTCGTCCCTTCGGTTTGAAGATCTCAGGTGCCTACAAATCTTTGATTATCGTTGTCTGCGAAGCACTGCTGGTGTCGGATAGCATCAGTGTGTCCGCAACGATGATGCTTATAGGCGAGTATTGGGTAGTGATAATCATGCTAGCTCCCTAGAACAACAGATAGCACTGAATAAGCTACGTATGCCTGGTCACCGCTTACCTGGCAGGGCCTTGTTCAGTCTACCAGGTGTAGGGTGGCGCAAGGCTCGAGGTGGACAGAAGTTGACTTGGCAGCGGCAAATAAAGTCAATGACGACTAAACTGGGTGCTGTTGGTCCGTCTCGTCTTCCGAGCTGGAGTCAACGTGACTCGCCTTGTGCTTGGCTAGAGACCTTACAGGACATCGCTCGCAGTAGACACCAGTGGGGCGTCTGCTACCGTCTTCTAATCGGATTACGTGTTTAAAGTGTGTTTGGTGCTGAGTTGTCTGCGGGGTAATGACTGATTATGACGCAGGACAGTGAAAGCCACAAGGAAGCTGTCTCGCCGATGCCGCCTTATCTTTGCACGATAGCCAGCTGTTTGTAGCGGTATATTGTTAACACAAAATGTAGGCGCCTTGATGCTGAATGTTTGCTTATAGCATTACGGTTTTTAGGTAAGTCCCTCTTCTCTCCCTGTTATTATTCTTTATTCCTTAGGCGATCATGGTTGTATGACAGAGAAGCATCAGTTCAAATGGCTGATGTACTGTTGTTGTTGATTCTTTGATCGATCAGACAATGCGGTTTGACTCTTGATGCACTGCATATCGCAAAAGCGCCGACAAACGGCTTATTCAGTGGGGATGAAACAGTGTAACGGACAGCGTACCATAGCGTTTGCGAAGTCGACATAAATTGTTGGGCGACGTGCATAAACGACGAGCTGTTGTGATTCCATAAAACTACCCGTACGAACAACAGAAGACTGACTGAAGTGCCAGTAATCGTTAGCAATCAATCAATGAAGCGTGGTAGCCGGATGTCTATGCTTGGCACGTCAAATAGTGGGGTCTGTTCGGTTCGCGTCCGATTGTCTAACCGCTTCGTCTCTGTGATGCAATAGCGCGTGTCCATTCCGACTGGTTATTCCCAGCACAGTGCGGATCAACTGTGGTTCGAGATCAGCTCATGTCAGAAAGCGATCGGGAACCCTTAAACTACGGAAAAAATGGCAATGGTAGGTTGGAGCCGATGTTGGCAGAAGGACGGACGAGGCAACCAACCTATACTAGACACGCAAATATTTGGCATAGCAGATTACAGTGTCAGGGCATACGGCGAAATCACCGCCTAGGCAGTGATGGTTGGGTTACCGACGAGGTTACCACACACACAGATAAGAACTGTATGGCGTTTCAACGCATCAAACACCTATGGAGGTGGTTAGGCGAGTGGCATATAACACTGCGATGTCATTAGTGATACTGTATGGAGCAGAATACTGGCCGGGGAACAATATCGGTGTCAAGAGACAAGTCACTACTGACTACGCAGGACTGCTTATGTATGATATAGAAGTGAATGAGTAATATTACAGTCCGTCCTTTGATGTTTGGTGACAGGCTGCTGGAGTCTCCTTAGAACGCCTGTTATGCCCGAATATGCTTCCTTGACTCGGCCATATGCTCCTTCGAGAGCCAGCGAGCCGGATGCGTCGGCACATGCTTTTTACCAATACTGCGCCTAGCTACGCAAAACCTCGGAGTAGTCAGTTAGTGAAAGGGCAAACGAGCATGAGGAAAGGCTGAGTCGCATTGGGGCCTGTCGTCCCCTCGGACGGGGACCCCCCAGAATTTCCATCCACGTGGGGTCACACTAACATTGACCATGGAGTGTAACATGACACAAGCAGAGTAGCGATAATACACAGTTCCCTACTATCGATCGTCTCATGGTCTTAGTTTATTGCGGTTTCGATTGAAAAACATCGGAAGGGATAATGTATCCAGTACAGTACAACATCATCTGCCCATATCACCATTCCGTGAGGAACGTGTGAAAAGCTACAGCTTTGATACCAGATCCCTTGAGAAAAGCAAATTAACTATCTCAAAGCCGTTCGAACGATGTTCTGATCAGGCACTTTGATCCTGATGTTTCGGAATTTCACGACAATCCAATAAGCTCGCATCCAGCCACTCTCTCGAATTACGAAGCCTATGATTGGGTTAGCCATTGACTCAGCACAGTTGAAGGAGCTAAGCTCATTCCACCACCTGCAGCTAAGCATGTGCATAGTGAAAAGAGCACCTGCGCCAAGACATAAGTGGCACAGCAAAGTGCTTCGAATCGGTGCGTGCACGGCATCCACACCAAGAGGGGAGAGGAACGCTTTTATCTGCGTCTGAATGTAGGAGTGTGGCGAAACGCGTAAAATGGCCCGACTGGAGGGGATGACGCGGGGGGGGGTGAGGTCAGCGGTGAGAAATCTCACATGGCTTCTGTGCGGTGAACACAAGTACGTGGAGTCATTTCTGATATTACTCACGAGTAGTAGGATTTTAGTTGTATTTCTGATAAGGCTTTCATCTCAATAGTTCACAAGTTACATAGCAGAGCCCAGTCCGGCTCTGGCGCTTTTCCGGACTAGACTCTGCTATGTAACTTGTGAACTATTGGGATGAAAGCCTTACAAGAAATACAACTAAAATCCTGTTACTCGTGAGTAATAAAATAAAAATAGCCTCTCCTAGTTTCAAATGCTTTAGATATAGCGTGTAGTAAGAGGACGTCATCACCTCGCAGGCTAACCACTGTCAGTGACAGTGGTAGATAGGTGGTGCTATATCCCAGTTAGTTTGCAAATTATGTAGCCGAGCCAACGTCCCCCATGGCTCAGTGGCTTAAGCTGCTGGCTAGTTGGCATCTGCCTCTAACGGTCATGGGTTCGATCCTCCTTAGAGGACCGAGGGAATGCGCGCCACTGGCGAGCCACAATAGGGCGAAACACATCTGGCGCTTTTCCGGACTAGGCTCTGCTATGTAACTTGTGAACTATTGGGATGAAAGCCTTATCATTTCTGATATGTCCACCGTGAGGCGAAGAGTCCGCTTTCTACATTACCACGAATTGATGAGGTGTTGTGGCAGTAATAACAATGATACTGTACCCCTTCCACGTAGAGTAGAGCCACTCAGTTATAGTCTCCTTTTGCAAGAGAAGCTCACGTTCGGAATGCGGCAACCATAGAGGGATTGGTCTGGCCTAAATTGCCTGTAAGTTGCAAGCGTCTGTCGTTCTCCATAGACTGATTCGCGCCAGTGAAAACCAGATTCATGAGCAAGAGTCAGGTTACCTCGAAATCGAGGGTGTACTGACAACATCCCTACCTCAGCTGTTGGAACGCCGCTGTGCTCATTGGAAACTCACCATAGTCGTGTTTCGCGACATCAAAATTGTCTTCGATTCCATGGATCCATGTGCCTTTTGGAACTGTTTTCTCAAGAAAGGTGTATCCGAGAAATATGGAAATGTCATAATAGTTCGGGCAGAATAAGGGATTATGGCAAGCCGTCGTTGTCCATCACTAGCTCCAACAGTGTGAAACAAGGGTGCCCACTGTGACACTTCCTTCTTAACTTCGACATTGAAGAGTTCATAGAAGTTGCATTAATTGGACACGACCTGAAAGGTGTGAAGCTGCTCTTGGTTGATGGAAATATTGACCTAGAGTAAACCGATGATATACCCTTATCTGTCACAGAGTTTCAAATGGGCCTAGCAACACTGGATAAACGAGCTCTGGAAGTTAGTTGTTTCGAGCTATGCTTTGCACCCTCGAAATGCAAAGTGCTCCAAGACTAAAAGAAACCGTCCACTGCGCTGACCCTTAGTAGTGATCAGCTAAGAGTTGTTCACAAATTCAAGTATCTAGATAGCTACATAATCGTTCGTGAGATAGAAGACGAGAACACAAACCATACATCAAAAGCTCGATGCGCTTCGCCAACCTGTAGCGCCGATACGACATCACTTTCGTTCTGAAGGGCAGTTGTGCATTCAACCAACCTGTACTTATGCGAAACTTGGCCCATCAGATCGACAGATAAGAAGGCGCTAATAACGTTCAGCTATCGCAACATTCGCAGTTTAGCTCGCATCTGGTAGGAACGCTGCTTGAGTAATGAGTGTGTTCGGCGTCCTGTATATTCAGTGCAGAAAGAGCGAGTGAAACGCTCAGCGCCTTTATATCACGTACCAAGCCCCGAGGGCTAGGCCACGTGTTGTGCATGTCAGCATACCGACTTCCATGACATGTGCCGTTTGAGCGAACGGGGTCTGGATAAAAGAGCAGAAGAGACCAAGCGATGATTTGGTTATGAAGAATGAAGAGGTTAGCATCTAACTTGGCGTCAGTTGATGCCTCCCGACCGCCTGGTTTAGGTCTGAAAAGCGAGGAACATTTTTCGGTTGGATAGACATGATATAACGAAGAACCGACCTCAATGGCATTTGGGTTGAGAGTTGCACGGTCCCTCCCCTTCCTGTTTATCTTCCCCATATAATCACGATCTCTCATCCGATGCGTAATATGGTGTTATGCACCGTACTGCATGTCTGTCACTTTTTTTTAAATTTTGCACTCCATGATCTGTTGCATCTCTTTTTTCATCGTTTTTATCGTTTTGTATTGCGACACACAGCTAAAGTGTTTCGCACCTGCAGCTAGAGTGCAATGATGATGATGATGACCCCTTCAAGTAATTCTAGAATGTGCTATGACATGGTTGGCGGCATCCGGTTTCAGATTTGCCTGTCACCACAGAACGCATGCGCCTACAGAAGGGACCATGGGTGGCTTGCGCTGCACCACCCACACCCCCAACCCCATACCCCATGTCCAGTGTAAACCCGAAGGAATAAGACCGAGAAGCATGTGGATGGGAGCCACGTTTCATCAACGGAGCCGGCCCACACTCCTTCACAGCAAAAACAAGCACGCTGCATTTTGGGATCAAGCGCACACTAGGCGCTGGTTGGACCGTAGTCCGCTACACACTGAGTGCATGGAACCACACTTTGATCCTAACACGATCACAAGGACCGTGCACCCCGTCCCCTCCAGCAACGACCAACTGTCGCCTAGAGCCAGATAGACGAGGTAGTGGGTAATCGATAGGTAGGCACCTTGTCAACATGCATTTCAAACGCAGTCAAACCGGGGATATCAAGCAACAGCCGTTCACTTGAGAGGAAGATAACAAAAAAAGTAAATCGAGTAATGCAAAAAGAAACGGTGACCTAAATCTTAAATTAATAAGCATATGAAATAAATTGTCTACCATCAAATCCGAGATAAGTTCACGAGGTAGGAAAGTATATTTTACGGAAATGCCACAAACATGAGCATGTTAGCAAAGTTAACCACAATTAGCTTCAACGACGTGTACAGGTTTATAAAAGATAGTACAGGTAGACATTTATATGAGAAAAGTAAGAAATAAAACAAAATTGCAAACCCACCAGCTAAAATAGAGAGACTTCGCATGCAAGCGCGCGGTTAGTAAATCGAATGCAGCGTACCTACAAACGCTGCGCCGGTTCTGCCTACGTTCTCTGCAGGGCTCGTCGTCGCTTCGGTAGTGGCCTGGAGTGGTCTCGCTCATGGCTCCCTAAGCCTGCTTGACTCAGGCACTCGCGACCGCATGTGCTACAGCACCATGCGCTCGATGGAGTACAACCCATAGGCGCCTGCTGCCTCCGTACTTGTCGCTTCTTCTCTGCATGCATCAGGTCTTCCTCCTGCACCTCGGGTGCTATGACATAATGCGCATCATATAACATTGACCGAGAGGAAGTACTATGCGTGTCAGCAGGAGCGAAAGGTAAAGAAAATGCAGAAAAACGACTAAAAGGAGGAAACGAAAAACAAAATGCCACGCCTAGCTGAGGGGAAATCAGCGCGAACATGCTAGACAGGGTAGGCTGATGTTCAGTTGTTTTAAAGTTGACTCTACTTCAGAGCTTCTAGCCATCGAGTAAAGTAGGGATGCATCAGCAACACGCCGGTACATCGTACCGACGCTTCACTGCCCCGTGACTAACGGTGGCGGTGGCGGCCCAGTGGCTGGGTACGCCGCGAGTCACCTCGACTTACGTGGACTCGAATCCGCCAACTCCGGATTACAAAGCAGACGCATACTTCTTATGGTCACCAGTCGACTATCAAATACTGCCAACAGGTGCGTGGTGAGTTCGAAAGTGTCGTTATCTCAAGCAAAGCCCTAATAACGTCTAGTGAGTCTTATTCTAGTATTCGGTTTCACAAGTGCCCAATACCGCATAAGCTAGAGAGGATGCAAAGTTCGGATGGAACGATCTACTGTCAAAAGTAGTGACCTAAACTTCAACAAGCGTAGGAATTCGATCTGTAGCGACATAAACGAAGTATTTGAAAAACGCATGAACAGAAGCGGGGATAAATCGTTGTTCAATCTTGGTAGATAGACCTTAGGCATAGGAGGACATGTACAGTTAATTAAAGCGTGAGGAACAATCGCTCAGTTAAGCGGCAAAAATATTTTACAATGCTTATAGTGTAAACGGTAATTCGTCACACGAGTATAAAAGATCGAAGTTGATTAATTCGAAAAATGAGGCTGCGTGACGAGACGCAGTAATGACGGGTAGCGCGGAGGGAGCCAATGGAAGTGTGGTTACTTATGAGTAGGAGGATTTTTGTTGAAAATTTACTGGTTCATCCCAGCTGCTCACAACCTAGATGAGTCAATTCCAAAGCGGAAAAGCACCAGTCGATCGTTTCGCATCATAGAGAGCTGTCAGTGATGCGCATTGCCTCGGTTCCCTACAAGGAAGAGAATCCATGAGCACTAACCGCTTGAGTCAACTTCCAGCAACTTAGTCCCCCTGCGGTGGCGGACCATTGGAAATTGCAAGCTCACTTGAAGATAGCGCAACCTATCCTCCACTATCATGCAGGTTTCCATCGTTGCAGAGGACAGTGGCCCACTTCTGACCTTACAACTTCCAACACACAGTAGCCGTCCGCATAGCATGTAAAGACTATGAGAGCAAGAGTTTGAGAAGTAGGATTTTGATGAAATTTTACCGGTTTATCGCAGCGAAAACGAGTAAGTCAGTCGCTCACTAGATCCGCTGATGCGCAGCACAAAATCCATTCACAGAGAGAACAAGCTGCAGTGGCGTTTGCTATGGGAACCAAAGAATGGAGAACAGTGTCCCCCCACAGACCTAATACAGCAAGCCAGAGTAAATCACAATGTCGGAAAAATTCACGTATCCAAGCAATAAGGAAGGATAACAATAAATAATACAAAATTAACGGCTGTGTCCATGCGGTGTTTTTAATGAATTCCGTATCAAAATAGAAGCGTCACAAAAGTCGCCAGAGAGAGAGTGAAAAGCGTTCTCCAGGATCTGAACGTTGGACGAAATGCCCGACGTCCAGCATAGTAAGCAAATTTCAATATCCATCAACTCCACTTAAATACCCTCGCTTTGTACACTACGTGTGCCTACCTGAGTCACATCAGAATGACGAACCAAGCCGTTGAGGAGGTACAGGAGCCGCTGTAGTACTGCGCGATTTTCATCTGGAAGACCGAATAAAACCCACCGAAGTATGCTCAATTGGGTTGGTTCGGAGACACCTGCAACAGACAGAAGAGTGACAACTAAGACAGATCTTGTTTATGAAAAAGGATGCAACACAGTACACGGGGGGCCATCAAGTCGATGATTTGGAGGAGCAAAGTGGTAACAGAGTTCAGACAACTGCACGACATACAGTGTAAAGTCAATTATAAAAATAAATGGAAAATACATTAAGATACACTATTAGGGCTCTCTAGGATGGTGTTTTGTTTCTGGAGCAACCACCACAGGCTAGTGTTCGTGAAGGTAGGGTGCGTTCCTCCTAACGAATGGCTTACCTCTTGCGTAGTTTATTGCACTCATATTTTAGGATGGCTACTCAAAGTGATACGATAGTGCTTACGCGTAGAGAGATTTGGTGGGATTTATTTGGTTAGACGCAAGTAAATTACAGGCTAGGTAGACTTCTAATATTCCGAAAAAGCACCAGACTGCCGTTTCGTCCTTTTGGGTCTCGCCAGTAGTGCGCATCCACGCGGTTGCCTTCAAGAAGCCGAGCTCAGGATTGCCAGCAGCCTATGTCACGATAGCTGTCCCAAGAGGTCGAAACGGCCTTCTGGTGCTATTCCGAATTGGTAGTTGGCCTTGCTGGCCCGTAATCCAATTGGGATGAGCCAAATAGATACGACAGTTCATAAAGTGATTTCCGAATACAACCTATCGTTTCTAACGAGCTGATCTGTGAGGCTATGAGACGAGTGGCAGTTTAGCGACAGAAGTAGTAACTCTGCAAATTGGTAGAATACATGGCAGTAGAGAACGAGTACGATACGTTACAGCCCCTGATAAGTCGCGCCGGACAACCGCCATCACCGATGGCTCAGTGACTAGTTCACTGTTTAGTTAGTGAACCAACGTGAGTTCGAACCCTGCAAAATTCGACGGAGTCAGATGCTGACGATCTTCAGTGAGATGAAACAGCCGTCCAGTCCCCTTTCAGGTGTGTGGTAGTAGTCTAACTGGACATGGTTAGGGCGAATGCCTCAACATACTCCCACACATCTTACTGCTTTGGAGCAGGCTGTCACCGCTTTCCATGTGATGTGTCAGTCAATAAGAAAACTTCATCAGATCGCACCCTTCCTTAGTTAGTGCAAAATCCGAAGCTCGTGACAGTGGTAGTGAATAATGTTCAAAACGGAGAAAGAGCGCCTGCTGTTGCTGTGGCCCGTGGACTGATGATTGCGGTGAACTGGGACGGTGGCTTCGGTTTGATTCTTATGGTGGTGAACATGAAAATTGCTACTCGCACTTGACAAATCGCTTCACCTAGGGATCATGTCAACAGGGCGCTGGCGACCAGCGTTACCGCATTTACTCATCACTACTGTTGTGCTTATCCACAGGACACTTATGGGGGTCGATTACCAGCCTAGGCTGTAAGCCACATCAAAAAGGCACACCCAGAAAACAACCCTGAGGAGTGCGTCGTATGTTAGGGGCGTGGCGAAATTTCACCGCATCTCAGGAGAACGTACACGTAGTTTGGCTGCGAGAAGTAGCTGCAAAGTACTCACTCACTCGTAGAACGTTAGGTACGGAAAAGTGCATACCGGAGGTGAGCGCTGTCATTATCATCACACGCTAGCTAAATGTGAGAAACCCCTCAGCTATTGTGCCGCAATCGAAAAGGATAGGATGGATGAAAAAGCGAGGTACTAAACATTGAAGAATACAAAAGAAAAAGAAGTGATATAATCGTTATTATCATAGTATGCAAGAAAAGTGAGATCGTGGCTGCAGGAGGAAGCTAAGCGGAGGAGGGGGGGGGGAAAGAAACTCCCAACACAACGCCACTGAAGTCGGCTCTTCGCCATGTCAACAAGTATATCCAACCAAAAGTGTTCATTGTTTTTCGGGCCCAAGCACGGCAGTTAAGAGGCAGCAAAGATGTAAAGTTCAAAACGAGGATCCAAGTTCTTATTGACATAGTCATCACTTGGTCTCCACTCTTCCTTTTCTGTCCAGACTGAGGTCGCGCAAACAACGAACGTCACGGGAGTCGGCATGATGGTACGCTCAACAGGTGGCGCATCCATCGGAGCTCGGTGCGTGACATAAGGGCGTTAAGCGGTTCACTAACTCTTCCTGCATCAAAAACACGAAGCCGGGCACGCTCATTGCACACGCTGTGGTCCTCCCAGTATGTGAAGGTGGCGACGGTTCAGTTTAACTAGCGTGTTCATATCTATCGATCTGATGGGTCATGTTTCACAATGGTACAGTAGTAGTGGCTAGACTGTAACCAGTTCCATGACGAACTCACTGGGAGTCATGTGCCGTTAAGAGACGATGGTGCATCCATCAATTTCACAAACAGTTATCAGTCTCCCATAGCCAGCATCGAAGCGATGGTACCGGTACTCTCGTTCAGTCGAACCAGATTTCACAAGCTAGAGCAGACACACGAGGACACATACCCAACTAACCCTTTCAAGGGTGCATAAAGCACATTCTAGACATTCTTAACTTGAAATCGACTGCAACGATAAAGCATGATAGTATGTAGAGCACAGGCATCCCAACCTATTTGCTGGTTTCGCTACAGAATATGTTCACATTCTAACACTTCGCACACATTGGACACCAAAATGTGTGGGATCGTTGCAATGGTAAGCTCGCTGATCCCCTCCAAGGTCATTCGTGTCGATTAATTGCGCGGCGGTCACGTGAGCGCCGGTCACGTGAGTACCGGTTCCATGACCACATTATATGTGGGCCTTCCAAAACTGCTAGGGAGACCGCCAAATATATTTTCAGTTGTGAAAGTCCCATTTAAAACTACCACCGATTCGCTTAACCGGAGAGACTTGTGGATTCTAAAACTGGTACCTCAATCGTGAGATCGTCCATTGGTTGGGCAACATAAGTGCGTCTGAACCCGTGAGTTAGCGGTGTCAATAAGGCCCATTCAACAAGCTACTCCAAGGTCTCAGTCTAAGGATGTACCAAAAGTAAGTTCTAAGTTCGAGAGTTATAGCGTGCTTCTAAACGAGTACTTGAAAACTGCGAGCAAGGAAACATTATAGATGTAAACTGAACGCGTTGCCTGATTAATAGTGCACAGATGGTGCTTCTTCGTTTTACATGGGCTGAGTGGAATAAAATGTATTCCGTTCACCTTTAGTAACTTGCTTCATTGCACTATCTCTTACATATGCTCGAAATTTTCCAGCGGTCGCGGTCTAAAGACACCTCATGATACCCACGTAAGCAAACATCTGTAGAACCACACCAGCCCATGACGTCTGTGTGAACTGTGGATATCTTGTGTGTATGATATGTAGGTAGATGACTTTGAGATGTTGACCCAGTTTTGTAGACTGACTGCTTTCAGTCGTCTGCGCCCAGTCGCCTTCACTGCACCGAGCCTGCCTAGACCGGACCCAACACGCAGTGTCTCGTGTGAATACCTGGAGCTGTATCGGATCACTGCTTCTACATGATGGCTTTCCGTTCCTTGCGTGACTGGCTGGTAGCTGTAAGTGAAATGTTATGAACAGGAAGGTGTGTTAGGATCATTCGTTTCGTTCGTGTTCATGGTAGATCCCACGGATAGTCTAGCACGTGTATGATTTGGTCAGTGTGAAAGTTTCCTCAGTCCGGTTGTGTGGACGCCAGTGTGAGACTCGTGTTGCAGCCTGTGGCAACTGATGTGCATTGGAGGGACCTTAACCTCCGAGTGATGCATCGGGGTTGGTTGTGTTCGGTGCGAATGTTAACAAGGTGCTTACCTACCGAATCCCACCACTTCGACTACTGGTATCAAGAGAGTGCCAGTCGTTGCCCAGAGAAATGGGGTGCACAGTTTTCAGGGTAGTGCCAGGCTCAACGCGTGGTTTCCTCCAGAATAGGACGGGCAACGGCCCAGTCACTGCCCTGAGAACATCAGTCACGTATATTTTCCAAAGTTTCACACCAGTGATGTGCATGTGTTGAAAGAGTGTGAACGATAAGTCACGCAGAATTCCCATCCACTTGTCTCTCAATCATATTCCTTCGGGTTTACATTGTGATGCAGTGTACGGAAGTAGCCGTGGGATGTGCAGGATAAACAATACACGAACTTCTGTAGGTGTAGCCAGTTTGTGTTCGGGTAACCACAAAACACTCGAGTCAAGCGGTACAACAATTCCGCTACCTAACTGGATGAAGACCGAGAAGTTGAAGTGGTCTTCGCACATAGTAGCCAGAAACCGCTAATCGCGAAATACACTGCTAATTGTCAAAGCTAGCCCGTAATGTTATCAAACGATCGCGGATCAGCAAGAATTTCGCGGCTAAGGGGCTAACCCTAACCTCTGCAGGCAGAAAACACGCATGACAGGGAACCATGAGCATACGCGTAATATCACAGCCAGTTACTGAGTCACAGCGGTTGCCGCTCATCCCCCATGGTCCAATGATCTTAACCCCGAAAGTGTAAACGTAAGTCTAAGGGTTATGGCCACACTTGAGGGAGATGAGATGCGCACTGCTGACGGTTCGTGAAAATATGGAGTGGTTATTGGGCGCTCTTCCATATGTGCAGTAGCTTTTTGACTGATGTGATTAAGGAAGATCTCTTTTGAAAATTTAATCCAAATTCCACCTTCTGCTACTCTCTACAAGCCGACAACGGGCGGCAGGATGTGCGGGGCATCAGTGATACCAAAATGGCAGATGGTGGATCAAATATGCGGCAACTTTCGTTGGAAGATTGGGGTGATCAACCGAGCGTCAATTATAACGGCGCAGGCAAATCAACACTGTTTATCGATTATACAGTGGCTTGCACCTACATTGCGGTTTTCGCTCCCAAGATCCTCTGTAGCCGCTTAACAGGATGGTTGACATGGGTATACCACCATCCCTACCACCACAGAACGACAAAGAGTAACTAGCTACGCAATGGGTTAACTATCCGATATAGGACTTCAAGTGTGCTGGAGTTCGCGTCTTCAGATGGGTGAGACAGTATGCGATGAAAGCAAAACGACTACTGAGACTCAACACAAAAAGCAGCAGTGGTTGATGGGATTTATTCACAGCAAAAGGTTCTCTCAGCCTAACTTACAGCTGTAGATATTGATCAGGATCATTGACAGTTTGTCAGTGAGTAGGCACTCCGGAAGTTCTCTGAAAAATTGCTTTAACAAGTCAGCCACGTCGTATGGCTGCCAATCCTCGAAATCACCCCAACCTGTAAAAAATGCGCAAGGAACAGCGGAAGAGGCGTTATGTTAAAAAATTTAAGTTATTGTGCTACTCATAAGTAGTAAATATAAACATGTTTCACGGGTAAATACAAGGGTGATACCGATTGCGTGCATGTCAGCTCGAAGCACCGTCGTAGGAATGAATTGCGATAAGCAGTTTCAATCTGAATCACGATTCGCTTTGCAGTGCTGCCAGCTCTAGCTGATGTGTGCAAAACAGTGCGAAGCCGGTCGCGAGCAACATCCGAATTGTACCACCAATCGTGCTTAAAAGATGGTTGAGAAAAGCCGGTCAGGAAACCGTGAAGTGTCACTGGAAAGTGCTGGAAGGGCGACATAACGCAATCAAAATGCATCGTAGATGTCTCGAAAGAAATGGCTTCACACTAGAGATCATGAGCACAATCAAAAGAAATGGTTTTTCTTGTTCAGAAAAATTTCACAGCAATGGAAAGCCACACTTGTAAAAGCTAGGTTGTTGATTGTGAATTGGCGTGAGAACAAAGCTTTCTGTCTCCCAAGCGAACAACGTTTGCGATAGCGAACAGGTGTTGTGGATGGGAGTTGACTAGTGTGCAGCGCAAATCCTAGAGAAATCGGTTTCGTCATTAGCAGATCGGCCATGTCACTCGCTAATTCTGAGACGACGCCATGATTTTGGTCAGAGGTGGAGACCGAACGGAAATGTTTGGTTCTTGCAGCTGATCAGCTATGACTGTTCTGATCCAGTAGGGAAGATGAGACTTCAGCGCTTAAGGCTTGACATCTTCTCATACTCCTAAGGCATCATTAAAATCTACTGAGACTTTTGGTCGAACGAACCCGTAATGCAATATTACAAGAAAACTAGTGGTTCACATTACTGGAGCGTTAGGAAAGTCCCTCTTCCCCACTTTTCATAAGCTCTTCAATCAAACAGGGAGGATAATTGCAAGCTAAACCATGCAGTTCCGTGAGCACCATTCAACATCGGCGTCAGTGTTTTGTTGTCCTATTGATGCCACACTGGCACACAAACGTGATTGTACAGACGCGGTTCCAATCGGGTGGGAAAGAATAACTTGAGATAGAGAGTGGTAGGGCACCTATACAAAGTCGAGTTGTGTCCCAGTGTTGAAGAGAGAGGAGAGTTCCGGGAGATATTGCAGTGATGAACCCACTTAAGTACTGCTTCAAGCAGAACTCTAAAAACGACACGGCCAAGGTACACTAACACTAGACCGGAAACTACCTCATCAGGAGACCATCAATGTGAAATTGACTATGGTTACATCTTGTATGCTTCATAGCCCTGGGGTGAGGAGATAGAGGAGGTGGTGGGAGGTCAGAGGAACTAGGAATTCCAACGTTTTTATCAGCGATTTCATCTGGCAGTCCTCCATAACTTTAACACGGATCAATCTACATTCGACAAACGACGGATGGACCCAATTAGCAGGGTGAGCGCATGTCAATGAATGCTTGCCATTGCGCTTCGACGCGTCCCGTCGTTCCGAGCTCGGTCATGTCATGTGGTACGACATATAAGCAAGGAAATTCGTCACAGCCCAGAAGAACACTAAGATATTGTTTCGTCCTGCTGGAATTCACCGGCATGGAGCACTCCTCCACATATAGGGGAGTCGAATCCACTGTACGTGCATTTGGAGGCCAGTGGCCTATAACATTAGGCAGTGGGTGAAAGGAAAGTATAATCATGATAGTCAGCTACGATGCAGTGAGGCTCATCCTCTTCTATGATGGGAGTTATGTGCGCAGTATAGCGTTCGTCTCGACAACTACGACTTCAGCTGAAGGTCGCACCCGGTAGAAGTGACCTGAGAATAACGCTGGTCTATATGCAGAGAATCCCGGGACACATGGTGTTAATGAAAATGGTGCACAGGGTCAACTTGTTTACACAAAATGTTATCAAAAATAAGTTCTTTGGTAATGCTATAAAAAGGCTTTCGATGTCAGTAAGGGGCTACTGTAAACTTGCAAATGTTTATGCAATTCTACATGTACAGATAGACTTGCCAATGTGTTATGGTTTCATCTAAAGTGTTAACAGGACGCCCTGTGAAAGTATTAAAAAGAAGACAATGTAACGCAAATGCCTAATGACAGAACCATCTCGAAATGCATCAGCCAAGTGGGTGGTGCAAATTCCAGACCGTCGAATGGTGGAACCATTTGATCCACGCGGTTCAAAGCCGTAGGATCTCCGTTAGTCAACTTCATCTTGATTGGACTTCAAGGCAGCGTGAGAGGAAGTACCGTGAATTGGTGCAATAAAGTTGAAGAGAAATGAGCAAAGAGAGTGATCCCCACCAACAGTAGCTGTTGTAATGAAACGACCCAGGCACTCGGTGTAAGCTCGGATGTATCTGGATGGGTGTTACTAGGGTGTGCACTGTATCTACACGCGCTTAGCTGGAGCGTGCCGTGGAAGATGAATGCCAACACTTGCGGAGATGTCGAAGATAGAGTGGACACCGCAACAAGCCGGGGCTCAGCCGTGGTTGGTAACCGTCACTCGTGAAGCACAGTGGTGGACACTAAGTCTTTCAACAAAAGCTACCGACCGAAAGTCGCAATGTACAAAATTCCTCAGATTATTGAACGAATAGTTGAACGAATAGTAAGATGCTTTCCAAAGGAAGCAACATAGTTGGAGCGCCAAACACTGTAACTGCTCAGCAGCCCGTGAATGATATACGCGGAATCGACAATGAGTGTTTGGTTGGACGACAATTAGTATTTAATTAGTAAGCACTTTGTGACGATCTGGATTAGGGGAGATGAGTAGAGGAAATATTCAATTGAACAGAGTAATGACGATTCAGATAGGAAGATAATAGCAGCAGAACTTTAAAAATAAGCCGATCGGCAACTAAAATAATGTACACGCACTCCTTTGAGGGGAAGAGCGAGGGCGCATGCACAGGCGATTCAAAAAACGAATTCAGGCAGTGCACTATTCCAAGCTTGAAGGAGGAGGAGAAAGGAACCGAAGAAGAAGATGGTGGAGAACGATGAAATGAAGGGTGAGGTGAAAGGGGGTAGGTGTGGAGGAAGAGAAAAAGTAAAAAAGGTGAAGCACAAAAGGAAAGGAGAGAGAAAAATGAAGGGCAGGAAAAACACAGAAAGAGAAGCAAAGTAGAAAAACAGGATCGGGAAAAGTAGGAAGCAGTTGACGCTGTTGCGGGAACGTCAAGTAACCCCGCAAAAATGCACCACAAAATCCAATGCGTGGGCTGCGCCACACATAGCTCAATTCCTACGCACAGCACAGCGGGATACAACCAATCCGAGTCGGGGCGCAACTGGGCCAAGGTGAACATCGTGCTTTCGTAAATCACGTGCTCTACCTGGTGATTCATTGCACCCACAAAATGAACCATTGTACCAACTGTGATTCGGCCATTGTGGGTTGTAGGAGAATTCTCAGAGGTCCACTTGGTCTTCTCCTCTTCTAGGCAGGTTGGGTATCGCGTGGTCACGTGATCGTGTGCGTCATTCTAGCTGTGTGCTGCGTGTGCGCATCGTTGTCGGGTTTCGAGGACTCAGTGCGTCACCCGAATACGTACGTGAATAGGGACCGTGCTCAGATCACGTGTAAATTTCGGCTAAGCGCAAATTTATTGCAGAGGCAGATGGCAAAAGACGGAAAGAGAAAGAAGTAGGGAAAGAGAGTGGTAGCGTATCGCCTAGTGTATTGGCTAGGAACATGCCATATCGATGCTGGATTTAGGTGGCTGGAGCCGCCAATCAGGCAGCGTGGTGCACCGTGCAAAAGGGTAAGTTGAGATTCTCTGAAGCATTTCCATTGGTGTGTCACTGGCGCAGTGTTGGAAAGGTGCACTTGGACCTCAAATAGTGTAACTTAGGTGGAGGTTGATCACAGTGAATTCAAACGGAGGCTGTTAAGTAAAACGGATTTATTACCAATATTGAGTGGAAAAATAATGCTTCGGCACGTACGGCACAACAGAGAAAGAGAAAATGAACTCTAAAGCTGTGTTTTAGGATAAATTTTGCTTGATATGACACAGAAATGGAAACTAGGCCCGATGGAAGGTGACAGTGGGACAGGAATAGAGGAGTATGTTTTGGGGAACGCGCTCTTCATGTCAGTGATTGCCACGCGGAGAAGTTACACGGAGGGAGAACTCGAAATTCCCTCGATCTAAAAGCTAGCAAAAGCACACCCGGGAGCAGTATTGTCGTCCGGAGGAGAGTAAGCCACGGTAAAGCACGGTGGACGCCCCATCTGGTGAATGATACCAAATGGCCATAATTTCGAAGATAAAGCCAGCTATATCAGGAAGTGCGCTGAGAAAAAGCTAAACTGAGTAGTCTAATGGTTTGGCACTGGTGAAGAGTGTTGGATGAAATGATGGAGCCTAGTACCTGTGGTGACCACGCACAGTGATGACGGATCCAGTTAACGTCTCTGGTTTACAACTTTTGACCAGAGCACAGCGACAGGATGAGTTCAGATGTAATAAACACCACTGGTGGCGCTTATTGTGTTTGGCCAACGCTTAACGCGGACAAGCTTGTTACTCCTTTCTAATGCAACCCAGCGGGTAAAGAACACGTCACTCGAACGACACGCATTTGAAGTTGCAAACGACCACGAGTTGTACGGTGAGAATAAACAGCTATTGTTGGTTTTACCGCATTTGTGTACTACGGAGCAAACAATTGGTACCGTGGTATGGAGTGTTTGCCAGCAAAGTGAGTGGTAGGAGTCACGGGACACGCAAATGGCGCAACGCATTGTGGGTGAGATTAAAACAGTGGTCAATATTGATGATGCGGTAGTTCGAAAGACGTAACGAAACCAGTTATGATTTCAAGATGCGCTTAACAAGCAGGTGGTAGCTGTGGTAAGGAAGCCCAGATCTGTGCTATTGTTGCACCCCTCTCCCCCTTAGCCAAAAAGATCCGAAAGTACCCACTTCGCTGTCCAGGAAAGCAAAGTTGGGGAACCCATTCGCATTGATGACATCTCGCATTGCTTGCTATTTTATGATTCCAACGGCTGGTTGGATTTCTTATAAAACAGAATGCATTTCAGTAGCGGGGTGGGTTAATGGATGGCAGAGGATTGGAACGTCACTGTTTGCTACAACTTGAAAAATGACGTCAAACACTCGGGACGAAATACTTGGAAAAATCAACCGGACATTCCTTCCACTTCATTGATAAAACTTGCTGAAATACACTAAGAGAGAAACTAGCCTGGGGAGACTGGGTAAAATTATAAATCATACGATTTAATCAGAAGTAAGGGAATTCCAGAAAATTAGTTCCTTTTGGAAGGTCATCCTCAGTGGTCAAACACTAAGAGTATGCAAGTAGATTCCAAAAAAGTAGCTACCTCTGATGGCATCTAACATGGGTTTTGGGCATTCCACAATGACTCTCCGTGATTTCTGGCCACAGATATGCAACAAGTAAGTGATGCATTAATCTTGATCGGAATTCTAATGTTAAAGCGACTTTTGAACCTACATGGAATCCGGGGCTAGAAAGCGAAGGACAAACAGCGAGATGTTCGTGGAAAATGTCATTCAGTTACAACCGAGCTATAAATCACAAGACCGAACGACCCGGAGTGCGAGTGCACTCCAGTTGATAAGGAATCAAACGACAGTTCTGGTCTTACTGGGGCAGTATTCACAAGCTATACTAGGGTAGCGGAACAAAGTTGACGACTTAGTGGTCAGGCGTACGGCAACAATGCAACAGCGTGTGTGTTGTGTAACGGAGAAGACATGAAAAACATTATTCACAATAAAATCTCCGGATATTACTACCTCAAAACCATCACCAAACGCCTAAGATGACCGCCTTTTCTTGCTTCAACCTACACAAGTAAATACTGTGGAATCAGACAACTGTACGTTAAGCACGCTTGAAAGTTGTACGTTAACCCCTTTGGCCAAAGTAGTTTTAACTTAGCCTCACTAAGCTGATCATGTAACAGTTCACTGCAAAATGGTCATTGAACGTCAAAAGTATTTCAATGTGCACGCAGCAGGATTTTGAAATGCGCGAGATTCTCCTGAAGCACAACCATTGCATTAACGGCTACAGAGACGAGTGACTAACCAGCAATTCCTCGACCTGAATACGAGCGTGCGCGTTTTTGTACCGCTCCTCAGTGTCTATGTGCAGGGGTGTTTGCCATGTAAAGCGCTAAATAACAACAGCACTCTGTGCGTCTGGCAATGTATGCACTTTAAGAACCTCTGTAGAATCCTCTTCCTGCTCATCATCTGATTCACTATTCATATTCTAAACTGCTAACATTGATGTGGCAGGCAGGTCACAATTTATTTCTGTTGTGTTATAGGTCTGGAAATACAAATCAACCATTTGACTGTCAGCCAGTTGGCATCCAAACAATTCCCTCGGAAGAGAGTCCAAAGCGATAAAGAAAATACAATTTGCTCATATGTCGCAGATTCCATTTGCATTCCTCTCTCAGAAACTATTTCTTCTGGACAATGAGTTCTCCATCTTCTTCCATGCAGCTGCTATCCAGAACACCACGTCCAATAAATTCACTCGTTTCATGAGTTCAGTTCCGGACATATCTTTGTGCGATTCAATGAACGTAATAAGATGTGGAAGCACTTTTTTCTTAAAATCAATTTAAGCGCCTGAATGACACCCTGGTAGAGGGGTCGAACTAACGCAGTTCTGTTGGGTGGCAGGAACTGCAATTTGACATTAAGTAGCTGGAATTTAAGATGGCAATTGGCATTGTCAACAAACAGTATGATGTCACGCAACTTATTCTGCATTTTCTGTCAAAACTTTGAAACCAATCTCTGAAAATACCTGCAGTCATCCATGCCATTTCATTCTTCTTCTAAACTACCGGTAGTGTTGTCATGTTGATGCTACTAAAAATTCGTGGAACGGCTTATTTCCCAATCACTAAAGCCAGTGGTTCTCCCTCCCCCCCAACGTTTCAGTACACAGCACAACTGTGATACGCTCCTTGCCTCCTTTACCACGTGCGCACTAATCGCTTTTGATAAAATCTATTTTATCCGACGTCGCTCTGAATAATAGATCAGTTTCATCTAAATAAAATACTGTCTTGAGATGTGTAGCCAGAACATATTTCAGGTAATTTTGCTGGCCAGTCGGATGCAGCACAGATAACTGAATCATCGATTTCGCCCGAGTGCTTACTAAACACAAGGTTGTGTCTACTGATGAAAGCCTGCAGCTAACCGTTTGATGCTTTAAAGTATGGGTTTCGCAATTCTTTTGCGAAGTGCAATGCTCGTTCTTGAATCATGAGTCCAGCGAATGGAATTATTCTCACCAGTGCTGACTGGCACCATTTCCAGCAAAGTGTGTTTATGCCTTCGTTACCCGTTTCTCTACAATTCTTCAGTCAATGTGTTGTGCTCAAAGTCATGCGAAAAAATCGGCTATTCTTCTTAAAATTAGAAGGATTTGTGTATAATCTACTTCAACATTTTCCGACAATATTTGTGAACTTTTTTCTTCTCGACGTTGTCTAAGCACTGATATTCTCTCTTCCAGTATTAATGCCTTTGGCTTTGCTGATTTGGAACTAGCCATTTTGTCCTTCGTAAGAATCTTCAAAAAGAACTACAAAAACGAACATGAGTATTCAGTAAGGATGTACCTCAACAATACTCGCTCAGTGCTGACAACCGACTGGTTACACAGTAAACAAATGCACACAGAAAGTGATAGTCAGTACTTGCGACTGTACCACAGTACCACAAAACCCAGAGTGCGCGAGGGGAGTGCCACGGCTGTTTTGTTGGGCAACGTGGCTCTATCCAATTGGTTCACTGCACAGCCCATAGCGGGATACATGCGTTACTTATGTGGGGTGAAATCAAGGGGGGGGGGAGTAATGTGTCACTGGACAGGTCTGGTGTGATGGCAGTGTGACCATTGGGGTGAGAATGAGACCAGTGGTATTGGGTGAGTTACGCAACCTGAACTGGTCAATTGCGACAGCGGTGGTATTAACAAGTCTATGGAGAATCGAATAAGGAGACACAGAATGTGTGAAGCTGGGTGATAATGAATCAGTGCAGGGCATATGGTGTGGTCACATTTTGTGAGGGAAAAATACCTCCGGCGATGTTCAGACTGTGATTAACCTACAATCTAACCTACCATGGCGACCACATGCCCATAGCTACCAGTCAAAAATATCCCCAATGGTTTTCCTATATTTCCTCATTGGTCTTAACCTGTCTATGGCGTCCACCTGTCTAACGCAACCGCGAACACGCTGTTGTGGTCCCCAGGCGTCCTAGCACCAGCTCACGGTGACAACAAGTAGTAAGAGTGGCCGAGATTACGAGTAGAGGCGTCATGCCAGTCTGCCACCATATCACGCAGATAGCGTATATTTCGTTTCAAAGTGTCATAATTGCCCCAGAAACCGCACCATATGCCCTGCACAGATTCATTGTCGCCCAGCTTCACACATTCTGTGTCTCCTTATTCGATTCCTCATAGACTTGTTACTACCACCGTTGTCGCATTTGACCAGTTCTGGTTGCGTAACTCACCCAATACCACTGGTCTCATTCTCACCCCAATGGTCACACGGCCATCACACCAGACTTGTCCAGTGACACATTACTCCCCCCCCCCCTTGATTTCACCCCATATAACAACTAACGCATGTATCCCGCTATGGGCTGTGCAGTGAACCAATTGGATAGAGCCACGTTGCCCAACAAAACAGCCGTGGCACTCCCCTCGCGCACTCTGGGTTTTGTGGTACTGTGGTACAGTCGCAAGTACTGTGACTATCACTTTCTGTGTGCATTTGTTTACTGTGTAACCAGTCGGTTGTCAACACTGAGCGGGTATTGTTGAGGTACATCCTTACTGAATACTCATGTTCGTTTTTGCAGTTCTTTTTGAAGAATCTTACGAAGGACAAAATGGCTAGTTCCGAATCAGTAAAGCCAAAGGCATTAATTCTGGAAGAGAGAATATCAGTGCTTAGACAACGTCAAGAAGAAAAAAGTTCACGAATATTGTCGGAAAATTTTGGAGTAGGAAATACACAAATCCTTCTAATTTTAAGGAGAATAACCGAGTTTTTTCGCATGACTTTGAGCACAACACATTGACTGAAGAATTGTAGAAAAACGGGTAACGAAGGCATAAACGCAGTTTGCTGGAAATGGTGCCAGTCAGCACTGGGGAGAATAATTCCATTCGCTGGACCCATGATTCAGGAACGAGCATTACACTTCGCAAACGAATCGCAAAACCCAGCATTTGAAGCGTCAAACGGTTAGCTGCAGGCTTTCATCAATAGACACAACCTTGTGTTTAGTAAGCAATCGGGCGAAATCGATGATTCAGTTATCTGTGCTGCATCCGACTGGCCAGCAAAATTACCTGAAATATGTTCTGGCTACACAGCTCAAGACAGTTTTTTATTTAGATGAAACTGATCTGTTATTCAAAGCGACGTCGGATAAAATATATTTTATCAAAAGAGATAAGTGCGCACGTGGAAAACGAGGCAAAGAGCGTATCACAGTTGTGCTGTGAACTAAACGTTGGGGGGAGGGAGATCCACTGGCTTTAGTGATTGGGAAATAAGCCGTGCCACGAATTTTTAGTAGCATCACCATGACAACACTACCGGTAGTTTAGAAGAAGAATGAAATGGCATGGATGACTGCAGGAATTTTCAGAGATTTGCTTCAAAGTTTTGACAGCAAAATGTAGAATAAAATGCGTGACATCATACTGTTTGTTGACAATACCACTTGCCATCTTAAATTCCAGCTACTTAATGTCAAATTGCAGTTCCTGCCACCCAACAGAACTGCGTTAGTTCAGGCGCTTAAATTGAGTTTAAGAAAAACATGCTTCTGCATCTTATTACGTTCATTGAATCGCACAAAGATATGTCCGGAACTGAACCCATGAAAGGTGTAACTTTATTGGACGTGGTGTTCTGGATAGTAGCTGCATGGAAGAAGGTGGAGAACTCATTGTCCATCAGAAATAGATTCTGAGAGAGGAATGCAAATTGAATCTGAGACATGTGAGCAAATGGTACTTTCTTTATCGCTTTGGGTTCTCTTCCGAGGGAATTGTATGGATGCCAACTGACTGATAGTCAAATGGTTGATTTGTATCTCCAGACCTATAACACAACAGAAATAAATTAGGACCTGCCTGCCACATCAATGTTAGTAGTTTAGAATGTGAATAGTGAATCAGATGATGAGCAGAAAGAGGATTCTACAGAGGTTCTTGAAATGTACACATTCCCAGACGCACAGCGTGCTGTTGTTATTTTGCGCTCCTACGCAATACACAGCGGACACACTAACATGGTTGAGCTTATCATGAACTTGATGGAAAAACCATGTGCATCATTCATTTTAAGTGCCAAGCAACAGACCACTATACTGGCTTCTTTTTCATTTGGTGGAAAATGGTTATGACGATTGCAATATGTGTGTTCGCTTTTAGCGATGTTTATGGAGTTCGATGATTTGCAGGTCATTGACTGATTAACTGGAACTTGGTTGCATTCTTTTTACTCATATCCCACATTATACACCACTACTGTTATTGCTTTAATTGGAAGCTAAAGCTGATTGTGAATGCCGTCGGTTTGCAGACCTATTTCGCGATTTGAAAGTTTAGCACACATGTGGAGCTGAACATGAATAGCGTCACCCATGCATGAACCTGTCTAATGATTCCACTCTTTGTCGGTCGCTTGAGTGGTCGTTTTTGAGAGTTTTGACCCTAACAGCATCGCAGCATAGCTCACAAGTCGAAAGCATCGCCGTACGCTGACTTTGATTTGAAACAGTCGATGTCACTGGAGGGCGATAGTTTTCTACGACTATAAATGTGGTTTAATGCAGCACCTAAGGGTTTAGCGATGACGTGTTGCGTTTGATAGGGATGCGCCTTCAGGGCCACCGTGTTTGAGTGGTTTGCGGAATTCAAGCGTAGTAGGCGGTCCCTGGATGATGAGGCACGGTGTGGTCGAGCTGTGGAGGCCACCACCGCGGACAACATTGCTGCTATGCAAGCGATGCTGGAGGAGGTTGCGCGACTGAGTGTGATACAGCTGGGGAAAGCCATCGGGATCTCATCGGGATCAGTGCACACCATCCTACATGAGAACGTCGGCTGCAGGAAGGTTTGCACATGCCGGGCACCCCCACAGTTCAGTGAGAACAACAAAGCAACTCGGGTGAATTGGTGCTGCACCGTGGTTGCAACGTTTGAGGATGCACGTTCCAATGCTGTTTGGGAGATCCTCAGTGGTGGTGAGACCTGGGTGTACAGTTTCGACCCAGAGACCAAGCAAAATCCGGCTCAGTGGACGGCCGTTGGCGGGGTGCCATCTCAGAAATTCCGGCGTGAGCGCAGTGTGGCCAAGCAGATGGTGGCTGTGTTCGTGGCCAAGACCGGTCATGTGGCTACTGTACCCCTCGTGCGGCAGAGCACAGTCACCAGAGACTGGTATACCGCCTACGGTCTGCCATAAGTACTGGAAGATGTAGCCATGCGTCGTCCAAGGACTCGAGTATGAGGGACCTTGCTGCACCATGACAACGCACCTGTACACAGGTCCCATGTAGTCGTAGATTTTCTGGCTAGAGAACGCATCCAGCAGGTTGGTCAGCCGTCCTACAGTCCGTACCTGTCCCGGTGTGACGTTTTGTGTTCCCAAATGTCAAGCGCATGATGCGTGGAATGCGCTACGAGTTTCCAGAAGCCGCAGTAGAGGCCTTAATTGAGCTGCTTGAAGGGTTACCCGCTTCGGTGTGGTCTAACCGCTTCACCAAATGGCTTGAGCGCATGGAATTGTTCAAGAATGCCGGTGGAGAGTGCGTGAGGAAAATGTAATGCATACATTGTTGCAAAATATAAAACTTTTTGTGCATCCGGAAGCTTATTGCTTTACCTTCGTATCTTATTACCGTATGATTTAGGTTTGCAATTATGTAAGGGCACATGTAATACATTAGAAACGGGATTTACTTGAAAATAGGATTTGTGCCCTGCTATTTACAACGAGAAAGTAAGGTATGCTACCTTTTGCATAGGAGCTTCGTATATTGACCACCGTTCCGTGTGGACCATTTTGGTTTAATTCTTTTAGTGATTGACTTATGGAGAGTTTACTGCAATTGCTCAACCATGATGCTCGATAGTTCGTTCGGAAATCGCTTAGAGATGTCCAACGGCTCGACTGCCAGGCACAAAATTACGCAACCCAACGTGAATGCATAACCGGGGTGTCAAGCTGGGTAGCCGTGACAAGGCCATCTTGACAGTCACGCTCATGGTTAAACCCATAGTTGTAGCTATCTCTACTTCACAGGTCCAGAAAAATAAGAAACAGGATGCAGAGACTAGATCCGGGAGTAACAGAAGTTCGAAATGCTCCTACACCAGATGCGTTACCACTGGACGAACTGATATCAGTTGCTGGTGAATGGAACTGAGATTGCATGCCGAAACATGGGACGAGTAATCGAACCACCCAGTCGAACACGATGGCCCGCTTGGTCAAAAAGGAGGCCGACTTTACTCGAGACAGAAGCGAAACGTCAGCTGGAGGACCAGAATGAGGTCGCAGTCGCAATTTGCCGCCTAGTCACTAGGAATGCGCAATCCTAAAGGGTCCCGATGGTACAAAGTGACAATGGAGGACCCTTCCAATGTGCACTGACTATCTGACTGCGTCAAGAATAGGAGAATGCGATTTGAATTGGTAATTTGTTGTTTGGGTTTCGCAAGGTCGATGGGTGTGGGTTCGGTTCACTTAACCAACTACGTTTCACGCAAATTAAGCGTGCTGGAACCAACTGTCGACGTATGTGTTGCTATAGTATTAAGTAAGGTTGGTAGGAAAATAAGGTGAAACGCAAGTAGAAAACAAAAGAGGTCAGAAAAGAAAAGGACAGCAAACACAAAGGGGTCGGAATGTCAACAGCTGGATGCAACAAGTCAAAGATAGGAGCGTCAAGGACGCCTTAGCTACCACTTGCCGAATAGGGTTACAAACCGCGGACGTGACTAAAAGCGAGGTATCCATCCATCCTTACTAAGTCCACTGATTGTTGGTTGCTTCATAGCTTTATGCCACGTAATTAACTGGATATCTTGCAGTTTCACCCAGCTAGATACCACGTTGGTATACTGAAGGAGGCGGTCAACGGGTATGCGGAGGATATGACCACCATAGCGTAAGCGGTTCCAGTTTAACAGAAGCTCCAGTAGGACATCAAGGTGGCGCTTTCCAAACACCAACTGGCGGCATTGCTCGCTCGGTGCTTCCACCGGGCATGAGCGACACCACTCAAGTGCCAGTGATCAAAGACGCCCAGTGTTTTAACGCTTTCAGTAAATAGTATCCAGGTCATTAGTCTATACACTAACACCGGCCTTATCGCAACCCGTATACACTTCTCATCCGACCAACAGGCCAATATCCCTCCATCACTGCAGAGCACTGGCGAGTTGAAAAAGTAAACGGGCTCGCTGAACCGCGGTGTGGCGTACTGCGGGAGGTGACAACCATTGATGACAACTGTCTAGATAAGTGAGCTGATCAAACTCTATGAGCGGCTGTTCTGTATTGATTGGAACGCGCCGTCCAGCCATCAAACAACACCCCAAAATTAGTGGGTAAGGATTGATACGGTCATTGGTTATGCCAAATCCATCCACCGCCATCCAGCCGGAGGGGGTACCAATGCTGCGTTGGAGCGCGTGTACATGAGTGCGTGTGTATTTTTGTATCAACCAATCAGTGTCTGCTATGGATTCGGTTCGAAATAGAAATCGCTCACGTGCCCATGTGACTACTAGCTCAGCTCTTGCTTGCTCATATGTGCTGAGTGGAGTGTACCACCTTACACTTATTAGTAAGGTTTTCCTACTACCGTATCGCTGTTCTGATTTCCCTTGGGTGTAACAAATTGGCGACGGAGATTATTCGTATTACTCATGGCAAATTCAATTGCGACATCTCTGCCTCTTTGGAATTCTTCTACTAAAAGACCTACTACCCAGCAATGGACACAGTGGAAAACTAGCTTCATGACTTACGTTGTTCTACTTTTGCTTCGTGACTGCAACAACACGGTTGATGATGCAGTGAAAATCAAATTAGTTCGTCACCACCTCGGGGATGAGGACCAGCGACATTTCGACAGTTTGCAATTACATACAAAAAAGACCTACAATTTGTGTCCTATTCCCTGGAACAACTTTTGGGGGCAAGTCACATGCGCTCACAGCACGCTACAAATCCTACACCATGCGACAACAACCGAATGAGGGTGTAAATGAGTTTATCTCACGAGTACTTACTGCGCGCCATGATTGTGCATTTGATCAGATTCCACCGACCCAGTACGAAGAAGTAATGCTGTTACAGGCATTAGTTGTGGGTGTTCTCAATGAGAAGGCACAAGATTGGCTGCTATCCGAAGACGAAATGCTCCTGACTTGGGAAAAGGCCTGTGATATAGTCCGACAGCGTACAAACGTCGTTCGGGAAGTAACTGCATTTCTCTCATTCAAACAGTTGATCACACAGGACGTAAACAAAGTCTCCTAAGCTAGCCGGGACTACACCGCTGCGGTGAACGTCACTCTTCCCCAACTAATCGTCAGCGCCTTTATTCAGTGTGCAGATTTTGTGGCAAAAAAAGTCATATTCAGCAGGTATGTCTCTAAGCGGAAATCATTTGAACAACACCGAGAATTGGATCAATGTCACAACATAAGGTCAGAAAAGCCATTTGTCTCGGCTGTCAAGGTAAACAGGCAATCTGTGGATTTTGAAATTGATACTGATTCTGCAGTTACCCTGATGCGACTTATCACGACTGCCAAAGTTAGATTTACCGAATATACAGTTGCGATCATACACTGGACAGATAGTGAATGTGCTGGGTACATTTATTGCACGCATCTCTTACCGTAATTCAAAGAAACATGTGTGTGTGTACTTTCTGGTGTACCGGGCCCAAACATACTTGGTCACGACGGAGTTAAACGTCTTCCCAGCATCATGTGGAACGTCAACTTAGTGGAAACCCATGCACAGTTATGTGATATCCTGCATAAACATGCGGTTTTGTTCGATGAGTATAAACCAGGCCTTTAGAAAAATTACGCCGCTCGTCTAGTGTTGAAACCATAGGCAATACTGAGGTTTTGGAAAGCTGGAGCTGTTCCATATGCTCTTCGTGATAAAGTCGAGAGTGAGCTGTGCCGATTCCAGCTGGAGGGCACAGTTCACTCTGTCCAATATTCGGATTGGACAGTCCCTATAGTGCCAGTATTGAAGAGTGATGGTGCCATAAGAACCTGTGGGGATTAACAGGTTACGATCAAGCGGACATCAGAGCTAGACAGATACCCGATGCCAAAGAGTGAAGACATCTACGATTCACTCACCTGTGGTGAGCCTTGTACCAAACAAGATCTCAGCCACGCCTACCAACAAATTGAACTCGATGAGGAATGACGTGTATACACCAGCATTAGCATTCATCTTGGATTATTCTGCCACACACGCATGACACTCGAGATAAGCTCGGCCCTGGCTATCATCCAGCGTATGATTGACACGCTGGTGAAGGACATGTGCATATCTGGATGACACCTTGGTTACTGGATGAACTATCACCGAACAGTTTACATACTTTGGATGTCGTCCTAAAACGAGTATCAGACGCTGCATTGGTTTAAAAAAAAGAAAATGTGTGAATTCCTCGGGTATTGGTTATCACGAGAAGAATTATACTTTTTAAAGTGGATGACAAGAGCACTAGTTTAAGCGCCAGCACCGAAAAATGTCCATGAACTGCGGTCATTCTTGTGTGCCCACTCTTCCAGGTTCATACCATCAGCAGCAACCACCCCATGCGTCCCGTTACTACGTGTAACGGTGCATCGTTGGAAGCTGTCAACGCACTGAGTTGGACTATTTTCTCTCTATTTCTAGTATTTAGTTGTAGGGTCCTCATGGCGGTATGGCATCGCGGCACAAGCGTGATGGTACTAGTGTCCAGCTGTTGGAGGTAATGAGAGATTTTTAATGCTCAAATGTGGAATTCCCATTAAACAATCCCTACCGAGCTGACAACACAGGCTAGGAAGAACCATGGGCAGCTAGCTCACTCGGCTATGGGATTCAACGGTAGCGGGAACACCGTCGACAAGGTGTGGGAAAGAGGATTGAATTCCAATCACATTCACTGGATGGAAGCTGACCATGGTGCACCGTGACAGACCGATTGGATAGATTTATGATCAATTCCATATCGTTGGGAATGCATGATGGAGGTGATGAGTTACCGATCTAAACGAAAAAAAGATGAATCATATCGCTGCAGTCTTGGGGTCACGATAGAGAATCAGTTGCCTAGAAAACACATAACCTGGTGGATTTAGGCAGGGCAAACAGTTTGGGGGACGTGTACCATTGACTCACACAGGTCCGACTCAATCTTCTGTCTCAACGCCTGTGTTCGAACTTTTCCCCCAGGGCGCCGAAAGATTCCGTGGGCGCTCACTCCAACAAGTGAAATATGGTCCATCATTCGGCTGATGGCCAATGGCAGAGGACATCCCAAACGACGTTGCCAACTTTCGAGGGATTGACCGAACACAGGACCTTCGTAGGCAGTGCGGTGTTGGAACTCGGTGTGTGGTTGCTGTAATGAGGCAGTCGTAGTGGATGAGTTAGCCGGATGGGTTTCTGTGCCCGAAGAACTGCAGACTGAAGTAGTGATTGGGACACACGGTCCCGAGACGTGCAGGTCAGGTCGTTTGTGAGAGTGAGGTGATACGCCCGCATACGGTGAGGTGGAGTCTCCAGAGTTATTGGCTCCGCGATACTTTAGAAACCGCCTGAAATGAAGATATTTGAAAAAAACTTCTCATGACATAGAAACAGTATACGAGCTTGAATATACACCTTCGGAGTTAAGAAATTCAGACTAAATTGGACCGCCCGTCAACTGATACCGCGTAGCGTTGAAACTAACCTACTCAAGTTAATGGCATTGTCCATCAGCCTCATCGACCTCTCCGGTTGCCGCGTACTTCTTTCACTGGCGACCGGAAGGTTTGGAGAGTAATTAATGTTCCCGACGATTGTGACGCACTTCAACACGATATCGGCTGTTTGTGTATTTGGTTTTTATAAGTCGGTCCGCAGTCCAACCAGGTTAGGTCGTCATGTATGAGGTTGGGATAGGGTAATGATGGGCGATTGTACACTCTGTCCGGCAAACGGTTCCATCCCACAACTTTCTTGGAGGACCTGAGTGTACTCTCTCACTGTGAGTTGAAAGCAGTGTATAACAAAATACTACGCGGAAACGGAACGCACATACTTCAGGTGCTCGAACGCAGCTTCCGCACTTGGTCTGAAGAGTCTGTCATTTATCTCTATCGTTTCAGCATAAAACCAATGCCAGAGTACGGTTCACCTGCTTATTGTCCGATCATCCGTGGTGAGAACAAAAGTTTCAATAAGTTTAGCATGTAGTGACCAAGATCATCCCAATGCAACGGATATGTCGTACAAAGACGTATGTAAGAGACTGGGTCTGTACATGCTGTCGTACCGTAGGTTTCGAGTTGACTTCATGATAACCCATCGGACTTTACCTCTGGGTGACTCCCATGTTAAAACCCCTGTTCCACGTATGAGCAGCAAACAGTACACGTGGGCACCAATACTATCCTGTAGTACCGGGCCTGAGGCGTCGAACGTCCGGTAGTGAAACATTGGAAAAGTTTGCCAAAGACAACAATTGAGGCAAAATCACCGTCCGAGTTCAATAAAAGCTTACACACACACACGTTGCAGATCGTGTATCTAGAGAGTTTATCCCGCTTGAATGAGCCACTGCACGAGTAGTATATGTTGCCCAATAAATTTCGATGGAGCTACACAAATACAGATCTCACTTTTGAGTTGCAGCATTCAATATTCAAAGACTAGAGGAGGAACAGTTACTATGAGATTCCGACACCAACACCGAGTACGTGTGGCCATGTTTATTGTTGACAGTAAACTGAACGGCTGCTAACTCCGACGATCCGTACAGACATTAGCTGCGCAACCAAGACGGCCTCAATCGGCCTGCTTACCCAGAGACTATGGATGCGCCCGCCTTAAGGTCTGTGATTGAAGTTGGTCTGTTCAACTCAAGAGCCGTTGGCCTACACAAAAGAATGCGCACACATGCGCCCAGAGTGCTAATCTACGACGGTACGAAGTTTGATCTCGTCAAGGCCAGCTAGTTGGAGCATGGGCCGCGCCTGTCGTCGGCACCTAGCGCTCACTTGTCAGAGTCAGTGACTCGTAAGGAGGGAATTATGAGTTTGGCAGATTCACGTGGTCAACGAGTCCAGTGCGGTAGAAACGCTGCCAAGCGCTTGTTTGACGTGCAGCAGCTATCTGGCTAAATCTAGCTGCAATAAACAACACGATATAAAAGATTTCCATATTATTCTCTGACGATTAACATTTTTCGTTATCTTTCGGCTAAATGAGCGAACATAGTTGCCTCGACTGCGCGTCGGTATGCGAATGATGATCCACGGATGTTTCGAAATCCACACACGCACACACACACACAAACATGTGTGAACGGCACACATGAGTGTGCGATTCAGTGACGACCCAGCAAGTAAACAGAGCACATCAGCTTTAAGCCCCAATAAAATCCGGTTCGTACAGCCACAATTGGAAATTGCTGCCGGTCAATTCTCTTGTGAAGCATACACCAATGAAATAGTAGGCGTAAAGCGAATAATTACTTCGAATACTTCTGCATCGGGCATCCCAGGGATATATTCTATAAAAGAATGAAGTCAAACAAAGAGCACAACGCGAATAAATTGGCCGGATGGTTTGAATTGTGCTCATAATGGGAATTAGGTGGTCATGTGAAGGAAGAGATCAGAACACCTATAGCTCGGATTTGGTGGTTGACATATCGATTGGTTCTCCAACTATATTGATTCCATTGCTAACCGGAAAAAAGGTAAAAACATCAAGGAAAACCCGTTGTTTCAGTAATTAATCTCTTGACTTCGACTGTGCATTGATTTCGAAGATTCTGGAACCTGTCATTCTTTCACGACGCCACCAACTTACGGAGGGTTGGCAAGGAAGCTACTAATTTTACTAGTTGACCCTCGTTTTCTAAAAGCCGAAGGCCATTAAGCGACCTACAAATTTGGTGCAGGTCGGGGCAGTTGTACAGCTTTTGGTGAACCTATTTTTCTCGGTCAAGGTCGTTGGACTTCTGATTTCTATTCGGCTTGACTAGAAGTCTTGCGAATAAGTTTGGGTGTTTAATTGGGAATAGCGAGAAAATTTGGTAGATCTGACAATTGCAATCGGATCTTTCAGTTCGGAGAACCAATAAACATCTCACCGCGTGAGGGAGTTCGTGTGGAGGTTCGATGAGGCATCACCTTCTTTACATTTACAGCTGACCAGGGTGAATCTAATGACTGGACCAATTGCTGTTAAATTCATACATTTGGATGTGGCCAGTTTATTTATACTCATGCGCGATACCTGGAAAGCGAGCTTTAACGTAGGCGTATCACCCCGACGGTATCCGACATAGAATCTCCGAAAGGGCTAGCTTGTTTATCTGATACCTGGCGCTAACTGGACGCATAGTAACCCCGATGAAACTGGTGTTGACTCTTCCTCGCAAAGGAGATAGTGCATATGAGATTTGCACACTACGACCCGGCAAAGTTGCGGAACGCATCTTAACGCGATCAACTTAAATGTTGAGTATAAGCAGTAACCTATAACGACACCTAGACTCAAAGATAAACTCCCAGACGATCTCCAATCAGTCGTAACTTATAGGTTCACCTGTTTTAGTAGATCCAGGCACACTGGACGTGAAACCGACTTGACAGCGATGACGCGAGGACATTGAATGACAACACATCTCATAAGTAAACAGAATGTTGCAAAGCACTCAGAGCCAACATGACGATCTCGATCAAGTGAAAGTCACGTTGATTGTGTGAGTGACTGCGTGCGAATGTTAAATCAGAAGTCCGCACGCGAGACGAGGTGCGAAGGTGGAGATTGGATCAACACGGTGGATTGTGTACATTGTGGGCCCATAGCATAATCAACCAAGTGGTGCACGGAGTGATTGCGTAGTGGATATGATTTGCCAGTGAAATTAGTAAAGATTATTAAGATAATTAGGAGCAACAGTAGTGTCAGCAGAAAGAGGTTGCGGTGCAGATTGCCGACTGAGACGTTGGTCCCAGCATTTGTGCACACAAAGATAGAGAAGAATTTAAAGAGAGAAATCGACACCGTTGCAAATCAAGCCAAACGGACAAACAGTATAGGGATACGGGAGGAATACCTGTTACATAGGCAGTGGCTGAATAATAGAGTAGACAGGAAGTTGCAAAAGGAAGAATGAGAGAAAAGATTGAGCTAGCAATGTGTGATGGGGAGAAAGAGGGCAAGCAGTTCAATTATCGACAGAAAGGAGTGGGCCACATTGACAAAAAAGTAACTGCTTCACTGTGCAGAAAGTAAGTGGCCTGAATCCAAGAGAAAGAGTGACAAGGGGTTGGCGATGCATGTTGATCATTTAGAGGAAACCATACAAAGGCACCAACGCAGGTGACTGATAGAGCTGCGTGAGCATGTTGTGATCGTTAGTAAAAATAACATGGGAAACAAGGGCACAAAATAATGCAGACCCAATAGATTAGTGGTAAATGCTACGCTGCTGTCGTGGGCTCACAAGATCAAGCACACGATGTAATGAGGACGAGCGACGACGCGAGTTTCACAGAGTGTGTGTTGAAATCCCTATTGCGGCTATCAAGTGCAGTGGCGGTCTTGGAAGAGGCGGCGCGTTATGTGGACCATCGAAGCCATTGGGCACCGGACAAAATCCATTCGTCGTAAAGTGTTCAGCTGCTTCCATCCTACGGTCGGTTTTGCTAATTCGCTGTTACTTTGGCCTGTGATTGGACCATCGTCTCGTTCATTACGGCTCCGTGAGCGAAATCCCATTGGCCGTATGTCGTTCTGACTTCATTGCATACGGATCAGTCGAAGTTCTTCGTGGCTCGGAGGTGACTGCGAATTACAAAGTCACTTTGGACCAAACATGATCATGGCTGGCCGGTTTACTAGTTGGTTGCGTCAGCGAGCGACAGGCTGACAATATCTGATATGCTCACGGACCCTTTGTCTGTCTGGCGGCTCCAAAGTTTAAATCAATACCAAACTGTGCACCATCAGAAGTGTCAACATTTTGGTGTGCGTATCAAAGCTCCAGTAATGATGGAAGTCCAGTAATTAAGTCGCTTGGGTATAAGGTCAGTCACCACAATCATAATCTTGCAGTACAGCACATAGGTATAATACTTAGGAACAACGAAATGAGAAGAGATCTTAGGTCCCTGTTTTAATGGTAGGAGCCCGCAGAGGAACGTATGAAGAAAAAACAGTCTTAGCTACGGTATCTGTTTGAGGCGAAAACAACGAGTAAAGATCGTGTGGGTAGGAATTCACCACATCTAGGCCCAGTCACACAGCTCTCACAAGCCTGGGAAAGCGCTGTACGGCCGTTTCACCCGTTCGTGGGACGGCAATGGCCGTGGTGAATAAAGATTGATCGACGAGTTCAACCGTGGGGCACGCTAGTTAGCCATAAAAGCAATACGAATAGATCAGTCAAGAATGTGTATGAAATTGGAGTAACTAACTGGTGCAGTAAAGGATGATGGGGACTTACCAGGTAAACGGTGATCGATTCACACAATGCTTCTCGGCCAGACTGGTCAACTGAACCAGAGAGAGTTGCCTCAGCGTGGCCAACTGGTTGGCATTCAGCGACCACATGGAGACGGCTGACCCATAGTCTGGGCCTGAACTCCACAGTTCCGGGCTGAGTCGAGTGTCCAAGACGGATGGCTCGTCTGTCATGCTAGTGGTCGGTTCAGTCACAATCGGCACACGTTTGTCTGCCGAAGAAGTTAGGCGGTCGACACTGCCAGTCTCCGCTGCCATAACAGATGCGGCTTTTCGCGGCCGATGGGACGCATAGGAGCGTGGGTGCGTTCGACCTGGATGCACGGCGCCCGTGGACCTGTCCGCACCATGCCGACCAGTATGCGCTCCGCTGGACCATCGAAAAGGGTGATAACGAGCTCGGGGTCCAAAAGCACCACCTGATGTGGGCTCAGTATTTTCTGGAGCGATGCTGTGAAAAAGTGGGTAAGACTGCGGTTTAAAGAAAGGGTCCCAAAAAAGATAGTAACTAGAAGCGACGGAATAGGAAGCATAAAAAGCGTCAAGCGTTTACACATGACTCAGCAATGGGTTGGACTAGAATCTAAAACACAATTCGTTCCAACGTTGATGTGAACTGTTTGTCAGCGATAATCAGCTGCCAGCAAGCGACGATTGTCCATGGAATGTTATGAGAAGTGTTCGAAACTATGCTTAACATATATTTATAATGAGGGCCAATTCCCCGGGAAGTGTGAAAAACGGCACTTCAAAGTAGGTGATACCTGCGCTTCTACATTCAAACTCCCTGCAATCATCCAGATGGATGCAAGAATACTGGTGTGTGTGTGTGTGTGTGTGTGTGTGTGTGTGTGTGGCACAATGCAGCGGCCATTGCAGTGACTACTAAACTCTTCAACATACCTGAACGGCTTATGTTACGTTCAGCAATTTATTCGCGCCTCTGTTATCACCCACCTCAGGGTGTTTGGCGTGCAGGATGGATGAGACCCCGGACTAACAGAGATAAACAAACTTCTCGTAGATAATGCCTATAGGAATGTAAGAAAAACACGGCTGCAAAGACATCTCTTTTCGGCAACTCACATCAGGCAAATACGTTTACAAGCACAACTGGCATACTCATAAGCTAATGAAACCTGAAGCGAAAGTAGGAGAGAGTTTGAATTTATTCGGACGGAAGTTAAATTGATCCGGCCAATTGGTAAACAAACTTACTGTTACGAAGGAATACGCTAAGGGAACAACCGAGGCGCCCATGACCGTTACGGAGCCAAGGCATGACAGGCGAGCCAAACTCACCTCGCACGGATTGTGGCGAACAGATAGCCAACCGGGTGAAGCGGCCAATTAACACGAGGGTAGCATTACTTGATTGGCCGCAAGTTGACCCTTCTGGAATTTCCCACGTGCGCTTTAAATACCATTCACGAAATTTCGATTTTATATTTATAATGAGCGGTGTAGTTGGCTAATGTACCCTGTTCCTCTGCTCCTCCGGTCCGGTCTTCTCTCTCCGCTGTGGGGGCCAGCGACCTCGAGTTCCCATTGAGAATAAATCGTCAATTCAGGAGAGGGAGGACCAAAGGATTAAGCCACATCGATGTGCTCTGTGATGACCAGTAAAGGAATGTACAAGATTAGGGTACAAATCTGCCGTTAGGAATGGTCGCAGGGTGAAACCGATCCGGGAGAGGATCGAGAATCCGGTGTGGCTGGCTCAGTTCGTATTCAGGGTGGCGGACGTGAAACAGGTCGTTATGCCGACTGGTTGATTACAATATGTGGTGGATACCACAGCGATTGACATAAATAAAACGAGAGAATCTTTTGTAATGTAGGGAATACGCTTTCGTCCAATAGAAATCGCCACAAAGCAGACAGTCCAGGCAGAGGCAGTCCACAGTTGGGAACGTTGCAACATAGCAACAAGGTATACCTGGGAATCGGCGCTGTGCCCAGTAACTACAGGTAAGCAAAATAAGAGGAACACGCAGCGTCATGACGTCGGGTGGTCATGATACGCGCGGCAGCGTCAGCCTCCACATGAGAATTCTGGAATAAAATGGCGCGCATAACAGATACCCACTCAAAAATATTGTCGTTAATCGTCGGAATGAACTCCAGAGTCAATTGAATATCATTGATCAATGACACAGGATTGACGCTCATCGCTCCCAGAAGTTACAGCATTATGATCACCTATGGTAACAGGTCCGCGAGTAGCGGCTGAGCAAGACGCATGGGATTTAACTCGTCGATGCCATCACTGACACCATGACGCAAGCACATTCCAACTAATTTAATAGAATCGGTCGATTCTTAGCCAAAGTAGTGGATCTCCGTTGCTTCGACAGCATATTCCATGACAATGTTCTCGTAACAAGAAGTAGAAGGCACCAGAATCACGCAGATCGGTTGGCATCGAAGTTCAATTTGTAAACAGCTGAAGAAGCTGGATCCGACAAAGAGTGGCCTGCTTGTCATCCGGCGCCACCACAAGCGTGACTGTCCACCTACGATCACCGGAAGAGTGTACACGAAGCCGTGGGTCAATAGCATGCCGCGGATATCTTCCGACAAAAGAAAACAAACGCAAATAGGCTGAGTGGAGGTAAGGTTATAATGCCAACGTCGATCGACCAATAGACTAGACTGCTTAAAATCCATTCGTCTGTGTCGCAGGGGCATCGAGGTAAAGTGTCCCTGAGGCCAGAGGGCACAATACCAGATGAGGTCGAAGGCCGATTCTCTGGTGCCATCAGGCCCAGAAGTGGTGTGTTCACAAAAAGCCGACGAAATAATCAGTTGTTCTACAAAAGCAACAACTAAAGGATCCCAGGCCTAGGAACACAACGTTCGTTTCCTCATGGTCTGAGACAAATTGTGTGGGTAAGTGTGAGAAGATAAGCAACAAATACAGGAGCCAGGAGAAATCGAATCCCGATAACCGAAATGTGAAGCGAGATTGCACAGAACTCCGAAAACGAATCACGTCCTCACGAGGTTCGAGAATGGGGTCGAAGTGAATCGCATCATCGTGTTGAGATTCCAGCATGGTCAGATACAGGAGCAGTAGGTAGTCGATTCGTAGGTTTTCAAACGGTCAAAGTTAGACTTGACTGACCGACAACTAGGGAATGGCGAGAAATATCGCTCAAACGATGCCATCCGCTCTGTAAGTTGATAAAGAAAACTTGGGGTGGTAATACACCAAGTGCTTCTTAGCGGATGAGCCGATGGTGGTCTGTACCGCCAACAACAAGACTCGATTAGGATAAACAGTAGAAAAAATGGGGTCATCCATCAACATCTGCGAAATACACTGACTGAGCTTTGAGGTCGTAACGAGGCAGACTGAGAATAGAGTCGCTGACAATACACCCGCCAACACACACACACACTATACACGTCAGCTAGAGGTGGGAAACACCTCAGCTACTGTGCCACAATACCAAAAGAAAAAAGGGAATAAAATACAACAGGTGCAAGCCAGCTGAGCTACCGGTAACGGATGGGCATCGTTCCGGTAAGCTATTTGCCGGCTACTATGCAGCAGAAAAAAAATAATTTAATATGCAAAATTATATAAGGCTAAATAATGAGATCGTGGTTGGAGGGGGAGGATAAGAGGGATGGGGTGGGACAAAGAAACGTACAGCACGAACGCCACTGAGGTCGGCTTCTAGCCATATCAACAAGCGTATCCGGCCAAAGGTGTTCATCGCCTTTCGGACCCAAAGCAGGAGACGCTCCAACTGAGGCCAGCCTCAAAGTGAAGGCCTTCATTCCTCTCGACCAAGTCATCGCTTGGCCACCCCTCCTCTTCTTCCATCCATACTCCCTGGCGCGCAAACAACGCACGTCGCGGGAGTCGGTGGGCTGGCATGCGTAACACGTGGCCCAGACATCGGAACCTAGTGTGTGATGTAGTGGTGCTGAGTGGTTCACTTGCTCTTCCTGCGCTACTATCCGAATAATAGTAGACCTAAGGAGGACAGGGAGCACAACACCTCTTTGGGGCCAAGATGGGGCTAGCATGTAAGAACCCAGTTGACCATGTATATCAGCGCTTGTAAAGAAGTGCTAACATTTTATTGATTATTCTTTTATTAATTCACTGATATATGTAGCTGGTGAGATCGAATGAGTAGCGATGAAACCCCCATTTGGAGCATCGCAGAACGCCTTCTAGTACCTACCCGGAGTGTCAGTTAAACTTGAACGGTCAAGATCGACCAAGGCATTCTATCGTCTACCTTCCGAACGCATGCCTCGACGAGGTGCTTACCAGGGCTGTATGGAGTCGGACAAAAACGTAAAGTGACAGATCGGGGGCTAGGTGAAAGACAAAAAAAGCTTATTGGGATGTTTATTCGGACCGCAACATACCATACTGCATAACTAGGATTTTGGAATTGGGTGAAACAATGATTGGGGATCACGTTCAAAGTGATGCAGCACCAAAGACAATGGCGTTCCTGCATTCTTCTTATTGTCTCTTGTTCGTAACCCATCTAGATGCAAGATTTCTGACTCTCCATCTACCGGATTTGGTCTCCATAGAGGGATCAATATGATTTCGATTGCCTCTAAATTGCTTGCCTCTGTCATTCTCCACAGACTGACTGGCACTCGTGAAAGCCAGATTCGTGAAGAGTAAGCCGGATTTCGTCGAGGTCGGGGATGCATCGACCACATTTTCACCTTGCGTCAATTGTTGGAGCACCGCCATGTTTATTGACGATCCACCGTTGTCGTGCTTCTTGACATAAAAGGTGCCTTCGACTCAGCCGATCGACGTGTCCTTTGGGACTGTCTACTCAGGAAAGGTGTGCCTGATAAATATGTAAACATTAGCAAAGCGCTGTACGCGCATAGTTCAGGCAGAGTGAGGGTTTATGGCAAACTGTCGCCACCCATCAGTATCACCAGCGGTGTGAGACGAGGTTGCCTGCTGTCACCTTTCCTCTTCAACTTCGCTATTGATGAAGTCATGGAAACAGCGTTCGCTGGACACGACCTAGAAGGTGTGGAGCTACTCCCTGGTGAGCGACTTCTTGACTTAGAGTATGCGGACGATATTGCCCTAATCTGTGACAGCTCCCAAACATGCCAAGCAGCACTGGACTGATTAGCACTGGCTGTCAATCGTTTTGGGCTATGCTTTGCTCCATCGAAATGCAAAGTACTTCTCCAAGATTGGCAGGGACCCAACCCTGCGCTAACGCTTGGTGGTGATCTGCTAGAAGTCGTTCAGGAATTCAAGTACCTGGGCAACTATATTAGCACCCGTGGGATTGAAGATGAGGTTACGAACCGTATAACAAAAGCTCGAGGTGCTTTAGCCAATCTCCGCCACCTGTGGCGCAGACGCGACATCACTCTCGCCCTGAAGGGCAGAGTTTATAACGCAGCCGTCCGTTCAAGTTTCTTATATTGTTGTGAAATCTGGCACATCAGATCGACAGACATAAAGAGGATCGTCATATTCGATCATCGCTGCCTTCGCAGCTTAGCTCATGTCTGGTGGGAGCATCGCGTGAGCAATGAGCGTATTCGGCGTCGCGTATTTGGTGCAGGAAGAGCGAGTGAACCGCTCAGCACCATTATATCACGCACCAGGCTCCGATGGTTGGGTTACGTGTTGCGCATGTCAGCACACCGACTTCCGCGACGTGCATTGTTTGCGCGTTATGGGTGCGGTTGGAAGAGGAGGAGAGGAGGCCAAGCGATGACTTGGTCGAGAGAGATGAAAACCCTCACTTCGAAGTTGGCGTTGGTTGGTGCATCCCGACTGGCTGGCTGGGGTCCTAAGGACGATGAACACGTTTGGTTGGACACACTTGCTGATATGGCTTGGAGCCGGCCCCAATAGCGTTTGTGTTGTGAGTTCCTTTGTCCATCCCCCTCCTGCTTAGCCTCCCCCTCCAATCACGATCTCACTCGTTAGGCATAATATAACTCACTTTTTACGGCACGATAGCCAGCTGTTAGCTCTCCGGAACGATGTCCATCCGTTACTGGGGACTCAGCCGGCGTGCCACTGTTTGTTTTCCTTTTCTTGTCTTTTGTACTGCGGCACAATAGCTGAGGTGTCTTCCACCTGCAGCTAACGTGTATAATGATGATGAGGATGATGAACTTCTCCATCTTTTTTTGGGTACCTTAAGTCAACGCTGTCAACTAGATTCCGCAGGTGGACCCATGACGATACCGTTTGGTAAAGTGTGCTGTCCAATGAAACACATCCCGAAAACACCGTTAGTTATGGTTTCAATTTCGAAAGGATCTAAATGCAAATCGATTCTGTATGGGCTGGTGGTATTGGTTGCCTTCGAAATCACTGGAGACCCTGACCAACCAAAAAGGTGATTTGCTCTGCGGATATGAAACTCCATTTGAACCTCTCCACTACATTAGCTCTTTGAAATGGAGCATTCTAAGCCACAAATGCAAACAGCCAATGTGTGTGCAGGGCGAACGTCGGTTTCGGATTCCAACAGACGGTTTATAGCTAAAACGTTGGCGTAGCTACTGTAGCCCCGTTCTGCCGAGTATACACTGAGTTTCCCATGCTAACTCATGAAGATAAACAGCAATTTCTCAAGCAGTGTATTAGTAACGCTATGTAAAGGGCACAATGTTGTTCGAGTGGCCAAGGACGCAAACCGAACACTCACGAGCACAGATGAGTAGTCCCAATGTCAACTTAACAAGAAGCTGTTGATTTGGGCTGAACAATCGCTTTACCCCACTGAAGTGGAGGGTTTCAGTGTTGGACGCTCCCATCCTGGTTACGACTCATCAGGTAGAGATAGCCAAGGTTGGACTGGAACTGGGCACATAGTGGTTAGTGGCTAATGCTGGAACTACTAGACCATTGGGCTCCGCAAGCACAGCTTATCACAGCGGTTAGACATTGATAGTCGTGTTTTGGAGTACGCAATCCAAGACACACGACGGACACTCCAAAACCCGGCTATCGCTTTTCCTCACCTCGAAACGTACAGAACTCGTAGACGTCGAGATGGTGAAGAGATTCGACCGTTAGAAATTGATGTGATCTGGACAATACCTGCGTTTTTTAAATGCTTCGCGCATAGGGAACACAAGCGTGCATTGGTGAGAATATTGCTTGCCAGTGCCAGACGCACCTGGTCGAGCGATTCGAACACGGATACTCATGGCGGTTCATCGCGAAGCATGGGTGGGCTACATTGCCATAAGAGGGGATGTCGATGAGATTAAAGGAAAAAGAGATAAAAGGAGCCGCCCTGTTGAAGAAAATGCAGAAAAAGTGGAGAGAAGCAATCATTTACTCTGCGCTGTGCAGATGGGGTGTTGCACCGCAAGGATAATGGAACAATGGCTTCATACGGGTAAAAAGGTAAAAGAAACAGATCTCGTAGGATGGTCATGGTGAATATTGCAAAATACGTAGTACTCAACAAGAAATGAAGACTGTTGTGGCTCTCAGCAAAAGTAACCCATCGGCACTAAATCACATTTTACACGCCAACTGCATGTGGTTGTGGGGCGAATTACAGAGGTAGTGCTGACGAGACTGAGTTCTAGATGGCAAGGACACAAGCTAAACCGAGTCAGTCGACCCAATTTCAGTGCCTCGTGTTCCCGTTGGCAAGTACATTTTTGGGACCTGCTATGTGGAGTGATCCATTCCGGTGTTTGCGAGATTGCCGCGTCATACAGATGCACACAAGTCGGGATTTGTCGGGACTGTCGCGGTTGATAGAGAAATCAGTTTCTCGAAAAGAACCTAATTTGCAAGATTTTACCGAAAGTATTCATTGCAGTTTTTTAATTTACATATTCTACGCACCAGTGCTGCTTTGTATTACTCGTGTCTGATTGATCGGCAGTACTTCTTCACACGCAACATCGCGCTTTAAACGTCCCAAAATTGCTGTACCGTTAGAGATTGGTCAGTTGTGCAAACCCATTCGAGTCCGGCTCGTGCTCCCGTAAAAGGGGCGGTTTCCGCTGTTTTTGCGAATCTTCGAGTAAGTGCTGTTTACCGCTGAGAAAAAACGACAGTCTGTGAATCGAAATGATGGTCACTGTTCGCTAAGGGGTTTTCTTTCATAAGAGGCTACTAAATGTGCCGAGACGATTTCTGATCTGTATGCGGTGCGTACAAAACCAGTTCGTTGAGTAGTACTCGGTTGAGGTGGCCCGAGCGCTGCCCTCTGGAAAGCATACCGAGATATTCTGATCAATGTAATGGTACTGTTATAACAATGCGAGGCACACATACATAGCAGTATTTGCGTTCGTACCATGGATGTTTGTATATGAAATAGTATATGAAACAAATGTGCCCCATGCTGAGGCAGATGTTGAATTCATGATGCTTCTTCACCGCAGTTGGGCTAAACCAACTTACACTTAGACTGTCTTTTTAAACTGGGTAGATTTCATCCCACTTTATTTGGTTTGTGCTACGTACCCGATAATCTTCTATTAACTGGCCACCTTGTTTATGCCAATTGTGGTCATCTTCGTTAACTTGATTGCGTTTGTGGCCTTTTTGAATAATTTCTGGACATTTTGTACTTATCGCGGATTCGTTGATAACCAACTTACTTCATATGCTAATTTAAAGAAGAGTTATGTCTGCATAGCCGTATGCTTCGACAGATATATTTCATTACATAATGTCATTTCAAGTGATTGGCAGTTGTTTGACATCCCCGGTGTGGCTGCGCTTGATGTGCATGTTGACAAGGCGCCTACCTGTCTAGTATCCACCACCTCGTCCATACTAGCTCTAGGAGACCGTTGGTCGTTGTTGGAGGGGACGGGGTGCACGGTCCTTGTGGTCGTGCTAGGCTCGAAGAGTGATTCCATGCACTCAGTGTGGAGCGGACTACGGTCCAGTCATCGCCTTGTGTGCGATTGATTCCCCAAATAGAGCGCGCTTGTGTTTGGCTGTGAAGGAGTGTGGGCCGGCTCCGTTGATGAAACGTGGTTCTCATCCACATGCCTGCTGGTCTTATTCCTTCGGGTTTACATTGGATATGGGGTGTGTGGTTGGAGGTGTGGGTGGTGCGGCGCAAGCCATCCATGGTCCCTTTGTAGGCGCCGGCGTCCTGTGGCTGGCCACAGTGACAGACAAATCAGAAACCGGATGCCGCCAAGCATATGAAACAACTAACATGGCAAGAACATGCAACATGTCGCTGGATAGACCGAATTCAGTTTATATCGTGTAGACTCCGTCAGCCGCTTACATACGTACACAGTGAGAAGAATAAATAGATACGCGTGACAGGGAATCGGTATTGACAATCAACTGGAACTTGTGACGAGCGTGTCCTCCAGCGATTGAGCCTACGCCTTACTAGGGCAAAGCTAGACTGGCAATGAGGTCAAGTGGTTTGGAAAGGTTGGGTTTCAGACTCTGGATGGCATTTACAACGTTATCTGCATCTGCGGTACCATGTACATTGGCCGGACTGAGAAGGCAATCAAGAAGGCAATGGTGAATCATTCAAAGCCATCAATACACAAAATAATCCGACCCTGTCCAGTTTGCTCAGACTTCCGCCTACCAGCAGGTGAAGCCCAAACAACTTGACTTCGTGGCCATCCTGGCGTCGTCATGGTAAGGTGTAGGTTAAGTCACTGGGGTTATGATCCCGATCGTTGCAGGTTCCAGTTAGTTGTCTTTATTGACCGCCTGTCGATGGTATCCATCTAATTTTATCATGGCATCTATGTAAGCGACTGAAGGAGAATATATAAAATAAACAGAATTCGGCCTACGCCGCGAAACGTTGCTTGTTCTTGCCATGTTAAAATTCCTGAGAATGTGTTTACACGAAATTTATTTAAAGAAACGCCTCCGACCCGATAAATCAAACGAGTTATGCAAGAATAATACACCATACTATATATGCAAATATTCAAGTAAAACATAGAAAATAGACACAGTGGCTGCAGTTTCGGATGCCACTTCCGCAGGTTGGGCCAGGTAACCAGTAAACTGGCAATTACATCAACAGTTTTGGATAATCAGCAAATGTGAACTGGCACGCCTATTTCAAACATCTGAGAGCCATTCAGACAATCGAATATACAGTAGAACCCGAAAGCACAAAAAATCCTAGCCGATCGCAAACCAACCCACTAACCTCGAATCCGAAAGTCGGGCCTGAGTAGCGTCTTCGGTGGCACGATCTGGGGACTGGTCTTCTGGAGCGATCCGCGTTGTTGGGGCACTGCGCTGCAGTTGACAAGCAAACTCCAACTGAATAAGGTCATTTATTTGCCGCCGAAGATCCCATCGATCATCATCCACGGGTGCAGTGCCCGATGACAAGGTGTGCGTTGCATGGGGATCGGGGTGTCCATCGGACAGAGCAATGGAACCCGGATCGCTTGAGCGCAGTGGGGATTGTTTCCCATTTGAATCGACCGCAACTTCGAAGGCAGGCGTGGACTGACCGACACGAACTGGGTACAACCAGGAAGACTTTACAGAACGGGGTTGTAGCGGTGCCCCTGAAATCCAGAAAAATATAAAGGGAATAAAGAGGAGAAAAGCCCCACTTGAGAAGAGGGGCATCAAGCTATAAGTTCACTGTGCGCAGAGTGGGGTGCGGCAAAAATGCACTAAAACTGAACTTGCTCTCGTAAGCCGAAAGGAATCGCAGATGAGTTAGGTCGTCATCGAAAATATGACGTGGAACGACGAGAAGCAAACACTTGCACATACTACTGTTGATTGGGGCACTCAGAGAAAAGTCAGCTGGTACTCGTAGCTCATCGATAGTTTTACGGTTGTTTTTTTGTATTTGTTTGGCACCATGGTGTAAAACTCCAAATCCGTAAAAATTTTTAATTTTGATTAAAAGATCATCGAGAATCGGGAAATACTGCGTTTACAACTGTATACAGGTACATTAGTAAGCGGGAAAGATGATACGTCTAGCTCAACACGAATAGGTCGTTGGGAACAGGGTGCGCATAGTTAGTTCTCTCCATTCTCAGAGTGATTGTGAGCAAGCACAGTAACGACAGATGACCCACACAGTGCAACATACGACATCATCCAATTGTTAAATATCCACATGGACCTGCAGGATCAAACTGCGGGTGTATACGGCGAGAGTCAAGGGTGTTCCCAATCCGTTTCTCAGCCAATCAACATAAATAAGGCATAGGTAGTACGCCGGTATGCAGTACCGATGCTTCTATGTCGCACAACCACCGCCAGTCGCGCCTGGGTTAAGGATACGGCGAGAGTCACCCGGTCCCCTACGCAGGCTCGAACCAGCGACCTCAGACTACAAGGCAGAGTTATGATACTCAAGGGCAAGGGCCGGCAGACAATTAACATGCGCACCTCACATGCATCACGAATCAGGGCTGGGCCGTAGCCTGTTAAGACACAGGAACATTATTTGGTCGAAACACATAGTTCCCGAGAACACTTATAGCAGAATAGTTAACACAACGTTAGTTAAGCGTACAAATCTAGCGCAGCTGCGCACCTCGTCCCCTCCCATAAACAAGTGGCAATCTCTTAGAAGAAATAATCAAGGTGAATAGAACGACTGTATAGACATTCTGTTAACATTCGCATCCAGAACAGCCAGATTAGACAAGTCACTCGAGAAAGTGTGCCCATTGTAAGTAGGAGTCTTGCATTCCTCCGTGTGATTGCCGCTTCGCTTCTTACCCAGATCTAAATCCTGATCAGTCAAGTGTACCATTTGAGCAATTCAAGAAGCACAGAGGTTCAGAACGCGTCAGGCCAAAAGGCGATAGTGACAACGACCTCAACGATCGCTGCATATCGTGTCTGTCGGGACCGTAAGCTATGCACCGAAATGGTCTGCTCGGACCCAGAGTGATTCGGACCAGAACATTCAATCACACGATAAAATGATGAAAAGTTACTCGATCTTCCCATTCCACTAGACAATGCATTACTTAGGGAATAATGGAAGAGCTCGGTTAGGCAAACGATCGGCCGATACACGTAGCCTTCGCTAGAGCAACCGGAAATGAGAAACAAATAAATTCTAAATACGAAAATGAAGACTGGTATTGCAAGATGGAACCATTTCGTTTTATCTAATCACTCGCAAACTAACAACATAAATATGAGTCACGTGACAGAAAAAGCGAAGGTTTGGAACTGGTCACAAAGAAAAATTAGGTAGACGCAAGAATAACAGAGCAACGAGCTTGCTCTTATGGTCATGAGTCCCAAAGAAGCTTTAGGGAGACTGTTAATTGTTTCGGTACACAAAGGATAGGGCGATGCCGGTTAAGTGCCACAGCTTCGGCAAACCTCAAAACTTTGGGGTTTTCATTTCGATAGATAACTGTAAATGTTGACCCAGGGTCAACCTGATGGCCTGTTTCGATTAGATGTCTGGCGATAGATGATGCCGGCAGCTTAGATACCTTTTCTTGTTGGGCTGCTTGTTGTGTCGATAGTTTAGCAATCCGTTTTGGGATATGCTCTCCAATGCACTTACCAGAGGGTCGATCTGTTCTGCCAATGTAACTACTTCCGCAGGTGCAAATGGATTGGTAAATGGTCGGAAGTTGTTAGAACTTGTGGAACCACCCATACAGCTAGGTGGAGCAAGGAACCGTTCAGAGAGCCTAGTGTAATCCAAATAGGAATGGTGAACTGGTGGTGTTGCACAGAAGATCTGATTCCCGCGTCCGTTAAGACAGGGTCTATCAAACCACAAGGGTGTACAGCGCTGTGATGTAACTGATGCAATAGCGTGATGGTTTACAACAAGTGGAGAAAAACAAATGCAGATGAGCCCCATCATCATCATCATTCATCACTATACATGTTAGCTGCAGGTGGAAAACACCCCAGATGTGCTGCAATACAAAAGACAAAAAACGCAACAACAGGGAAACGCCGGCTGAGTTCCCAGTAACGGATGGACATTGTTCCGGTGAGTTAAAAGCCGCCTATCGTGCCGCAAAAAGAGTTATGCCTAACGAATGGGGTAGTTTAAGCAGGTGGATGGACAAAGGAACTCACAACACCAACGGCATTAGGGCCAGATCCAAGCCATATCATCAACTATGCCCAGGCAAACGTGTTCATCGTCCTTAGGACCCCAGCCAAGCAGCCTGGACGCACCAACCGACGACAAGTTCGAAGCGGGGGTTTTCATTTCTCTCAACCAAGTTATGTATTAGCCTCCCCACTTCTTCTTCCAACCCCACCCCCGGCGCGCAAAAAACGCACGTCGCGGGAGTGGTGTGCTGGCATGAGCAACCAGAAGTCCAGCCATCTGAGTCTGGTGCCTGAAATAACGGTGCTGAGCGGTTCACTAGCTCTTCCTGCACCAAATACGCGACGCCGAACATGCTCATTGATCACCCGATGCTCCCACCATACATGAGCTAAGCTGCGAATGCAACGATGATCGAATGTGACGAGCCTCTTTATGTCTGTCGATTTGATGGGCCAGGTCTCACAACAATATAAGAAAGATGAAAGGACGGCTGAACTATAAACTGTGCACTTCATGGAGAGAGTAATGTCATGTCTGCACCACAGGTGGCGGAGATTGGCAAAAGCACCTCGAGCTTTTGCTATACCGTTCGTAATTTCAGCTTCTATCCCACGGGGGCTAATATAGCTGCCCAGGTACTTGAATTCCTGAAGGACAGCTAGCTGATCACCACCAAGGGTCCACGCAGGAGTGGGTCCCAGTCAATCCTGGAGAAGAACTTTTCATTTCGATGGAGCAAAGCATAGCCCAAAACGATTCACAACCAGTGCTAATCGGTCCAGTGCAGTTTGGCATGTTTGGAAGCTGTCACAGATTAGAGCAATATTGTCAGCATACTCCAAGTCAAGAATTCGCTCACCAGGAAGTAGCTCCACACCTTCTAGGTCGTGTCCTGTGAACGCGATTGCCATGAATTCGTCAATAGCGAAGTTGAAGAGGAAAGGTGACAGCGGGCATCCTTGTCTCACACCGCTGGAGGTATTAAAGAGCGACGACAGCTTGCCGTATGCCCTCACTCTGCCTGAGCTACGCGCGTATGATGCTCGGAATATTTACATATTTCCCAGGTACACCTTTCCTGAGTAAATAGTCCCAAAGTGTACACCTATCCACCGAATCGAATGCACCTTTGATATCCAGAAACACGGCAACGGTGGGCGGCCAATATGTGTAACGGTGCTCCAACAACTGACGCAAAGTGAAGATGTGGTCAATACAGCCACGTCCTCGACAAAAGCCGGCTTGCCACTCACGAATATGACTTTCACAAGTACCAGTCAGTCTGTGAAGGATGACAGAGGCAAGCAATTTGGTGGCGATGGAGACCAGACTGATTACTCTATGGTTGCCGCATTACGATCGTCAGCCTCTTTTGAAAATTGGGACTATGATGGAGCGGCTCCAGTCGGTTGGGACAGCTTCCTGCTCCCACAGTTTCACTAGTAACTCGTATAAATCATCCACAAGAGCAGGTCCCCCGAAGTTAAAAAGGCTGAAGGGAGATCATCTGGTCCCGCGACTTTATGTAACTTCAACAGTTCGCTCTCATTTCCGACTTCTGAGCGAGAGGGCGGATCCAAATAGACTGACCAGGGAGCAGGGCGATCAGCGGACGGCGAGAAATCCAACCATTCTGACCGATTAAATTGCATTTCAATTGCTCAACCCAACCCTCCAAGCGTTTTGACAAGCTGTAGATAGGCTGTCCACTCTCGTCACGTATAGTTTCACCAACATTAGGTCTCCTGCTGTCAGATTCCCCTATCAGCCGGAAGAACTTACGATGGCTACCAAGGGCAGCGGCCATTTCCATCTCTGAAGCACGATGAGACCACCAGGATTCGCGCTCTCTTCAAGCTAGCACGAAGTTTTGCCCGGAGCTCTTCGCGAGTTTCATTATGTTCGCTTCCAGACGGAATATGCCGGTGAGCATCGATAAGTTCCAGAGACTGCGAAGAGACCCAACGTCCATGTTGGTGACCGATCCCTCTATGGTTACCACACTCCGAAGGAGAGCCTCCCTTGAAAATTGGGACTATGACGGAGCGGCTCCAGTCTGTCGGCACAGCTTCCTGCTCCCAAAGTTCCATTAGCACCTCGTGTAAATTATCCACAAGAGCAGGTCCCCCGAATTTGTAGAGAGCTGCGGTAGTTCTATCTGCACCAGCGGCCATATGCAATTTCAACAATCTGATCTCACGTTCGACTTCTGCGTGTGAAGGCGGATCCAAGGAGACAGCCCATGGAGAAGGGCACTCAATATCTGAAGGTGAAAGCGATAACTCAGATTGGTCAAACTGCGTTGCGAAGTGTTCGGCCCAACGCTCCAAGCGTTTTCACAAGCTGTGAATCGACTGTCCACTCTCGTTCCCGTATTGCCTCGCTAACACCAGGTCTCCTGCTACCTGTTTCCCGTATCAGACGGAATAACTTATCATGATCCCCAACGGCAGCGGCTGTTTCCACTTCCGATTCACGATAAGACCACTAGGCTTCACGGTCTCTCTTCAGGTTAGCACGCAGATTTGGCCTGAGATTTTTGCGAGTCTCATTGTATTCGTTTCCAGCCGGAATACGTCGGCGAGCATCCATACGTTCGAGAGACTTCGTCGATACCCAATGCCTGGTTTGGCAATTTGATTTGCCACATGAAGACATGCCTGCTGATAGTGACCTCCGGCGAATATGCGACCAGTGATCTTCGACGTTGTTCAGTGGACGCTTACTCAGCCCAGATGCCAGCATACTTTGATACGCATTCAGAACACCTGGCTTCGCCAGCTGGCTCGTGTCAATGCGCTCAGAGCGACGTTGCGGATGTCCACCGAAACGCATCCGCAGATCAGCACACACAAGACCGCACTCATAATCCACGCTGGTGCTCCCAATCGAGCGACAGTTTTGGACACAGCCTCTCCAGCGGTAATTAATCGCGATGTGATCGATTTGCGTCAATGGCTGGCCCGAGGCTTCTGGGCGTCAAGTCACTCTTCTGCGGGTGCTATATCGAAAGTTAATGCACGTGAGAAAGAGTCGAGCACCTTCACACAGGTGTAGTAACCGCTCCACGTTATCGTTACGGGCTGCCCAGATGAAGCTCGACAGTGGGCAGTTTTTCGATTTGGGCGTTCAGATCACCAGCAAACACCGCGGTATTCGTAGCTTTTCTGTGACAGAGGAGCATGTTCAGTTGGTGATAGAATTCATCTCTCACCGAATCAGTGCTACAGTTTGTAGGCCGTAGGCCGCAGTGACAGAAAGGCATCGTTTGTCCCCGCGCGGCTTCGAAGCCTGGAACGAGCCAGCCAACCTAACGGCGCACATCTCTCTGTTGACAGGGATCCAGTCGATCAGGGCAGCTTCAGTCCGGGGACTCAAAACAATGCTGACCCCAAGTTGAGCAGCATTTGAAGCTGCGTCATCACCATACAGGCGCAATGGGAATGTGCCACCGGTGGCGCATGTGGGAAATCACAAAGTAAGCACGAAGCTCGAATTTTGCAGGCGAGTTTCTGATAAACAGCAAATATCGATCGGTAGGGTCTCGAGTGTTCGGGCAAGTGCTGCCTGTTGGCCAACCTGTAACAAAGTGTGCACGTTGAGGCATGACAGTCTTAGCAAGGATCGAGGACACCATAGGAAAACGGATGAACTGACGTTGTCCGCTTGGTTGAACATGGACTTGTCGACTGGATTGAAGTGACGTCCTGCGATTGTGTGTGAGTTGCAACTAGAAGACAAGCGACTATTGAAGCAAAGTGGGGGAGGGCAAAGAATTGGGGGATTGAAAATGGGGGGATGAAACTGAAGTTGGAATGGACATTAGGGAGGAAAAAGCGCAAGAAGTGGAATAAGAAGGCGGGAAGGCTTGAGCAGTAGCATCCAAACCCATATCCACCCTACTCGATGCAGCAGATAGAGCGCCGTTTATTATCATCTGCGACGGCCAGAGCATCAAGAAAATTGTCTAAGGAGAGGTTTGTGGTATTGCGTAGGCAGGATAGGGCAGGTTGCCCAGGCCTAGACAGGAGAACGATTAGGGTTCTCAACCAAAGCCTTTGGTTCAAAAACCTTATCGCAAAGCAGCGGGGTTTGGCACTGGACTACAGAGAGCCCGTTTTCTGGAGTAAGGAGCCACCCTCGCTCCTAACAGAGCCCCACAGGGTGGTCAAGGTGAACAGTATAATAGTTGTTGTCTGTTTGCAACGCCGCGCGCTCCATTGGACTCACCAAGAGTTTCGCCTTAGTACAGAAAAAGGATTAAATAAATAGTGTGCGGGCTGTTCCCTACAGGGGACAGATTTAAGTACTCTTGCCATAATTTTGATGGGGTCAGAGAAATACAATGTTTGTTTCACCGTTATATCGTGATTGGATGGACACAGGCTATATCATGTGTGGGAAATGCGATAGTGTGTTCCCAATCTATCTTTTAAGTTGTGGTATGGTGGGGGAGGGGCAGAAATAACGTGCACCGGGTGGGCGTTCCATGGTTGGGGCATTCGGAAAAGGTAGACAGCTCGTCGACATTTCAGCTGACTGCGTGCATAGCTAACTTAAAGGGACGAGCTATTAGAGTCATGTTTTGATTGTGTTTCGAGAGATGGTAATAAGTGTGGGTGAACTTTCCAAGAGCTGATGCATCATTGTGAGTTCATTACGTAGACACCGATAACATCCGCTGCACCCTATGAGAGCTGTCAACCTAGGTTGGTAGAGAATACGAAACAAGCGCTTAGTGACCTTTGTCGCCATACACTTTAAAGTCTCGAGCTCTGTGAGATTGTGCTTCAACCAGGGCTGTTAAACATGAATAGCGCATCCCAAACGTGGCCTCACATACACTTCAATCGTTTGCGGAAAAGTGGAGGCGTCCAAATTCATGAACGTGCTGTGTATGAAGATAAATTACCGATCGACGTTTCTGGACCATCTATTAGCCCGTCTCAAACAGCAAAGGTAATCTTAAACGAGTGCTTCTAGATCGCACTCATAAGCGGCGCGCTGCAGTAGTCTTGGCCCCAGTTGGTAGTTGTGGTCGGCCTGTCAACCGCACGGCCGAAGTTCCTATCCTGAGCGCGGGAATCACTGATGTGATTCTGCGCACTTGCCCGGTATAACTTCGATGGAGCAACACCGATGTATAGTTACGAGCTTTCTAGCCTCAGTATTCGCGTGCCTTAATGGCGCACGCTGAAAACTTTGAACTAGAGTATGCTCGCGGTGGATTACGCGTAAGCTTTACCAATGTCCTCTCGCAATGCTATGCGAAATTCCGCTGTCCTGATAACATGCCACATCCTTAGATTGTTAGCATGGAGTGGAAACGAGATCGTCTTAGTAACCAAAAGTGTCTGTAAAAAAACTTACTGGGATCCCACCAAATAATGGCCTAGGGAATGACGGTGGTGATTGGACCTTAAAAATAGCACTTGCATCTATTCTGGTTAAAAGCACCGGTCGACTGTGTTGTCCCCACCAAGTGATCGCGTGGTGCACTACCCCAGCTCGTTACCATCCGCTAGGATCACGCTCTGGAACTTAATCAAATGAGAAATTTACGTGGAAGCGTCAAGAATTCAGTCAATATTTGCCCGCAAATATTAGACGCCTCCCACCGCCAACTAGTAGACAGAGAACAAGGTCTGCCTATTTCATACGGATGTTTAGGAATGCATACAACGGTGAATGTGTCGACACAGCATAGCGGCCTCACCGAGCGTTTTTGTGGGAATTTCTCCTAAATCCACTGAACGACCCTTAATTCCAAAACAGATGCAGAAGTCTTTTCCGCCTGAGTTCGTTCCCCGTCAATTCCGCGCTACATGGTAGGATAGCTTGGAATATGCTTGGGATTGACGGATAACTCACGATTTCGGTAAGGCTAAACAACCTTCGGTCCACGTTCGCGTAGTTAAATCAAGTTAGGAATGGAAGAACCATCGCAATGAGGCTGGACCTTACCGTGATGCGATGGTTTGCGTGCCTCAGAGATCCACTGAGCTATACTGGGTGGTGCTTTTTTTGCACCTCCAGAGCCACTCATACCAGATTGGTCAACGGTTAGAGGCCAGACAAACTCAGCCTCCTGGTCCTCCAGGTTTAGGGTTGGAATGAGGGTGGCTCCTCATTTCATAAAACGGACTCTGTAGTCCAGTGCCAAACCCGCTGCCTTGCAGTAAGGTTTTTGAACGAAAGGCTTTGGTTGAGAACCCTAATCGTTCTCCTGTCTAGGCCTGGGCAACCTGACAGTATTCTGCTCACGCGATACAATGAACCTTTCCCATAACAATTTCTTGATGCTCTGGCCGTCGCAGACGATAATAAACGGCGCCCTATCTGCTGCATCGAGCAGGGTGGATAGGGGTTTGGATGCTACTGCTCAGGCCTTCCCGTCTTCTTATACCCCTTCTTGCGCTTCTGCATCCTTATTGTCTCGCTCCAACTTTACTTATATCCCCCCCCATTTCCAATCCCCCAATTCTCGGCCCTCCCCCAGCTTACTTCAATAGTCGCTTGTCTTCTAATTTCAAATCACACACAATCTCAGGGCCTCGCTCCAATCCAGTCGACAAGTCCATGTTCAACCAAGCGGACAACGTCAGTTCATCAGTTTCCCTTTGGAGTTCTCGTGTCTCGCTAAGACTGTCATGCCTCAACGTGCGCACTTTGCTGCAGATTGGCCAACAGGCAGCACTTGCCCGCACACTAGAGACCCTATCGATCGATATTTGCTGTTTATCAGAAACCCGCCTGCAAGGTTCGAGCTCCGTGCTTACCCTGAGATCCCCCATATGCGACACTGGCGGTACATTCTCATTGCGCCTATCTGGCGATGATGCAGCTTCAGATGCCCGTCAAGCTGGCGTCGGCATTGTTTTGAGTCTCCAGGCTGAAGCTGCCCTGCTTGATTGGATCCCAGTAAACAGTAGGATTAGATTAGCTGGTTCGTTCCGTGCTACGAAGTCGCGCGGGGACAAACGGTGCCTGTTTGTCATTGCGGCCTACGCCCCTACAAACTGTAGCACTGATTCGGTAAAAGATGATTTCTATCAGCAACTTCACGAGCTCCTTCGTTACAGAAGAAGCACGGATACTGTGGTGTTGGCTGGCGACCTAAACGCCCAAGTCGAAGAATTGTCTTCTGATGAGCTTTATCTGGGCGGCCAACATGGTGTAGGCTCCCGTATTGATAATGGTGAGCGATTGCTACAGCTGTGTGAAGATGCTCGCCTGTTTCTCGCGAGCACAAACTTTCGACACAGCACCCGCAGAAGTGTGACTTGGCGGCCACCAGCCTCGAGCCAGCCATGGACGCAAATCGATCATATCGCGATCAGTTACCGCTGGAGAGGCTGTGTCCAAAACTGTCGCTCGATTTGGAGCACGAGCGTGGACTCTGACCACGCACTTGTCTGTGCCGATCTCCTGGTGCGTTTCGGTGGATGTCCGCGACGTCGATGTGAACGGATTGACACCAGCCAGCTGGCGAAGCCAGATGTTCTGAATGTGTACCAAGATGCGCTGACATCTGGGCTGAGTAGGCGCCCACTAAACACCGTTGATGATCACTGGTCGCATACTCGTCAAGCGTTGCTATTAGCAGGCATGTCTTCATGTGGCAAAACAAATTGCAAAACCGGACATTGGGTCTCTACACAGTCTCTGGAACTTATGGATGCGCGCCGACGTATTCCGGATGGAAGCGAATACAATGAGGCTCGCAAAAATCTCAGGGCAAAACTACGTGCTAGCTTACCTATACGGTCCACATCACCGCACAGGCGTACAGCCATCGCCTTCTCCAGCTCAGTACGTTTCGCCACA
>OX104059.1:1992851-2096902 GCA_944474145.2 Dicrocoelium dendriticum
GTTGCCTCTTGCAACATCTGTTATTTTACACGATCTATTGTTGACTTATAACTTTTGTTGTTTTACTTTATCAGTTTGTTTAACTGAACAATATCCCAGTTGCCCATGTTAGGCTACTCTACCAGTTTTTTGAAATCGCTTCGAAGTGCGGCACGCAAAATGCCTTTTGTCTACTATGGGTATAAAATAAAGAACACTTAAACGGATTGTGAGAAAACATAGTGGCCACATGGGGAACATCGCGCTGGTTGGAAAGTTGTTCCCCAATGATGCCCTTTGCTGAAAATGCAATTAACACTTATCTTTTCCAGCAATGTGCTTCATTGCTCGGAAAAATGATTGACCTCAAAGCCCTTATACAATGAAAGGAATATATAAACACAGGTATTAGTATGTTACAAGAAAGCTGGCTGTTCTCTGCTATTGAATATAGAGTCATTAGCATCAGTGGACACCGTGCGATTAGGTCCGATCGCCAAGGTAAGCCAAGGACTCGTGGTAGCGGCGTCATCACTTACGTTAATCAACTTTGGTGTAACTCAGTCAATCAACTATTCACTCGACAAGTTCTATTAGCTGTCATTTGCTTGAATACAAGCCTAAATTTCTCAGTAGGTTGCAATCCGTCGTTATCGGAAACTTCTGCACTTCCACTGATACATCATTATCCGAACTGAATCTTTTAGTTGAGCAACTTTCTTTGGTATTGCTGCCAAACTAGAATGTACTGTTTGCATTGTCGCCGGCGACTTTAATAAATGTGATACAACGTTCTTCAAGTCACTTGATTTGGCAAAGTTAGCAACTTTCCTGACCAGACAAGATACACAACTTGATGTTGCTTATACAAACAAAATTCGTTTGTTTTTGTTGCGGCCCCGTCAAATATCCTGCAAAAACGCGCCACAAACTCCGGCGTAATGGCTGTGAAAAGCGGAGTCCAATTCCTCCCCACAACGTAGCAGTGTTCAGCCACTCCGAGACGCGGCCCAACTGCACACCTTTTGACAATGTTCTTTTACAAACTACTACTCCGTCGTGGTAGCAATTTTCCCTAACTTAATAACCCATAGCATTGGCTGTGATTCGCCCTTTGTTGGTCCTAAATGAGCCTTCAGAGGACTGCCAGTCTTGCTTCCTCTTCGTCTTATTTGGGAGTCGGTCGGTCACGTGATTTTGTGTGCCTCATTACCCGGGCAAGGTTCGCGTCTAAGTCACGAGTGCGCGTCTACCGTAACACCCTCTCGCGTGCGTCTGTTCCGAGAGCTCAGTGTCTACCCGAATGCGTGCGGCTAGGATCGCTCTCACGCTGGCTCGATTTCCGTTTCACCAGCGCGTACCCCGGGCTAAGCCAACGCCATCAGGCCAGCGCAAATCCGTTCGATTAGTCAGCGTTCCAGGCCGTTACCGTAGGCGTGCTCCAACCGTGCCAGTGACAATCTTATCAGGCGTTCCCTCAATTGTAACAGTTTTCCATTTAAAAGCATGCACCACTAAGTAACTCGGATCATTGTATGCTAAAGATTTGCCCGATCATCTACAGTAAAACTAACTATGCCGCATTGACGAAACGAAATTTAAGACTATCCGAAGACGCAATTACTCGGTGGAAAGTACTGTCAACTTCAAGAACTGTTTTCAGCAACCGATTTTCCAATTTTTACAGATGAAGATCTATCGCTTAAATGCGATCATCTCACGAGTTACATAAACTTCTGCTTCCATCTATGCTGCCTTATCGAAAGGATCTAGCTGAAACAACTTCGAGGAAAAAAAGAACGTGCTTACAAGCTCAAAATGACCACTCGAGTCAAAAGCCTGACTTTAGCAATTAAAGCTGAAATAGCAAGACTAAACAGTTTATACATTGAAACGGTACTGGAAAATTGTAGCTGCCGAGATCTCTGGAGGCTGTTGAAGCAAATCTGTGGTAAAAGTACCATCGGATGTACTGGAATCGTGGATGTTGACAAACTCAATTCTGAGTTTAGTTCCTCTCCGTCGAGCGCTTTTCCATTACCCTCCTTCACTAGCTCATACCCAGCCGCCTTATTTGATCAAGTTGACGTCAACAGAGAACTCAAGAAGCTAAATACAAATAAAGCTAGTGGCCCTGATGGCTTATTACCCGTGGTTTTGAAGCAGTGCGCCGATTCCCTTACATTACCCCTGACTGATATTTTTAACAAGTGTCTCACGACCGGTGCCATCCCCGACATCTGGAGGTCAGCCAGAATAACGCCAATTCCTAAAAAGGAACCTCACAAGTATCGGCCTATTGCTTGTACTTCCGTGCTCTTAAAAGTCCTCGAAAAGCTACTAGTTCCACGGATTTCCACAGCCACTCGTGCTGATGATGTCTACCAGTTTGCGTTTAGACCCCAGCGCTCCACGCTTGATGCTGTCTCGTACCTTGTGCATTCAATAGCCTCTGCGCTGGATAAAAGTGCAGGTTCGTACGATTTCTTTTTCCTGACGATTCAAATGCGTTCGGGAGTCTTGACCGAGCAGTTCTGCTTAACCTAGTTTATTTGAACGGAGTCCATCCTGATGTTTGTAACTTGTTGCGTGACTATTTCACTGATCCTACGCATTGTACCCAGTTAAACGGCAACAGCTCCTCTATGCTCCGCCCTGATTGTGGCGTTTTGCAGGGCGCGATCCTCTCATCCCTTTTATTCTCTTTATATGTCGAAAGTCTCCCCATAGCATCAACATTCATTGGATGTAAATATGCTGACGATGTCTTGGAGTGCAGAGCTCCCTCCATTGAGACGTCTACGCTTCAATGTGGTTTAGAGGAACTTGTGAGTTGGTCCTCAACCAAGTCCCCTAAACTTAATGCTTTGAAATGTACTGATGTAACATTTTCATTTCTCCGCCCTGATAAATTGCGAGTAATTTTAGATGCCTCTCCTCTATTAACTTTGGAGGACAAAACCATTCCTATTTCATCCACTGTCAAATATCTCGGTGTCTATTTTTCACAAAACCTCTCTTGGTCCATGCACGTTTTGGAGACCTTTCACAAGGTCAGAAGGTTATCTTTTTATGCTTTCCGACTTAAGAATTTCTCCGTACCGCAAAGCTTAATTTTGTGATTTGTAACTGCATGTATACTACCCCACTGGTCGTACTGTTACCTGGACTACTGCAGTAGGATTACGTCTTGATTGTGCGATCAATTAAACATATCTCCAAAGGTGGTGGCTTACAGAGAGATTCCATAGTTGATTTTATTGCTCGTAAGCATTTGGACGCTCGCATGCATACTAGTTCTACGATCCTAAGTGACCGCTCATCCGCTACATGATGTTCTCACACAAACTTTATCTGTCTTTCACACACGCTCAAAAGTTAGGATTTTATTCTCTAGCACTTCTTCGTGTCGTAACACAATCTTACCTTATTTGTCACGCTTTCTTGTCGACCCTATGAAAGTCACAAATGCTTTGCGCACGCGGTTGCTTGAATGACAACCACATACCTTTGTCTGTTTAATTCTTCAATCCATCACACATTACAACACCTTAAACAACCTAATTGTGACGACCGATTGGGAGTTCTTGAAAGGTGGTTCACTTGGCAGCGCCTGAATTCAGTTTATAGGACGGGTCAGCAATCTAATCGCAACTGCTTCGGAAACAAAAAGGGTTTGCTCCACCAATCCCTCGTCTTTCATCAGAAGTAGAACTCGCAAGCGCATGTCACTAAGGAATGCAGCTTGGGACACTTACAGAGCTCGTCCTTGTCCCGAAACCTGGAGCGATTACGTAACCCAGCGCAACCACTGTAACATGCTTGTGCGTGAGGACAAAGTGACTCACCAACAACATTTGGCTTGTAACATTGCCGACAACAAAAAGCTCCTATACAAGCATGTTAACCATCCGGAAAGTCAAGCTCGGTATCCCCCCACTTAACACGCCAGTTGGAGTGGCACAGAGTGCCGAAGAGGCAGCCAACGCCCTACGAATGCAGTATGCCCCAATCTTCCAAAGAGACGTCCGCCAGTGTTACATACCCACGTCCCTATTCCCAACTTCAACACTCACTAACATCGATTTTACTGCCACAGCTGTGCTGAAGAAACTGCTCTCACTACGCACCTACAGCCCTCCCGGAATGGATTATATTCACCCGAGGGCGCTGAATGTAGCAGCAACAACGCTGACCGGGCCATTATCGCATTCCTTCCAAACGTGCTTGGATAAACAAATTGTGCCTACCATATGGAAGCATGGAGTAATCACACCAATGTTCAAAAGCGGTAATCGCTCGGAACCCGTCAACTATCGCCCAGGGGTTTTCCTCGCTGTGCTCTCAAAGGTGATGGAGGCAATCATCGCTGAGACTTTAGTAGACCATCTAGAACGCCACAACATCATAGCACCCGAGCAACACGGTTTCCGCCAGCATCGTTCATGCACTACCAACCTACTGATTGCACTTAGTAGTTGGATGGAAGCGGCCGATGAAGATAGAGGGACAGACATCATTTACCTCGACTTCTCCAAAGCCTTCGACCGACTGGACCACCGCATTCTGCTTCACAGGCTCGAAAGCTATGGAGTTGGTGATCCAGTCCTTGGGTGGATCAGGAATTTCCTGCAGGATCGGCAACTGCAGGTCAGAGTTCGAAGTGCGCTGTCCGATCCGATTTATGTCGAATGTGGAGTTCCACAAGCATCAGTTCTGGGGCCGCGTCTGTTTCTCGTGTTCATTAACGAGCTTACGCGTTTGATTACTTCAGATTTCTTGCTGTTCGCTGACGATGTTAAGATGTGGCGGACGATCGCCGACCTAGCAGATCACGATGCACTTCAGCGAGACCTGGACAGAGCGTATGGGTGGTCACTCCACAATCTGCTCCAGTTCAATTCGGGGAAGTGTAAGGTGGTTCACATTCGCCACCAGCCGAACATCACATACAAGCTTGGAGATCATGTCCTGCAAGCAGTCACCCAGGAGCGCGACCTTAGGGTACTAGTTCAGGCTGATCTGGGCTGCTCAGAACAATCTGAGAAGGCGTCAAAGACCGGGAACCAACACGTTGGCATGCTGCGGAGGGCATTTGGGCGGTTTGATCCCTCTGTCTGTTCGCAGTTGCTTAACACCTACGTGCGGCCTCATGTGGAATACGCAATCCAGGTGTGGCAGCCCTGGCACAAACAAGACCTTGCAGCGCTCGAGACTCCACAGCGACGAGCCACGAAGCACGTCAAAGGGTTGTTCAACCTTCCTTATCAACTTAGACTGAGGACCCTAAAATTATACAGTGGCCGGTACCGGCGCCTACGTGGCGACCTTATTATGGCCTACCAGATTCTAAGGAACCCCAACCACGTCTGCCGTCACCTACTACAACTGAGCCACAACACGAATTTGAGGGCCACCAGTTCAAGTTAGCCACGCAATACAGTCGGCTAGAATGTCGACGGAACTTTTACTCTCTTCGTGTGTGTCAGCCTTGGAATGCCCTCCCAAATTACGTTGTTTCCGCCCCCACTTTACCTGTGTTTAAAAAACGCCTTGATGTTGCCCTAACCCACCTACACTACGAGATATAGCCTGTGTGTCTCGATAGACGATATAATGCGACGAAAGTTGCACAACCAGAATTAACCTAAGCAACTGAGGTTGACCCTTTCTGCATACCTCTGTGTGTGAAAACTGTGGTGAGTCCACCAAAAGGATTTTCATGTTATCATTTTGTTTTCTTTTCACCATGTTGTGGTTCTCTTTTTGGCCATCCTACGGGACTTGCTAAGCATCCGCTTTTTGTGCCATTGTTCCATCTATTTTTAACTGGTTCCATTCCTTTATTGTATTCGCAGTGATAGGGTAAACGCTGGTAATGCACCTATTTCGATGCATAAAGCCTATTGTTGACTTGAGTTGACTACCGCGTGGTATAGGAGGTTGAACAATGAAGGTTTTCCTTCCGTATCAGAGATACTTTGGCCATCCGAATTGCGCAATAGCGGTTGTGGTGAATGGCGTTTGCTGGAAGCTAAACGGATGAGACGAAAAAGATGGCCCAAATTGCCAGAATCTGATGCAGCTTCCATGTTGCCTGCGATAACAGACAGTAGCAGTTGCGATCATCGAGTGCTGAGCGGGTTGCCTCACGTCTCAAGCGAGGGTAGTCTGAGGAACTCGTGAGACGTGCTTCTCTCGCTTTAGCAGAAAAGTGGATAGCATCTCCAGTGATTCAGTCCTTCACAGGCTTACAGGTAGAGCCCAGGTTAGATAAAGCGGCGCGTTGAACTGACGATTTTAGCCTAGATCAACGAGCGTCTACAGATGCATTTTCTGCAAGTACAAGATGTGGTGCACTGGCAGACAGTTCTGCTTCAACTGTTGTCCCAAGGGATCGGCAGCAGTCCGTATATTCTAGTGGGGCAGTGCTGATACGCTTTGGTGGAAGGGTCTTCCGGCGAGTTGTCAAGCAGAATCTGAATTCGGCGAGCAGAACTACATGGTCCGAACCATCTGTATTGCTAGTCTAAGCCCCTTTGAACGCTAGGCAGTCATCGATGGGAGACATCCACCGGGAGCGGATTAAGATGTAACCTATATGGCTACCTGTACGACCATCAATGGGGTACCACGTCGGAAGATGCTTCCTGGGATGCTGGCAGCGATTATCGGTTATGCAAAACCCGTTAAGGTCGACGAAGCTGGGCAAGCAGTCTCCATTATTACAACGCTCACCAAGGGCGTATCTCCCGAGTATGTGACGGGTCTGATCGATCCTCGGCATTCCAGTCCCCAGCAATAATGAGGATTTCGCGTTTTGGAACATGGTTAACCACTGTCTGTAGAGTATCGTAAAATTCGTCTTTGTCCTTTTCCGCTGAGGGTAGGGATGTTGTGTAGACAGAGATTATGATCAGATTTATCGGATGATCTTTGGAACGATCAATTGCAATTTTAGCTGAAAGGAGAACGTTGTGTGTCTGGCAATTGAGAGCCATGGCGATCCCATACTTGCTAGAATTATCTTCCGGCCCACTGTGTCTACACCAGGGACTTTGATTGGTCGAGAGCCATAACCGGGTCTTCGAGATTCTGACAGGCATGCTATATCGATCTGGTAATCATGTAGTCTGCACATGGTCAACGGTTGACTGCCGACATCCAACAGCGTTCTGACATTCCAGTATCCAATGAATAGTGGCTTCCAGGGATTGAGGGACCCAGCTACCTTACTTGTCACGCTGGCCACTGGGTCAGCGCGGAGCGCGTCGCCTACCGGGAACGCTGTAGCATGAGAAGGATCGCGGATAGCGGACATGTCATCAAGTTTCGTGGGGTTTATGGGTATGTATGAAGACCCCAACCTCATCCGGCTTTTGTTCGAGAGTTCACCTCTAGCCTTTGCACAGTCAAGTGCTACCTACAAGGCAGCAGGGATCTGGGAAATGGTCGTAACTTCTGTCTGTTGGATCAGGGGTCGATCTGTTCCGCCCATTTGCCAGGACTGACGTTGCACGCGAGTACGAACTGACCGAGAATAGTGTTCCTGACTACGCTCACCTGGTTTAGCCCATCTGCCTGACGGTTGACCGGGGTGTGGCCGATCCCGTGTGTAAGCCGCTTCTTGGAGCCACAGGTGAGAGCTGGGTGACAGGTGGAGACCAAAGATAGGCGGATTACCCCGTAGCGTAGTGCAGGTTCTCTACCAGAGGTGCTACTCCTTCCTGGCACTCTGGACACCCCAGGCATTAGCAAGGGAGAAAGTGAGTCAACCAGTCGTGACAGCCAGTCACCGGCTATTCTGCAAAATAAGATAAATTAGCGACTTTGTGACTGTGCTGACGATCCATGCTAATGGACAATGGAAGCACCATACTCACTCCAGAGCCAATAGGCAATAATGATAGTCTCAAGATAAAAATTGGTTCACCACAACAATTAACCAGGGCGCATTTCTTAGCAAACAGCCCACGAACTATCAAGGCGGTAGGGTGGAAAGTCAATGTGTTTGAGCCGTTCCACAAAGATTCACTAAATTTGGTGAGTTTGGTGAACGCATCCAGAAAACTTGGGGGAAGAATCGGAGATTCTTTGAAGCTCTATTCGTTCACAATCAAGTTACACGTAGTAGGAAGATTGGTTGAAGAACGGATAATCCGGACACAGAGAGAGAGAGCTAGTACGTGCTAAGAACAGTTAATAGTCCAATAGTTCAGTAGCGTAAGATGGGATGGAAAGCAATAACTTGACAGGATACATAGGATATCAAATCAAAATATGCCGGCGTGGAACATGGAATATCAGTAGTCTAACTGTGGCACTTTATCATATTATTTTGTAACCTTTATCACTTAGATAAAAGTATGATAATCTTTAGAACGTCACGAGGTTTGGTGCGTTCACTGCATGCGTTGGAAATGCATTCCAGTGTGAACAGATGTCAAGAGAGTAGAAAACTTGATATAATCCAAACAGAAGCGCTGAGTTACTAGTTTCGGGTCGTGGCATCCGCACAGTTTGTAAGCGACCAGCATCAGCAGTGGTTTACATGCGTGATCGCTTCTGTTAGTATCCGGCATGTGCGAAGAAGATATTTGCGAAGCCGTCGGTATGCTGAGGAGGAAAACCGATTAAACAAAGGCACAACTTTTTGTTCGTCGCAATCAGCCGACAATTCAGATAAGTCAACTAGCTATCCGGAAAAGCACCAGACGGCCGTTTCGCCCTATTGGGGCTCATCAGTGGTACGCACCTTTCGGTCCTCTGCGGAGGACTGGATAATGCACGTGTTGCCTTGGTGACTCTTCTTTGAGGCTGTTATAAGAGATGACTGCTTCGTTTTTACCATAAACCTGAACCGCACACTCAACGTGGGGACGAATATATGAGTTAATCAGCAAGGATAACAAGCGTGGCTCAAAAGTACTGAGAGCTTGTCGGAAAAGCTCTCGAACACTGGACCGAATTGCCCAGTTAGATAGAAAATTAATCCACGATGCCGACGGAAATTCATGCCAAAAGAACACAGGTCAGAGCGGAAGGAGAAGTCCGTTAAGCTTGGAGATTTGCTGGAGTTAGTCTATGTGTGTGAAAGTAACATATGCGTTAACATGGAAGGAGACTACGTGATGTCAGTATGTAGTTAGGTTGGTTTCTGTTCGTACTCGGCAAAGAGTCAAGAGACGACGTATTTGTCACCGAATGACAGCCAGTACAAGACTGGTATCAAGCGATTCTGCATAGGAACACAGCTCCACAACACTCCATGACACCCCATAGCACAAGTGAGCACTGAGTGATGGGACCATGCTCAGCGCATAGCCCATGAAAGTGTATCGATTCAGGTATCTGACCTGCAATCTCTGCGTCACCGGACCTAGTCCCCGCTTCTGCCTAACAGCGTGCACTCTGGCAGTATCCCAACCAAGCACACAAGCGTGTAAGGCTGAATGACAAGAAGGCATTGTTACCGAGTACTGGTGTTGCCTGTTGGCACAAGAAGGACAATGCGTACTATACTGCAGGAGGGAGTGATTGCAGCGAGAGTGAGGTTGGAATGTTGTCGAGCGATAAATTCCAATGGTGTAAAAGGGCCACGGAGACAGTGTGTGTCTCCAAGCGGGAAAACCTCGGGAATTCGGCTAGGTGTTGAATGTATCGCCTCAATCATCCGAATGAACAAGTAACAGCTCCACTAAACAGAGACGGTGGGACATAGGTAGACGGCCAGGTAGCGTTGCAGTACGCTGAGAATGCGTTCTATCTATATACCGTAGGTATACACGCCATTTTTGACCTCGCCTTTACCAATGTGGAATTTATGGGCGACACAGTGACAATACGTAATAATGTTAGCGGTTCGCTGCAACGATGGATCAGGAATTTCCCTGTTGTTCGAAAGTTGAGGGTCCAAATCGACAGCCATCTGACCGACGGGTATCCCTCGAGCAGTGCCGTGCCCCAAGGCACTGCACTTGGTGCCCATTCTGTTCTTGATCCATATAAACGATGTGCCTCAGCTTCTCCGATTGGCTTGTGCGTTGTTTGCAGATGATCGGAAGGTGTGGAGAGTAGTCCACGCATTCAATGACTGTGACCTGCTTCAGTGGGACCTCAACTACCTATGCAGGTGGTCTGCAGAGGTCAACCTTCCGATAAAATCGGTCAAATCGCAATTCTTGAGGATAGGTATGTTGGAGCACAGTCGAACCTACACTGTGGCCGGTCAATCGTTGCATCCCGCGTCCTTAGTGTGAGACCTCGGTGTACTCTCACGTTATGACCTAAAGTTGATGGACAACACAAATAGGCCTTATCAAAACGGACTTCGTATGCTTTGGGCGTTCAGGCGCAGCTTCAACACTTGGTCCGAAGAGATTTCCACCCGCCTCTCCGTCTCAATAATACGACCAATGCTAGAGTACGGCTCACCCGCGTATTGCCCTATCACCCGAGGCGAGGTAAAAAGAATAGAGCTGGTGCAGCATGTGGCCACCAGGCTGATTCCCAATTTACGAGGTGTGCCGTACGAAGACCGCTGTAACAGACTAGGGATTTACACCCTATCTTATTGTCGACTACGGGTTGGTCTCATTATGACTCCCCGGATACTACATCTTAGTGAATACCACCCCATGTTGAGGCCACTGCTGCAGCTGCGTACACCAATCAACACATGAGGACACCGGTACAAGCTTGTAGTACGGGATTTGAAGAGGTTCGCCTACCAATTCTGCTTCGAATTGAAAGTGGCGAACGTATGGAACAACCTGCCGCAGCACGTAGTTGAGGTAAAGTCGGTGTCGGAATTCAAGGAATTCCTGGACAAACACTTTAGCGATATAAAATGCCACGAACACTCTCCAACAGAGCAGGTCTTTGTACCTGAAGGATTTTAGATGCAACTACACACCGACATCTCTTCCTGCTGCTTCCGACCAGTAACCATAGTTGTTCCATTGACCAGGTTGGATATGTATTTGCTCTTAGAAAATATCCCATGATGGCTTACACCACACTTAAATCCAGACAGACGCTATCTCTGCTCAAAGATCACAACTAAGAATCAAACCCGTATTGAGGCGCGGTGTTAAGGGGGGCGGACAACACCGAAAATAGTTCGGCTTCGGATGAGGAGATGATTTATTCTAAAGCAACTCATAGACCAAACTGAGATTACGTCTTGCAATCCAATCATCATCATCAACACACATCAGCCGAGGGCGAGAAACACACCTCAGCTAATGTGACGCCATACAAAATACATTACAGACAAAAAACCTAAAAAGCAACATAAGATAAAACATTAGGGCATGCATTGAGTATGAGATTGTTGCTGGAGGGGGAAGCTAAATGGGAGGGGAAGAATAAAGAAACACAACACAAACGTCATTGAGGTCGGCTCTTCACCATTTTAACTAGTGTATCCGACCAAGTGTTCATCGCCCTTCAGTTCCCAGCCCGGCAGTCGGGAAACACTACCCGACTCCAAGTTAGAAGTGAGGGCCTTCATTCCTCTTGACTAAGTTACGACTGGGCTCCCCTTCTCTTCTTCCGTCCAGACCCCGGTCGCGCAAACAACGCACTTCGTGGGAGCCGGTGGGCTGGCGTGCGCAACACGTGGCCTAGCGATCGAAGCCTGGTGCGAGCGATTCACTCGCTCTTCCTGTACCAAATACACGGTGACAAACACATTCATTGCTCACACGGTGCTGTCACCAGACATGAGCTAAGCTGCGAAGGCAGCGATGATCGAATGCAGCTAGCCTCTTTATGTCTGTCGACTTGATGAGCCAGGTTTCACAACCGTATAGGAGAGCTGAATGGACAGCTACATTGTACACTCTACGCCACAAATGGCGGAGATTGGCAAGTGCAACAAGCTTTCGCCATACGGTTCGTGATCTCAGATTCGATTCCACAGGTGCTACTATAGCTGCCCAGATACTACGAAGCCGAACATTGTTCATGATCCATCATCAATTGTAGCTCTGGCTCCGCATCCTGTAAAGACAGGCTTAACAAATTCTCTAGGCCCTCAACCTGCAACGATTGAACGGATCACAACATTGCCGCGAACGATTCATGCCACTTGACGTTGTGTGCACACGGCTAAGCTACTACTGTGTAACGCGTCAGAGTACCACTGTAGCGAGTCAACAGGTTGGACGTCGTCGAGCGTAGCCTCGAATACCATTGTTGTTTCCTTTTCTCTTTACCTTCCCATTTCGCCTTTGGCGTCATTTGAGCAACCAACTCCAGTACGTGTTTCCGCCATCCATTCAGCCACCTCAGGCTCTGCCCTCCATCGACAGCTGTGACAACGCCGTCCAGTTCACCATGAGGTGTAAGCCAGGCGCACCCCCATCCACCTCCGACTCTTACTAGATGGTTGTGATGAAACTGTCCAGCTATCTACGAATTATCTCTTGCCTTTCAGCCCCCTCGGTCTATTACGGCCCACGTACTTCCCGGAATCAGAAGCCCTCAGAACCCTCGATCTGACGCATGCTACATACTGCCCCGCGGTTTCGTGTACAAAATTGTCGTTAGTTCGCCCACTTGTCTTCACATGATTCCCCCCAAAATGGGAGAGTTAGCCGACCAATCAGCTGGAGAATCCAGTCCTCTCGAATCGCCAGTGGAATTGAAATACCACTTCGCACTTTGGATTGAGCCCCTATGCATTTGGCAGTGATAAGCACATCTGGTTGCCGGAAATTCACCTGTTTCCGAATCACATATCTTAAATATCAACCCTGCTTCACTAACTTCGATTTCTTATTAGAAATTGCCTTGGTTACCCAAAGAACTTATTCAATCTTAACGCCCACGTGTTCCCATTGTTATTCATCAGACTGGCGGCTGAATACACATCTGCGATATTGTAAGTGCAGCCGAGCAACATGTGTCCCATGCACGGAAAGTTTTGCAATTAACTGAGTATGCTTGTTCAGGCGTGCTTCGCGAAATCGAGGTTAAAAATTATTTGCCAAGTGTTGCCCACTCAGCTCAATAGCTTAGCGCTCTTATGCCTGGTGCACCGCGCTTATTCCTGGTGTTTATCAACGACCTGGAAAGAGTTATCCCTCAAATTTTCTGTTTTCGCCGATGACGTCAAGATATGGTGGGCGATTAATAACAACGAAGATCACGATCTACTCCAACACGACCTAGATTACATTTATGCATGGTCAAAGAGGAGCATGCTCCAAATGAACATAGCTAACTGCAAGGTAATACATCTGCGTCACCAGCCGGTGAGCGCTTACGAGCTTGGAGACCACACCCTGGAGAAGGTCTCTCAGGAGCGTGACCTGGGTGTATTGGTACAGGCAGATCTCGTGTGTTCGAAACAAGCAGAGAAAGCGACGAGAACCGGCAATCAACACTTCGGCCTTCGCCGCAGAGCCTTCGGTCGGTTTGAACCCTCAATCATTCCCCAAATGCTTAACGTCTACGTGCGACCGCAAGTGGAATATGCTATTCATGCCTGTCAACCGTGGCAGAAACAGGATCTTGTTGCTCACGAGACTCCTCAACGAAGGGTAACCAAGAACGTCAGAACCTCTTTCATCTGCCCTATCAGCTAACACTTAACTCTCTAAGAATGTACAGCGGTCGATATCGACTTTTGCGGGGGGGGGGGATCTCATAATGATTTACCAGATTCTGAAGAACCCAAACCACATCTGCCGTCCACTGCTGGACTTGAACCGCAACACTAAGCTAAGAGGTCATCCTCTGAGACTGACAATTCAGTATAGCAGGCTTGAACGCCGTAGAATTCTATTTTCCCTCCGCGCGTGCCAGACTTGGAACGCCCTCTCTAATTATCTCGTCTCTGCTCCCAATCTGGCGATATTTAACGAAAGAGTTGATGATGCGTTGTTTCTACATTTCATTTTATGACTTGTTAGTCAGGGGATACAAAACGCAATCAAACGGTGTCTTGGCAAACGCTCAACCAATACACGAACGTCTCCACTATTCTACTTTATCATGCAATTCACTTTTAGCAATAATTTCCATCCCACGGGACTTGTTAAGCAATACATTTTACCCTAATAAACCATTGTTCTATTGTTCTAAAATGTCGGGAGTTGACTACTACGCGCCCGGCTTCGCTTCCAGATCGATAGCTGAAAAGTCCAAATGACGACGAAACCCATCTTGGAGTGAAGTGTTTGTGGTGGCCAACACTGAGAACACCTCTCTTCTCTAGCTTTTAGAAATGATAACAATGCCAAAGCTGTTGTAAAGTGAAAGAGTGGAAAATAAGCAGATGTAATCAGATGACTAATAAGTAACGGGGATGTAGGTGCAATTTCAGAGGCAGTTCGTCGTAGTCCACTCTCAGTCAGCAGGCTCCGACATGTCTGGAAAAGTATCAAACAGCTGCCTCAACTTGGGTCTCCTCAATGGTGTGTGTTCCTCGGACCGCTGCAGGGTTCCGACCCCATGACTGTTGGATGCCAGCAGCTTGTACACTAAGCCATGGGTGTTGTGTTGTACACAATCCCTATGCGGGAAGTCATAGATCCTAGAGCCAACCATTGTGCTCTACACAGTTCGCAACTGGCATGGCAGGGCGTGATGAACCGCGCTATATTGTGGTCAACCGTCAGTCATGCAGGTCCGCGGCAGGCACCCATGGCTTAGTGGCACAAGCTGCTGGCATCCGGCAGTAATAGGATCGGTAGACGGCACGGGGCTGAGGAAGGTGCACCACTAACGAAATCCAGAAGGTCGAAACGGCTGTCTGGTGCTTTTCCAGATGTGTCAGAGGCTGCTGACTGATAAGGGACTGCGACAAACTACATCTGTAATCCGATGAGCTCAAAAGATACTGTCAAACAGAGCTGACCTTGTATGTGCCCGGAGGGGAGGTGAAGATTCCGGAAATTTGAGGAAAATTACCCCCATTTTATTAAGGTTATCTGCGCAGACAAAATCGATGAACCATCTTAGGCCCGTGATGCGCGGCTAACTAGAGAAATTATCCACGAACCGATTAAATGCTCAAGTACAGGCTGAGGGATCACAAGGTATGTACGCGGGGCCATTTCGATGCAGGGAAGCGAGACCCGACGTAGGTTTTACATGGAATGAAGGTGGGACGCGTGAAACCCACCAGGCAGGGACGGGCTAGGTAGGAGCGACAAATTGGCTCATAATGCACCGCGAAGTAGCTGTCTGTTCATACAACGCAATGAATGGGGAGGTGACGATCCGAATTAGGGTTTCAACTGCTTCTGTTACTGCGCCCTATCGGCCTAGAAAGTGGATGGGTCGACAATGAGCACATCACAGAACTGAGAGTAATAGCGAAGAGGACGGTCAACTCCCACCCACCTGCTGGAGAACGAGGAATGTTCGAATATAATGGGTTAATTTTCCACCAACTGTATCGTTAAAAAACCGACTAGACTGTAAAGTGTATTTGAACCATCGCAAAGCTGTTCCACTCTGGTTGTGATGACCAAAGAAGTGTAGTATATTCAAGGGTCAGTCAGCCGGTCTCAAGATTAGAGAAACACGGAAACAGATATTGGCAACCACTGTAGACCTATGCGGATGCAAACCAACTTATATAGTCTATGCTTAGGTGCTTGGTTCGAAAATTATCACGGCTAATAAAGAAGCAAGGATTGTAGAACGGAGAGAAAATGTCCGATTGATGAAGAAACGTAAGGACCATTTCTGTCAAGTAACTCGGGTGATCCCGGTCAATCGATTCAAGTTTCAAGGAGGAAATAAGAATAACAGGGTAGTTGAACGGGAGCGGAAGTCAAGATCGATGCAAGTGTATCCCCGTATTAGGATAAACCATGCACCCAAAAGCCGGTATGTGCAGGTAGGGGTGTATGGAGTTAGACATTCACAGTCAAGTCTGTATACGCGGAGGTAAGTGTCTACGGGCCAAATAAAAAGTCAGATGTCATGGAACCCGTTGTCTTTTGGCCATACGGACGGGATCAACCGGCAATGATCCATAAAGCAATAGTGTCGAGCCAACTCCAATAACGCTGAGATGATAGCAGAGCGAACAGCGTAATCCAGTCAACCTGCGCCACTAATTGGTTTCGGGACGTGGAAGACGGATTGCTGAACTTGGTCTGCTCATTCAAACATGGGAAAGCACCAAGCCCAAGGATAAATTCTGCCGGTGCTTCGAACTGTTTGGATACAATGTCCCTCTTTCCAGGTAAGCTGACCAATGATACATTCGAGGCAAGCAGGCATTCAAGATGGTCCAGTATTATGTGCCGTCAAACAAGTATACCAAGTACCTCGTGTTGTCAGAACCGAGACCTAGTCAGTTCCGATGTTGCTTGTGCATATGCAAGTGGGGAACTACTTACGCGCCTATCCAGTGTCCAATACTACGAGGGACAGTCATGTGCTCAACATACCGAGTAGATTGAATGGACTCTATCATAGCGCAGAGTCATTATTGCCTGGAAGCACTAGATTAAAATATGACAGAGAGCGGTCGTGTGTATGCACACCGACTGTACCACGAAGTGACTTGAAAAAGAAGAGGATGCTCGATTCTAATAGTATTAGCCTGGTGCTCAAGTGTGAAAGTATGTCCGAAAGCCAATACACAATTCTGGAACATACATCCCAATGATGCATGACAGACAAGCGGAAAATGCAACACAGTGCCCATGAGAGGGAATCGATGAAAGCGGGAAGTTTACAAACAGTAAATGTCACATCAAGCGGTATGGAGGTCCAAAGAGAAGCTGATAGGTCAATGTCACAGGTTTCGAATGGCGAGCGTTGTCTTCACTGACAGATGTAAGCGCGCCACTCCTTACATCTTCGGAGCAAGGATGCAACAACACAGCCTCCACATCATGAAGTGCCGTAGAGCGGCATAAGGCAGTTCGCTAGTAAGTCGTGACGGTCTGCAGCGGTCACCCATGGTCTAGTGGCATAAGCTGCTGACTGCAAAAGATCAAACGTTCGGTTCCCAGTGGAGCTAAGAGATGATTAGATTGAATAGTCTCTTAAAGGATGAAGTGACCGAATGTAAGAGAACATAGCCGTTCTGGGGCTACTGCAAAATACCTCCAATAAAGCAAAAAAACGTTTCAAATGGCGTCGGGACACATGAGAAGTGTTTTGGGATGACCTGATGAAGCATGAGTCCAATATTGCGGTCCATGTCCTTTACAGAGTCTATCTAAACTCACCCAGAAGTAGCAGTGGGCGTTGGAGGCTGGACGATTAGGAAACCAATCAATGGTTTGTTGAACAGTTTGGATGGTTGAAGACCCCCCCCATATCCTAACAGAGCAGTTAAGCATCAATAAATCAACAAATATTTATTCTCGACAATACGAGGCACGTCTTCATAGGCATGATCCCGGTAAAAGAACAACGAATGATCGACAAATGTACAAAAATGTCAGTTCTCTGCTATCATAATGAATCTGTGTATGCATGAACGTAAGTAAGTAGGTGCGCATCTATGATGAGGATGCCGAAACAACTATTAAATGGTCAGCTGAGTATTGGGAAGCGGCATGTGGGGAAACCAAACTTACGTTACCGGGACATGATCAAAGTGAGCCTCTCACGTTCTAATCTTGATTGCAGGTCATGGGAATGGAAGGCGGTTGATCGGCGTGCATGACTCGATCTAATCACGAAGGAAGTTGCTGAAGTGCGGGAGAAAGACCTCATACATGTAGAGAAGAAGCGGCAAGGGCGGAAGCTGCAGGCACCGATAGGTTGTGCTCCGTCGACATTCAGCGCCTGGTGCAGTAGCACATGCGGTCGAGAGTGCCTGAGTCACGCAGGCCTAGTCAACCATGAGCAAGGCCACTCGGGACCACCACCGAAGCGACGACGGGTCCTGCAGAGAACGTAGGCAGAACCGGCGCAGCGTTTGTAGGCACGCTGCATTCAATTTACTAACCGCGTGCTTGCGTGCTGTCTATTTATTTCAGGTGGTGGGTTTTCAATTTTGTCCTAATGCTTTCCTTTCTCATATAAATGTCTACCTGTACTCTCTTTTATAAACTTGCACACGTCGCTTAAGCCAATTGTAGTTAATTGCGATAACATTTTCGTGTTTGTGGCATTTCCGTAAAATATACTTTCTGACCTCTTGAACTTATCTCGGATTCTTTTGTAAACAACACAATTCATATGCTCATTAATTTAAGATTTATGTCTCCGTTGGCTTATGCATTAATCGAGTTATTTTATTTGTTATCTTTCTCTCAAGCGATTGGCTGTTGCTTGATATCCCCGGTGTGGCTGCGCTTGATGTGCATGTTGACAAGGTGCCTACCTGTCTATTACCCACTACCTCGTCCATACTGGCTCTAGAAGACAGTTGGTCGTTGCTGGAGGGGACGGGGTGCACGGTCCTTGTGGCCGTGTTAAGATCAAAGTGTGGTTCCATGCACCCAGTGTGGAGCGGACTACGGTCCAGCCACCGCCTTGTGTGCGCTTGATTCCCAAATACAGCGTGCTTGCGTTTGTCTGTGAAGGAGTGTGGACCGGTTCCGTTGATGAAACGTGGCTCCCATCCACATGCCTCCCGGTCTTATTCCTTCGGGTTTACACGAGATATGCGGTGTGTGTGGTTGGAGCTGTGGGTGGTACAGCGCAAGCCATCCATGGTCCTTCTGTAGGCGCAGGCGTCCTGTGGCTGGTCATAGTGACAAGCAAATCTGAAATCGGATGCCGCCAACCGTAGATATGCAGCGGTGCAACCGCATTTTTGACTGTGCCACATCGCATTACCAGTGTGAGCAGAGATCAAAGAAAGGTCTCTTGGTGGATAACTGGCGTCCGCGAAGTAGGTTTGATCATCCGGATGGGTGCGGAAAAAAGGTAGGCGCGTGTACAAGGGCTGGAATGGTCTTTCAACTCATAAACTGCTTTTGATTACCAATCAATCGTATTTCAGAAAGGATGAAAATTGGTTTATTTAACTGATAATTAGAGTGACTAATTTCTTTTGTATGACCAAAGATATTTGAGAAATCCAACTCAGAACGACAATTTGAATAAGGTTGGAAGAAAAGTGTTCGATGCAAGCTGTGAGAAGGCGCATAACTGACCAGAAAATCGAAGTGATGTAGTTCGCTATCAACGCCCAGGGCACGGATAAGATGGAAGCTGATGACCTTAAAGGCATCACAGCGAGACCCTCACCAACACACCGAGAAACTACTCACTGGTTAAAGTGAAAATGTGTTGCTCAAATGCAGCTAGTTTGGCGGCATTTAAACAAAATCCAATTTGTTCAATTAGCGAAGAGATCACTTTGTAATAATTCTCATAATGACACTAAAGTATAAAAATGAATCAGGCAACACAGTATGCTATTGAGAGCTGGATTAAAAACTGCTAAGCCTCAGACGTTTAAACGAGACCAGATAGTTGGGCTGTATCTCGCATCGCTGAGCAATATACCATTTATTTATTTATTTATTTAAATTGGATCAATACTTATGTCGATTCACTGGAGGCAGACCTGGTAGTCGACAGCACGTTGTCATTATCCGAAATCGGGGGAAATGTCGTAGGACCAAGGTAAGTGGAGGGACTACTGCTTGCACAATTCAGGCAAGACCAGTCTGACTGCGATTGCTTCAGCTGTCTTCAAGAGACGCTTTCTGAGGGTTTTAGGGTAACGCAGTTGTACAGAGTAAACATCTTTAAACGCATCTGGCATGCAGATTTCATGTCCGCTTAGGAATAAATGCTCTAGCCGTGCCCCTTCTTAAAGACCCTGGGCAGTGTTACGTTATGCGTTTTGACAAACGCCCGGTCCTGGGTCCAAGCGACGGAAAACTGTCCTCATTGGACGTGTTGCTGAAGCGACGGAACGATCGCTCTCTAAAAAAAAGCGTTTTCCGAAAACGTACTTGGATTGGTCAGTACAGACACACACACAGCACAAACGGAATTTAGTTCGTTGCTTGCATTTTCGTGCCGCCAGAATCTGTAATCCGGAGACGCTGGATGACGAGATAGTTTGCACCTTCTGAAAGTTGCAATAGAACGGATACCCTGTTCCGTTTACCAGAAAGTACGCAACGGCCCGTATGTACCTTGAAACTGTCTTGACCGTAAGACATGTTTACCTATGTTCCATTCAAAAGGGATCTTGCTCTTGACTTACTGAAAAGAAGACTCAGTCACAGAAGCTAAAATCTGGTCAGCTGCCTACCCACGTGTGCGTGCACAGACCACTTTTCTCACACAGTGCATCAAGGACAGGTTGCCAGTCCAGTTCTGTCTAATTCCTACATTCTGTACCAATTTACTTGCACTTGTGATGCAAGATATCTTGCAGACAGGCCAGGTGTTTGCCAAGACGGGTAGCGAAATACTACTCAATGTCACTACGAAGAGGCACGTCTGGAAGCAATAACAGTGCTAGCATAGAGCACTTGCTCCTAAGCCGAGATGAAATCCAGATAGTAGATGTGGTTAACCTTTCATATTCCGCGCTGCTACGTTGTCCTAAACCGTTACCAAAACATCTCTTGAAGAACCTGAAGTAATCGCAATCAGAACGGTCCAGCCTGAATTGTGCAAGCAGAAGGTTCTTGTGCAAACCCTCCCCTTATCTTGGCCACGTGGCAATTCCCCGATTTCGAACAATGGCAGTGTGCTGTCGGTTGAGAGGCCTGCCCCTACTAAGTAGACTGTGTTGACCCAAGTTACTGGTCTCGTTCAAACGCTTGTGGCATAGCAGGCTTCAACAAGAGGCTGCCTCCACAATTTCGCTCACGTTTGCTGGGAACAGCGCGTGAGCACTGACCATACTTCGTCGCCGTGTATTCGGTGCGGGAAGACCGAGTGAACTGCACAACCTCGATCATTCACACTCCAGGCTCCGATGGCTGGTCCATGAGTTGCGTGTACCAGGGCACTGAGTCCCGAGTCGTGCGTTGGTTGCGCGACCCGGGTGTGGATGAAGGAAGAGGAGGGGAGGCCAAGCGATGAATTGAATAAAAGGAATGAAGGTCCTCACTTCAAACTTGGCGTCGGTTGGCGCCTGTCGACCGCCGGGCTGGGATCCGAAGGACCGTGAACACCCTTAGTTGGATACATTCGTTGATATGGCAAGCAACCGACCTAAGTGGCGTTTTTGTTGTAAGTCTCTCTGTCCCCCCCCCTTCTCTTTAGCTTCCCCTCCTCCAACAATGCATAATGACATTTAGTATTAGTACATTTTAAGCTTTTGTACTGCGGCACATTAACTGAGGTGTGTTGCTCACCCTCGGCTAACGTGTATTGATAATGAAGAACAGCCTTCAAACCAGCTTTCAGAAGCATACTGTGTTGCCCGATACTTTCTTATACTTGTAATAATCTTATGGGAATTGTTGGAAAGTGAAGTCTTCACTAATTGGACTTCTTATTAAGCAACGAGCAATAACTCATGAGTTGAACTCGATTTCTGTTGCGCATTGGTTAGAGGGAGGATTGGGACAATTTTCAAGACAACGAACAATGGGCGTGGATGTGAGGTCGATAGCTATGATTGAAAATGGTCTCCGGAGTAGTAAAAATTGTAGGGGCGTTTTGTTCGCGCTCAACGGCATGGTAAGCATGTGACTATTCCAGGTGGATGGATCGATGCTATGGATTTACCGGCCGGATAAAACCCCGCTATCATGTGCAAAATACGTGCATATTTGGTTACGAGCACCAATAAAGAGAACAAGGTCAACTAAGCCGTTGCAAACGTATCGGAGACAAGCTGGTCGACAGCTAATCGCCATTTCTGAGTAATTTGTAAACAACACAGAGCTTCGGTTGAATCAACGGCAGTGACCTCAGTCATATTATAAAGCATTATATGCTGCAAATGTTGGCGTCCATGTTGTTCTATCGCTCACGCGACTTCAATGAGAACAGGGTAGGTTGTTTGTCTTCAAACTGAAGAAAGGATGCAGCAAACCTTTCGCCCGTTGAACGCGGCAAGTTAAATGGGTTCACTAGCAATTTGGATTCGATGTGTGTGTGTGTGTGTGTGCATACCTCATTACGAGGTTTTCCGGGTATCGGACTCCTCGCACCACGAATATACATGCAGTGTGACTGAGTAAATTTGCCGATACACTAAGCGGTATTAATACGGAGTAAACTGAATCCTTGCAATTCGTCATCAGCTAAGACACATGACTCGGTGGAACAGCGACTGACCGTGTCGGAATCTTAGCGCCACGTGCCCTTCGGGACAGTTGTGTTGAGCGCTACTCAACGCTAGAGTGCACCAGGGAGGGTCAGAGAATGGATTGATGACATAGGCTCAGATCTATTGATCTGCTCTGCGAGTATCCCATTAGGTGCCTAATGGCTGGTCCAAGCGGCTTCTTTTATGCGAGCCGATTATGCGGTGTTCTATGGCTGGTAGTGTTAACGATCTGCACAGACAAAACGATATCAACTACATGAATTTAGCAAGAAGCAGGAGCAGCAAGTCGCGGGAATCGAAGACACTGATGACTAAAAGGGATGCCGTTGGTCTGTCTTACAATCCGGGCTGGAGTCCGCCTGACCCGCCTTCTGCTTGGTTCGAGACGTTACAGGACAAGGGTCGCAGTTGGCAGCAGTGGTATGTCTGCACTCGCCTCCTAGACAGATTGCCTGTTTGAAGTGTGTCTGACGTTGAGTTATCTGTGGTGTAATGTTGATTATGACTCAGGGAAGTGGAAGTCGCAGGAAGCTGTATTTCCAATACTGCCTTATCTTTGAACGCCAGCCAGCTGCTTATGACCGTACGTTGTTAACAAGTTTACAGGCGCATTTCTGCTAAATTTTTGCTTATGTTGGTTGGGTCACACATGAGGTTCCTCCACTTTCTTTCATATTAATCTTCATTCCCAAGTTATTCTGGCTGTATCGCAGGGTAGCATCGATTAGGGTTACTAATGTACTGATGATAATAACGGTGGTAACTGAGTCACCGGAAGTGCTGTTACCGCACCAAGATGCCCGAAGGACGAGTTGTGTGTCAGGGAGAGAAGAATCTGATATGTAAGCTCGGGGCGTAGACATCTCGGCACCAACCGAACCGGCATGGTAGGTCACCAACCGGATTACGATGAGCTTAAAACGAAGAGAAGATAGGTAACTGGATAATTATGCGAATGACAAATGCTGCATCCAGCTTCTGTTATCGGATCTGAAGTAGTACAATGACCTGACCTGTGAAGTTCATCTGCGCTCGATGTGAATATGGACAGTCAACCCGTCTCATGCTACCAGTATGATTGATAGCTCCAGAAAACCGATAATCGTTTCCGGTGAACCGGTTTTCACAGTCGTTGTGATAGTGACAATCTTGAAAAGCAGCCCCATCGTGGAAGATGCGTAGGGTCATCCACCAGCATGTGAGACGAATGTGTTCCAATCAATGTTTGCTATTTGCTGATGATCTAAAGGTATGGCGTACTATAGCTGCAGTGGAGGATCACACAGTGTTACAGGAGGACCTGGACAAAGCGTACACATGTTCCATGGAGAACATGCTGCATTTCAACGTCACCAAGTGCAAAGTTCTCAGCATACGACACAAGACTATGCACAAGTACCGCCTAGGACCACAAATTCTACAGCGTGCTTCTCACGAGTGCGATCTCGGAGTTCTAGTTCAAGATGACCTCGGTTGTTTAAGGCAGACTGAAAAGGCATCTAAGAAAACAAACCAGTACCTCGGCCTTCCTCGCAGAGCTTTCGGGAAGTTTGATCCTTCAGTCTTTCCAAAAATGCTTAGTGCGTACGTGAGGCCGCACACCGAATACGCTATTCAAGCCTGGCAACCCTGGCTCAATCACCATCTTACCGCGCTCGATATTGCACAACGTAGGGCAACGAAGAGCGTCAGAGGTTTGACCAGCCTCCCCTACCCACTCAGGCTGAAGACTCTCAAAATATACAGTGGACGTTATCGGCGTCTAAGGGGCGACCTCATAATGGTGCACATGAATCTGAAAACCCCCAACCACCCATGCCATTCCCTTCCAATACTCAGTCAAAACACCCCGCTAAGAGGTCACCAGTTTAAACTGGTCACGCAGTACAGCTGCCCGGAATGTCGGCGAAACTATTTCTTCCTTCGAGTGTCACAGCCTTGGAACGCCCTCCCGGAACATGTAATTAATGCTCCCACCCTATTCCTTTCCAAAAAACGCCTTGACGATACTCTGTCACATTTACACTACGTGCTATAGCCCATGACCACCAGATGTTGGCACTAATGCACAACAGACAGTGGATGGTGTCATAACCCAACTCGAGCATGAGTCACTCCAAACCCCTTGCACAAAATTTGATAAACGCTACTCCTATAGAAATTGGATTTCTGTATCCCATCGACCCAAGATAGTTACACACGAGTAAGCGTTGTCATTGCTATTTTTTATTTTTGTCTCGTCTATTATGTGATCAATAACCACTCCCTTTATTGCTTTTTGTGCGTAGATTATAATTTTAAACCTTTTATACGGCAGCGCAGTTAAATCTGTAATCGCCCGAACTGACGATTCCATTGTCCCTTGGTCTATCTTTTCTCACTCTAAACACTCTACGGGACATGTCAAGCACCTGCTCTTTTACCCGTTATAAATCATTGTTCATTGTTCACTGTTCAATGTCGTGTGTGTTGGAGGCAGAATAGCATCAGCATTACCCTGGTACTTAGCACCGAGGTTTAATTGCCACGCGATCGCCATCAGTTGCACACGGGCCGGGTATACCGCAAGGTCGATAACACCTGCAAAGATCCGAACTAGCGACTTGTGGACTTCAAGGTAGACGACTTATCCCACTCAGACGTCGGTCGGATCACGGACCACAACCGAAGCTAGTGTACTTCCTAGCCACATACCACTTGGTCTTATTCCGTTTGACTTGCACCGAACATGGGGCGCGTGAGTGGAATTACGAGCCGTACAGCGTGCTCTATCAATGGTACACTGTAAACGGAGATGTGTTGCAGTCACAGTACCAGACGAACCGAGAGGCGAATGAGGCCAAATACTAATTGTGTCCATATTCAAACAAAAATAATCTCATTTAGGTGTGTAGTTTTCATTCACTCAACAAACATACCTATCAGCAAATCCATCTATTATTAATTACGATGTCTCTTGGCGCTTGTAGCCATGATAGCAGACCAGCTGCACAAAGGACACGAGCTTGCTCGCGCAGATTACACAGTCTGCACAAACGCGCTATACAAAACACAACCACACGGGATATAGACATGTGAATTGGCAATTCAAGCTCGGAAGCCAGGAAAGTTAGTAGAAGCCGCAAACCAACCTTATCACACCTGCTGGAACACTCGGAGACGGGTGCAAAGCACTGTATGCCGAAGGAATCGCGTGGCCATTCGATCGATCGAATTTGTGTGGAAGACGTTCCGACGGAATAGCAAATTCCAAGTATCCACGTGTCGGCTCAACCACAGAAGAACGGGTTGGAGCGCCTACCGTGGGCTTCGGTCTGTCACTTTCAAATTCCGGATCTGTGTGAAAGTGAAACGGACAGGGCCTAGTCGATACTTGGAATCGGAATCAGAGTAAGTGCAACGTGAGTTACATAAATAGGATTCAACCTCTTGGTCTGTACGGGTAAATTGTTGCACATGATTGATGCCATTCCGCAGATACGTTTCCTCCTGATGTTAAACAAAGTTAGTCCATGGTGACCTTTAAAGACGTAGCTACTAATGACTACCATTTGTAAGTCAAGTCAGATCAAGTCAAAAAAGCTGCTTTATGCACCCAGAACAGGTGAATATTCAACCGTGCTTAGTTATGTCATCGGGTACTCTGCATACAACACTGTGTACTTTCATAAATCACACATTCATTGAAGAGGGTATGATCGTTGAATGCGGTTGTACATGTAGTTTTTTCGTACACTTCCTCTGGAACATTTTTTGCTACGTAAGTTCGTGAGGCTGTGCTAAAAATACATTAATCGGAGCTCTGCGTGCACACACACACACGTCAGCATTAACAACTGGGGCCAAGCAATGCCATCCTCTCAGCGCACAGAGGGAAAAGAGATGGAGACATCAGGGGCTGTCTGTGTGCATCCCCCATGCAGTGTGTTGCCATAAACAACTCAGTGTGCTTACCTGGGCCCGTTCAACTTAATGACGAGTCTAAGGTGAACGCGGTTTACTTAAACGAAACAGAAAGTTTCCCTTTAAGCGCAGAAGGCAATGACAAAGAGAGTTAGTCATTAAACTTAATAACAACAGTAAACTTTACAACAATAATAATCTGCAATCGCCTTAGCAGCTCACATGCCACCTCGATTGGTGGCGGAGTGCAAAGTAAGTCGTATCTTTAGAGGCCAGTTCTGCCCTCTGCACGTTCATAACACACATGATAGTGAAGGAAGAGCCGCGCTAGTTCACAGTTAGACATCAGTTGTGGCGGTCCGCCGCCATTACCCATGGTTCAGTGGCATAAATCGCTGGTTCGTAAAAGTAAGGTCATAGGTTCGAATCCGGAAGGATTCGGCGGGTGGGCGCTACTGATAAGTCCCAAGAGATCGAAACGGCCGTCAGGCGCTTTTCTGGTTGTGTGATGACTATCTGGTCGAGTCTAGCTTCGAGGAATCTTCCCTAACTCCTAGACACACAAGACAGGGAAACGACTCGCAGATTGAAATGATAGCAAGATTGATAGATTATGTTACAAATATAGTTCGTGCTTTCAACTGATACAAAGCTTATAAATTGCAAATGCCGTTTGTAAGGGATGAAAAAAGGTAGATAGCAGCAGTACACCTATGCGCAGTACCGATGCTTCGCTGCCGCGCAACCACCAACAGTCACGCGTGGGCTACGGATACTGAGAGGTGGCCCTGTCCCCTGCACAGACTCGAACCGGCGCCCTCGGATTACAAGATAGGCTTGCGATCCTTAAGGCCACGGGCTAGTAAAAGATAAGAAAGCTATAGATGGACAAATTACTGTGAGGTATGATGCAATCGCATAAATTCAACGGATAGAAATCCGGATATGAGCAAATACGTTTCCTTGTTTCAATGCACCAAAGACACTGTGATGACCGCAATGTCATCGAAGCATGTATTTATGTGTAATATAAGGTAATAATGTAAGGTACTGTTCTGGGCACATTCTGGCAGACAGATGAGGACACCGTGGGAATATCGACCCAGTTAAGCTATCGGAAGCGTTTCGGTGGCGGATTCAAGGGACATTTGAGGGACAGCGGTACATCCCACTAGAAGGTACAACACAGACGTAGATGTGTCGGCTACGTATGCAACAACCGTGGCATGTACGCATTAGGTCGGTACGTCGTATCGACGCTTCGTTGCATGAGCATCACCAGTCGCGTGAGTGCTAGGGATACTGCGAGGGTCGCGCTGCACCTACGCAGCCTCGAACCAAGGATCTGTGGAGTACAAGGGCCGTGGCAAAATGAAGTACGCACTCGGCTAGCAGCCCGGAAGTCACCGGTTCGATCCCGCGCAGATGCAGGTGACATCGTTGTTAACTCAGCCCACGTGCGAGTTGCGGTAGTTACGTGGCGGCAAAGCGTCTGCACGGTATGTGCAGGCACATTGCAGATGTGCCGTTTTTCGGTGTCGATTACAGTACAGGCAAGATGGAGGCATTTACATGGCAAAGTCCTCGGTGACGGTAGTTGGCCAGTGGTCGAATGGGTTTACGCGGTTGCTTGGTAATCCGGAAGTTACCAGTTAGAATCCACGCAGGTGTGGGTGACATCTCGATATACACTACCCGCTCGCGACTGATGGTGGTCGCGCGGCAGCGAAGCGTCGGTACGGTGTGCTGCCACATTGTTGATGCTTTGGAGTACAAACTAGATGCCTGAACCACTCGACCACCGATCGGTAGAATCAAGTTGACAGGTGATAGCAAGCTAACTCAGCTCAATATCGCTTCTCTCGGTCGCATGCTCTGCCAGAGAGCCACGCAGTTACCACTCCAATGGAAGATCGCATTAATATGCATATAATCAAGGGGTCACAAAGTTTTGTCAAAACCGGTAGCGGTACATTTTCCGATCTGGGTGAGCTACGTATAAATGAATTCGAACAGGAAGGAGAAAGTTTTAGATACCATACAATGGAATAGAACACAAGAGCTATGAAAAATGTCAGGTAATGGGACGCTAGTGGAACTGTAACCCGTCATCTAACAGCGGTACATCAGCACTTACATTAATGCTAAATTTCCATGCGAGAAATTACTCGCCCCCCCCACGTCCAATGAGGGGAATAGCGAGAGGAGAGAAGTCGGATCTAGTGCGAAATCTAAGTGTTTAGGTAACTATACATGGCGAGGTCGCCTACAAAATCGGCACAGCGTGATTACAAACAGCTTGCCATCATGCGAATTTAACGTGGTATGGGCGAAGAAGCTTCTTGTTCAGTGGCCATACCAGACGAACGCACGATTTCACAGCATGGGAATGGATGAACAAAATGCACAAAAAAGGTTTGGCCAGACGAATAGACAAGCATATATGGTGCACCGTGACCAAGTAGCCGAGTGGTATGAAACCGGACATCAGGGCAAGGTGTGGTATGTGTTGCGGGCCCGTCAAATATTCTCGCAAAACGCGCCACAAACTCCGGCGTAATGGCTGTGGAAAGCGAGGTCCAATTCCACCCCACAACGTAGCAGTGTTCAGCCACTCCGAGACGCGGCCCAACTGCGCATCTGTTGACAATGTTCTCTTACAAACCACCACCCGTCGTGATAGCAATTTTCCCTAACTTAATGACCCTTTGCGTTTGCCATGATTCGCCCTTTGTTCGTCGTAAAAGAGCCTTCAGAGGACCACCTGTCTTGCTTCCTCTTCACCTTAGTTGGAAGTCGGTCGGTCACGTGATTTTGTGTGCGTCGATAGCCGGGCAACGTTCGCGTCTAAGTCACTAGCGCGCGTCTACCGTAACTCCCTCTCGCGTACGTTCTCTCGTCCGTTACGAGGGCTCAGCCTCTACCCGAATACGTGCGGCTAGGAACGTTCTCACGCTCGCTCAATTTCCGTTTCACCAGCGCGTACCCCGGGCTAAGCTAACGCCATCACGTCAGCGCAAATCCGTTAGGTTGGCCGGCCTCCAAAGCCGTTCTGGTAGGTGTGCTCCAATGTTCCCCGTGATAATCTTATCAGACATTCCCACAAACTTAACAGTATGGATATTCACTCAGGGAACTACGTTTAAGCTATAAATGTAACCTTTTACAGCGAAAAAAGCCCAGTCGTCGGTTCGAAGTTGGATTAAGAAGACCCGCCGCGTGATTGGATTGCAACAGACAATCTCTATAGAGACTTCGGTTTACCTTGAAACAGATATCGGTCATTTCGATCACCAGAACCGTATCCGAAATAGAAGGGTTTCGGTGTTTCTCCTCCTAACAATGACCCCCAAGACCGGTTTCCTTCTCGTTTGGACTCACCCGGAAGAGAGTCTGGAATGGGAATGGAACTGGGGCTCTAATGACCAATGGCTGATGCCTTGATCACCAAGCCACTGAGATCCGGTCTTGACCTTAGTAACTTCCGTTGCGACTCACTTTTAGCTTTCAATGTGCTGCGTCCCGAGTATTTTTGCCCTATACAACTGCGGTGTCTGAACATTAAAGAGGTAGTCCGTCTAGGTGACTATTGAAAACACGCACTGGTGCCATCGCGAGCCGCTTCCTGTAAAGTTTCGAGCAAAGAACATGGCGGATCGAATGTACTCCAGTCTGGAACGGAATACCTACCAACAGCACTCAGGCAGGCGATCATTGGTTCCAATTCCCACTGTCAGGTCAACGACTATTTCGCTAGTACCTCGCGTTATCCTAGACCAACCAAACAGCAAAAGGTACTCCTCGGTAAGCGATAGGCTGGCACATGTAGAGCCGAACCAAATTTCCAAACGGATCATCAACAGCGAATAGTTCGCCCAAATTCGGCAGTTTCTGTACCCGCAGCGATTCAATTCAATGAGCGGTTGTGTAGCGAACTCCGTCCACAACAGTTAGCCACATAATTTATGGTGATGTTAAAATGTCACTTGGTGAGCTACCATTACTTCTGTCGGATAGTGTAAATAAAGATGGGGCACGGAAAGGAGAACGAGTGAGTGAGATCATTGTCGTTTTACTCATGAAAAACAAATATCTCTAAACTCCTGTTGGATTTGTGGTACCAAAATGCCAGTGGATGTGCAACACTTAACATGACACCCTAATCGTTTTCTTAAGGGTTGATGGCAAATCTTTGTAACCCAGGGGTAAGAAATTAGCCGGTACTCACAAAACTTATGGGTTAATTCTCGGCTCGGATAATCGTCATTTGTAGAGGTCGGAGAAATGCAAATTGGGGAGCTGACAAAATCACTTACCTTTGCAATATTTAAAACTCTCCACCATGGTATTTATCGGGGAGTGCAAACCATCCGATACATCACTTCGCATTGCTTTGCTGTCCCATTCCGCAAACTCTCCGGGAACATAGTACGCATACTACGAGGTATTTATTTTGCATTGCAGCTTGTCACACTACTTGGACACGGAAGAGCTCAGAACGCCGGACCGAAGGAATATTACAGTTCATCCACGACAGTGCCATTTGCGCCTTCTGGTCAGACTGCGCTGGTCCAGATCGACGGGACATCCGTTAACGGAGGATATAACCTCAGCACCATCTCCTGCACTTCACCCTGAACAACGCGCATGTGTGAAACTGACATGGATATAACATAGTGCTTATTCCTATCTAATATGTAGAGAGGACTTATTTTGATCTTTCCCTATGTGGGAATAGTCTTCTGCATCATCGAAATAAAAGATTTATTTATTTGTTTATAGCAGATGAGTGCACACAGTGGGATGCTAATGGCTGATTTGGGAAAGACCACTCGGTGAGTAGTAGCATTTAGGGGCATTTGCGTCCGTTGGATGTAATTTGATAACGTTAAGGACCCTCTTGAGAGATCTATGAAGAAACATGATTTCCTTAAAGAAAAATTTGAAAGTAAGCGAATGCGCGAAGAATATTCTTTTCGATAATTCTCATCAGGCGTGTACAATTATGAAGCAAATTTTTTTGGAGAGAATAAAGCCCGTAGAGCCCTGTACAGAGAGCAAACAACTCATTAACTGGGCAATATGAAAACTATATCAATGATTTGATCAATCAGATTGTCGTATTAGGAAGCAGGTGATCAAGGCAGGTCAAGTTCAAGGCCAAGGCAATTTCAGAGCCTGTAGCAGTGTGCGCTGTTTGCACAGCTCTGGTTTTAGAACCTTGATAGCAATGGCTTCAGAAATGCGCAACAAATGTTTCTTAAGCTGTTTTGGGTAGCGTTTACGGATAGTATAAAGGACTCGAAACGACTGGTTCATCTGGATTTGATGTCCGGTGTCGACCAAGTGTTGTAATACGGAACTGTTGATGGATTTTACCATGCCTTTTCGTAGTGACGCAGGACAATGTTCAGCGATTCTTTTGGACAAACACCTGGTCGTATGTCCAAGATACCTAGCACCACAGGTGCAGGTGAACTGGTCTAAGACAAACGATTCGAACCGAACCGGGAGTTTATCTTTTAAGCGCTGAAGAATCAATGGTCTTGTTTCGTCAAGTAGTTTTAGATTGTCGGTCGAGATTTTTCTATTCAACAGTTCAAACGCAACGCCACCTTTGAAGGGGACTATAAGGTATACATACTTTTGGGGCACTGTAGCAACACATTTGACAGCCTCAAGCTGTTTGGAGTGCTTCTTGATGAAAGGTATCCATTTTCTTGCAGCGTGTTAAAGATGAGCTTGGTTTCGCTTTCCAGCGTTTCTGGACTGCAGATTGCTCTGGCACGATGGTACAAACAACGGACTAAATTCCTCTTGTATCTCAGTGGTACAAAGCTAAAAAAGTGAGTGTATTGACCTAGCCACGTCGCTTTGCGAATGGATGTAGTTGACTGAGAAAAGGTATAGTTAACTCATGTACCGTCCACCCGAGCGGACCATAAATGCATGGGGGAGACGCACAGCGGATACTCGGTGCAGCCAAGCATGAGCTAAGTCCAAGGTGACCATAGGTGGTAGTACAATCGTGGGCTAGAGTGGATATGGCAGAGGAAAAGTGTGCCCACGAATGAGTATACACGGGTGGTATGCGACCAGACAATTAGAAATGGGTAGTGATAAGGCATCGCAATTGAATATCGCCTCACATTCTGTACGGTATAAACGATCGCTGTCCAGTCTTTGTTTTGATTCCCGGAGGGCTACACTACACCGAGATCCCGCCTAGCTCCGATAAGACATGAAGGCGAGGAACACACAATGCGGGCGCACAGCTGGTGGCATCCGTTCACGCAAGAGTTCCTCGTCACTGTAACTGTAAGCGGCCTCGGCACATCTACGTTGCATCAATCACAGCGTCATTCACGCATCACATATCTAATGTAAACTTGAAGGGCTCGAGCGAAGAGCATTAGGATAGAAACCGCGAGTACTTGTGAGTTGGTCAACGGTAGGTTAATCCGCAGACTACGAATAGATAAGCAGATCCCAGTGGTAGGTAGTATAGATGCTCAGTGGTCAAAGATAAGCAGTTCGCCGTGAGAGAATACGAACAACATGTGTATAGCCGACTAGTGATGAATAGCTACGTGGTAATCATTCCCTTGTGCAAAGGTTGGCACACCAGTGTGCACACGGTGTTCGCAAACAAGGCGAGATGGCGGAGTGGTGTATCGCTGCAGGACATAAACATTCTGAAATGCCAATACTGTGCGCGCTAAACTCCGCAGACTGCGATCGCTTAATTTGATTGAGGGATAGAGATAGCTGTATTGGAAACGTAGACATGATGCTATTACTCGCAAACTGACCAGCCCAAACCCGATATATCAGGTGGAATTAAACCTTAACTGTACAACGCCACGCATTCGGTACTTAAATCGTGGAATACCCAATGCGACGAGGTGTCAAACAACCACAAGCGAATTATTCGCAACAATCTGATAAAATTAAAGTCCATTCACCAACTAGATGAGGTGCTCAGACGGCATAACAGTCAGGCGCCAGATTATCACCCCCCCCCGCATCATACTACACATCAGCCAGAGGCGAAAAGTACCTCAGTTACTGTGTGCCAATGCCATTCAGTTGGATGGCAGTAAAAAAGGAGAAAGAAAAAGAAATAAAACGTTAGTATTATATTCTGTTTTACATTATGCATCGACGACGAAATTGTGGTTGCGTGGGACGCTAGACGGGATGGCGCGGGACAAAGAGACTCACAACAAAATCCATTAAGGTCGAGTCTTCACCATGTCAACAAGTGTATACAAGCAAATGTGTTCATCGTCTTTAGGACTTCAACCCGGAGTCAAGAGACTCCAACCGAGGCCAGCTTTGAAGTTAGGGTCTTTATTCCTGTTGGTCAACTCATCCGTTGTCATCTGCTCCGCTTCTCTCTTCCAGATCCAGGTTGCGCAAACAACACACGTCGTGGAGGTAGGTGAGTTGGCAAGCGTAACCTATGATGCAGCCATGAAGCTTGGCGCGTGAAATAACCGTTCTGAGCGTTTCAGTCGATGTCTCTCATTGTCCATACGGTGTTCCCAGGACATAGAAGCCAAACTACGTAAGCACCTGAGGTTGCACATAACTAGCCTCTTTATGTCCGTCCATGTGATGCGCCAGGTTTCACAACGGTACAAAAGGGTTGAATGAACAGCAGTACTGCAGTGTGATGTCACGCCAGTGACGCAGTACTGCTCTGAGGTCATTGTGAGTCTTGTATTCGTTCCAAACTGGCGAACATCGAGAACTTCCGGAGACTGCGTAGAGACCCATTACCCAGGCCGGCAATTTGATTTGCCACATGAAAACATGCCTACTGCTACTAATGTCTGGAGAAAAGGAGACCAGTGATCTTCCAATATACTCAGTGAGCTCGGATACCAGCGTACTTCGGTGTGCATTCGGAACGTCCGGCTTCGCGAGTGTCTTTGCCCTCACAGTGTCGTCACGGGTGTCCGCTGAAACGCGGCCATAGATCAGCAGATACTAGTGCACTGTCGGAGTCCACACGTGCTCAAAATCGAGCGACAGTTTTGGATACAGCCTCCTCAACGGTAACTGATCACAGTGAGATCAATCTGCATCCATAGCTGCTCCGAGGATTTTAGGGCTCCCTGTCGTTCTCCGGTGGGTGTTTTGCCGGAAGTTAGTGCTCGCGAAGAGTAGACGACTACGTTCACACAGAAATAGCAGCCGATCACCGCTTTCAGTACGGGAGCCCACACCATGTTGGCGGCCCAGATAGAGCTCAATCATTGAATAACTTTCAAACTTTAGTGTTCAGATCAGCAGTTAGTATCAAGGAGTTCATTCAGTTGGCGAGTCAGTGGTACGGTTGGTGGGGTCGTATGTAGCAATGAAACGTGTGTACCCATTGTCTAAGTGAAAGTCCGAAGCGTTGAACGAGCCAGCAAATCTGACGGCTCACATCCAGTTATCGATTGGGATCCAGCCGACTGGAGCAGGTTTAGCCTGTGCACTCAGAGCAATAACTACACCGGCTTAACTGGTATTTCAAGCTGCGTTGTCTCCGAAGAGGCGCAAAGAGAAAAGTTCACCAGTCACAAGGAGATCGGAAAGTGTGCGCCAGGCTCGAGTCTTGCGAGCGAACTTTCAGTAAGTAGCACATAACTATCAATCAGGTCACTACTGTACAGACAAGTGCTGTCTATTGACCGATCTGTAGCAAACCACGTCAGTCTTAGCGAGAATCGCGGGTTACAAATGGAAGTTGATGAACTGAGGTTGATCGTTTGGTTGGACAAGGACTTGTCAACAGGGCAGGAGCATCCTCTCGTGTTGGCACCCAATGAGTACCTATCAAATGCAGCGGAAGGAGGGCCACAAATTGTTGGGCTAGGAAAAGGGTGATGAAGGTTAGGTTAAAAGGGGGCGATAAGGTTGAGAAAGCGCAAGAAGTGGAATAAGCAAACGGGAAGGCCTGAGCAATAGCGTTCCCACCACTTCCCCCCCCCCGCCGCTGAATGCGGCAGATAAGGCACTGTTTATAATCCTTGCGACAATCAAATTAACAAGAGGTCGTTTGAGGAAGCCTTCGTTGTATTGCGTGGACAGGATACAGTCATGTTGCTCATCCCTAGACAGAAGAACGATTAGGGTTCTCAAGCATAAGCCTCCGGTGCAAAAACCTGACTGTAAGGCAGCGAGAGCTTGGTACTGGGCTATACGTAGTCGGTTTTTAAGCGTCAAAACACTTGGTACCTTTCATGGTTCTCAATGAAGCAGCTGCATGGATGAGGATGTCTGGATTAACATTGATCCTAGAGGCACCTATCGATATATGCCTTCACTGTCATGATTGCGTCTCCGGCCTTGTTTAATATGCATTCACTGTTGCTCGGTCACGGATAACAAGTTCACCGGGTCTAATCTAGACCAGCTTTAGCTACAGCGTAGAACATCTTCCAATCCACAAACCCACATGCCAAATATCTGACTATTTTGTACGATGTTTAGCAACATACTATGTGCACATCCCATGCCCCATGCTGAGGCTGATGTTGCATCCATGATGCTTCTTCACCGCAGTTGGGCTAAACTAACTTACACCAGGTCTTCTTAAGCCTGATAAATTTCATTCCACTTTATTTGCTTTGTTCTGCCTACCTGACTAATCTTCTATTAACTGGCCACGTTGCTTACGCTAATTGTGGTTAGCTTCATTAACTTTATTGCGCTTGTAGCATTTTTGAGTAACTTCTGCACATTTTGTACTTATCGCGGATTCGTTGCTAACCAACTTACTTCATATGCTAATTTAGGGAAGAGTTATGTCTGCATAGCCGTATTCTTTAACAGATATATTTCATTTGATAATGTCATTTCAAGTGATTGGCACTTGTTTGACATCCCCGGTGTGGCTGCGCTTGATGTGCATGTTGACAAGGTGCCTACCTGTCTATTACCCACTACCTCGTCCATATTGACTCTAGGAGACAGTTGTTCGTTGCTGGAGGGGACGGGGTGCACAGTCCTTGTGGCCGTGCTAGGCTCAAAGAGCGGTTCCATGCACTCAGTGTGGAGCGGACTACGGTCCAGCCACCGCCTTGTGTGCGCTTGATTCCCCAAATACAGCGTGCTTGTGTTTGCCTGTGAAGGAGTGTGGGCCGGCTCGGTTGATGAAACGTGGCTCCCATCCACATGCCTCCTGGTCTTATTCCTTCGGGTTTACACTGGATATGAGGTGTGTGAGGTTGGAGCTCTGGGTGTTTCAGTGCAAGTCATACATGGTCCCTCCGTAGGCGCAGGCGTTCTGTGGCTAACCACAGTGACAGGCAAATCCGAAACCGGATGTCGCCAACCATATGTGCACATCCCGGATCACCTCTCGTGCACACTGCTACGTACAACTTCATGATACGTCCAGATGAAAACCGCCACAGATATCATGCATATCGGTCATGATTTTCCTAGGTTAAATTTGGTGAGGAAACATACCCGTTACAACTATACCTGACCGTTAAGAGTTCAAGTGACGCTGGTTTTATGGAAAGTCAAGACTGTTATCAGTGTATAGGGAAGTGGTGCGTTTTCGACTGGCAAGTGTTCTCCCTATAAAAAGTCACAGTTGTCAGTTTAACAACACTGTGACGTGGCGGATGTGACTAGCTACTAAATAAAGTCACTGTCCCCTGCTTCACTCCGATACAGCATTGTATCCAGCAACGCAAAGATAAATTGTGGTGACGACCGGGCTCCTGTTTGTCAACCGACCAAACGAAAGTGGCATGAACCGAGCAATCAGTCACCTGCTATTTAGGCTATTTAGCCAAAGGTTCGGGTGGTATCCCCTAAGTCAACACCCTACTTCGGTTTGGGTAACCGGCTAGTATCCTGCTCTCTGAGAAAACCATGGATTTCTCTGTGTTGCGAACGGCTTTCTTTTTATGGCAACAGTACGTTCCTTAGAGTTCCACGCTCTTTGATGGTTCTTTGTCTAGTCTTAGACTTATGCTATATATATATATATATATATATATTCTCGTCTTAACCGGCGTTGGTTGTTAATTTTTATCGGAGCACTAGCATTTTGCAGACCAGATAATCGGTAAAAACGACAGGGTCCGACATACAACACCGACGGCTTGCCTAACTTATCAGTGGACCCGCGCGGTCAGTCTTGGAAGAAATTTGAATGTGTCTGCGACGACATGGCGTACATTCAATGTCCCCCAGATCCATCTGCTTCAGATAGCAAGAAAGACACACTTAGTGGAGGGTTCCGGCGTGGCTCTCTCCCATCCCTGCACTCCACGACCGACGGTTTCGTCCTGGTTTGGACCCATCAGGTAGAGATAGCCGAGCTGGGAGTGGAAAATCTAAGACATGCCCTACCAGTCTCACGTATAGCTGATCTAGGCCATCAGCTCGAGTGACTGTAGAAGCTGCTACATTAAAATAATGCAATCGGTGTCCGGGTAGGCGGTCTAGAGGTGTATTCCAAGACAGATTACAATTCAGATGAGTACTCTACCAAGCTCCCATCAGGCGTCAACAGCGGAAGTGTCGGCATCATCCAACATTAGATAAATATTCAGGGCGAGTCATCAGATTGATTGCTACGTACCACTTCCAGTTACCCAATACCGTGAGAATACAGGATTTCTGGGATCACCAGACAAAGACCTCTAGTGACAAAAGGAGTCGTTTGTTGGTTGCGAAATCCAGCGGAATTTTCGAGGCTCGGTCTCAAAGTCGGAAAGATATGACTTGCTAGTCGTGTCAAGAACACCGTCAAAACAATGTGTGGGGATTTTGAGCACCCGTTGTGCATGTACGGGCCGCAACGCGCAATCTAAAGTTGGATTGTAACCAACTGTAAGATTAACATAGTACACTTCAAACATTCGAACCATGTGTGACGTAGGAGTTGGTTCCGGTAGCCTGAAGTTGCGGAGGTTTCGGTGGACACCCACATTAACACGCTACCGGAACCAGTGGTCAATATCGTTGTTCTGTACCATGACTGAGGTGCAGTCTCAAATTGGGCAGCAATACAACAATTTGCATTTATTCCAGCCGACGTCAATGTTCAGAAGCAAACAGTTACCGGGCGCGCAAAAGTCAATAACACGAAGCACGTAACTGATAGCGTAACGAGTGATCGTCCGAGCAGAAATGGCAACATGTGTGAGAGGAATCGGTTAGTGCGGAGAAAAACCCATGGTATGAAGACCGAGGGTAAGTGATTTGGTCGTGAACACAGCTGTTATTTACTATACGGGTGCAACTTGGGTAGTTTCCTTGGCACACCGGCCTCAGAAGAGGAAGTAAATGTTTTTCAACCGCCATGCATGCACGCCGGGTAGGGGCGCCACGTGCCCAAACTGCTGTCGATACGCGAAACGTTTGCACTCGACAGTGTGTGTGTGTGTGTGTGCGCGCCCCGCTGTACGCCGTGGATAGAACACCCAGGGTGAGTAAATAGGATAATACAGGCAACGAGCAATGGGTTTAGATGATCAATAAAATGATTGTTGTCTCCCTCCCCGTAAGTCACTGAATCGCCGCAAGTCTGATCGTGTGTGCGGTTTGTTGCGCATGGGTTGAAAAGTATTGTTTCCATATCGGTGCAGATGAAGATGATGACTGGCGCTGGTAACACGTGAAATGTCGATGTCAGATGGCTGAACAACATACGCCCAAGACAAATAGCACAACACTTATGCGATTAGCAGAGTATCCGCTCGTGTGTACTGGTTGATGCCAACAAGACCCCATCGATTTCAAACAGAAGCTCGGTAACCGGACAAGGAACTAAATGTTGGCGAATAGACTACCTGGTTGGAAAAAACCTCCGGTCCGTAACCCGAACTCTGCAGACGCCAATGTAGATGTGGACGCAAATGTCTGCCGAAATTCAGCATTAACAAGAGTGTAGAGGTTAAAATCTTGTTACGATCTCCAGAATTGCGGTAATTGTCACGATTGCAACGAACAAGCAGGATGAGTCCACGTCTATTCACCAACCCCTTGACGGGTCCCATAGCCGTTCGAAGTGAATCACTGCGGCCCCATTGGAAACAGAAGCGTTTCAATCAAGCCATACATCCGACAATCAGTGGCGATGTGACCAGCGAGTATCCTAGAGCAACAAGGGACTCTTGATCACGCATGTGACTGAGAGCCATGAGTTCACCGATCCCAAGTAGATCACCGTGAGGTCGAATAGAACAGACGAATACAAAGTCCACCCGGGGAGCCCTATGCTATGGCCTGATTTCATGAGCAATCAAGATGTCTTCTGCAGTCGTCAAGGTAAAAGGAACAAGAGTAATAAGCGTATGCATTTGGCGCTGCTATGCCCCAACACTGCACTCTACGACAAAGCTCGTCTTCGTTCGGACTCATCGGGTGGAGGCAGTCGGAGCTGGAAGTGGAACTCGGGGCCTAGTGGTTGATGGCTGACGTCTTGATCACCAGACCATTGAGATCTGTGGACAACGCTTGGCACAGCGGTTAAGAATTGAAGATTGGCTTTAAAGTACTGGTCATGTGGTTAGATTCGGACACAATCATTGTTGAGATCTCGGTTTACATTGAAGTAGACTTCGGTCATTCCGATCAGCAAGCGTATCCGAATTGGGTGGAGGGCTCAATGTTGCTCTTCCCAACGCTGACGCCCCACGATCGGTCTCGTCCTCGTCTGCGCTCATCAGGCAGAGATAGCTTAGGCCATGGAGATTCGAGAGTAACACTTGACACTGCGATTTGGGACTCATAACTTCATTTTGGAATATCCGCTGTGTGTTGAGATAGGTTCACACGACAGGCCATCCAAAACAACCCCGCTAATGAATCCTTAGTCGTTGTGCAAAACGTTACCCACTACGACTCAGTGGCTTACGGGTACAAGCTTCGGTTGTTAGTTTCTATGTGCTGGGTCCCAGCCGCAGTGTTGCCATCTTTGCCTGACGAGATTAAGTTCGAAACCGATCGAGGAGTACAGCATTTCGAGCGGGCAACACGTGACATTTGTGGAGCTCGGAACTACACACCGGGTGCTTCCGTAACATATGAGCAATGCGGCTAGGGAGAAAGTAAAATTTCTCAGGAAGGATCGTTGTCACAATGAGAAAACGAACTGAGTCAGTGATGTACAGCCTACGTATCAAGTCGTTTCAGAAACATTTGCATCTGTCAGACGACGTAAGTACCTATGACTTGATGTTTCGGCTATACACTATTGACTCAAATAGTTTTCCCACTTAAATAAGAATACTTCATATGAGATTTTACCTTCACCCGAGCAAACGTATCGTACTCATTGGTTGTCAACAAAGGCAGCTGCTTAATATCCTCTGTAGACATCGGTCATACCATAGGATTCAGTGAGGAATTTTCTCTTTGCATCGTGTTGAATACGTAACTAAAACTCGGAAAGCTGGTTCGAAATGAAACAGGACATAATATTATGGTTAGAGTATCAACCTAGAGAAACATCACTTTCGGCAGGTTAGTGGGGGCGTATTCAAAAATGAGGACATAAAAGTCGCACAAAATCGACCAAAAATATATATATATATATATTGGCCACCGGAGTGGGTTGATTTTGTACACCGTCCCACTAACCGCCCATTCTCTGTCACTAACCGAGTCACTGATTTCCAAGGTCACTTGGGCTATCCGGTTAGACTAGAGTTCATGGGAGACGGGAACAAGTAGTGTAGTGTTTCAGCAGCCGTTCAATCGTTTCGTTCGACAAGGCAATGCCCAATCGCGAATGGGATTCGATTGACTAATATTCACCCTTGTGGTGTGTGCACAGTAAGCAACTCTGACTAGGAAGCTTTCGAATAGATCGATGTAGTGAAACGAATGTCTCAAAAATTTTCGCATTCCCTGGTGCCGATGGTGTTACGGTAATCCGCATGCACGTAGACACGTGGTGGAAAGCAGGCTAAATAGAGGGTAAGGGGAACGGGAGTATCGATTATACACTGGTCCTATGGCACCGTGGGTCTTTTTCTGGCAGACCTGAGAGAGAAACTCAGCACCAAAATGCAAAAAGTTTTTGTCACACAAGTACATCCGTCAGTTTCGGGCCATGTGTTTTTGTGTGGTCACGGACCGGGACAGGATAACACCGAGTTGGTAACTGGACCGGAAAATATCCACGTCTACTGAAATTTGTGAGGAGCAACATGATCCAAGTGTGTGTTCAGGTATCAAGACGTTTTGTGTGAATGAACGCTCAATTTCTAAGAAAAGTTTGTTATGCCTACCGGTTGCAGTTGATACTCGAGCGCCTAAATAGCTAGTGTAGCAATCTGAGCTAACAGACAGCAACCTGTAAGGAGGTACGGTTACCGCCGGAGACCGCTCATGTATATATCACTAAGGATGTGGCGTGGAAAATCCGTTGTCGTAAAGACTTAGCCGCTTAGTATTGACTGGCGTGAACTGAAGCAAGAATTCGATAAAGAACCTGTCACGCGCAATCGTCGGCAAACTTCAAGGGTTTAGCCACAAAATGAATCGGCAGTGATGACAAATCGGTTTTCAGAGTGTGTCAAATTGGGCGTGTAAACCTTGCACGTTTTGTCCCACGAAAGGTATTGGGCTGCGGAACGCGCAAACCACCATTCCAAAGCTTTTGAAGTTGCGCAGCATTTTCCAGCGGTTTTTTTACTGCCCACTGTACTTGGGATGGGACATGTACTTTTGGTTGCACGGCTATTCACTCTGAAGTGAGACCTGGCCGTCGCAATTGCATGGGCTGTATGTTAAGAACGTGAATATTACATGTTCGACGCATCTCATGACCGGATGCGTCGGGCATAGGCAATCGGTGCTCAGAATGGCACATGGAGGGTGTTGATATCCGGAAGGCGATTTCATCTTGCGGATAGTTATTATTTTATCGGAACATAACCAGCATGTCAAAAACCTCCTCTACTGAGCAAACGCAGTGAGAACGACGAACATGAACAGAAAGTGTGAGGTCTCTTGAGCAACCGAGCTGAAGAAAAGGAAAGCTGCTCACACTTCAATAGTAGGAACTATAAGATGTTACATAGTCTACTTATGTGGCCACGAGCAGTAAGTTTACGGAAGAAAATCAAGACGGAAGCAAATTAGTCACAGAGTGACGCCAGATGCGGGCTATGTTGCGCCGGGCCCCACGACTAGTTCTACCCGCTAAGCAGCGAGAATGAGACTTGCCGGAACCGGAGTATCTCTCTCACTCTCTCTCAATAGGCGATGGTGTTTCATAGAAAGCAAAGGAATAAATTGTGAATACCAATCGGCAGAATTTAAATGTACGCACATCTTGAGCACAACTCAACTAGCGAGCGAAATCGGGACCGCACTGTAGCTCAGAGTGAGTTCTATTCAAATGTGGTAGGTTTGCGTACTTGGCTTGAACAGCGTTCATCGATGTTTGAGTAACCGGGTTCAACTGATTGGTTCCTCCAACACCTTCATATGGAAAAATAGGTTACTGGTATAACTCGCGCTTAGTAGTATGAAGACAGAAGTAACAGTGGTTGAAAAGGTTTACTTCCACAACTGACGTTACAACCAAAAGTGCGGAAAAGAGGTTAACTACACACTTGGTCGAGACTAATCGATACTCACGCGCCATGTGCTTTGCTGAAAGTTCCAAGCTAACATACAAACACAAGCGCTGAAATTGATCGATTTTCACGTGGTCTGTGTGGCTGACATCCGTGATCCCTTTACTACCTTACTCAATTAAAAATAAAATGTTACACATACGGCCTGCTTGGAATGACACTGAGTCTCTGAAATGGGGGGGGGGCGTGTACGTGTGGAATGTTTTCCTTCAAGTTCCACTTCTGCGTCCTCGCCAACGCTTTGCTCTGGTTGTGATTCTAATGTCTCAAGCAAAGCAAATGTTTCTAAAGGAATGCGTAAGGGAATCTCTGTATTGTCATTTTGCTGAACCTGCTCGGATGTATAACGATGTTTGATGTGACTCACATGACGTGTAGTCTATCGGTTTTGATATTCTACTTCATACAGGACATTTCCTTTTCTTGCTTTGACAATTCCGAGAATCCAAGAGTTATGTGTATTCCTGAAGTTATACACAAAGACTTGGTCCCCCGGATGAAAACATCTCATGTGAGTATGGTGCTTACGATTGAACTGATCTGCCATGTTCTGGTTACACTCATTAGTCTCCTTTGGTGGAAACATGGCATCGAACGGTATGCGCAAAAGTCGACCAATAAAATGTTCCGACGGTAATTGCTGATTTGGGAGAACAGGATTTGGTGTTGAACGATACATGCGTAAGAATGCATCCAAGTTTGTAGCAATATCTCCCCCGCCTTTAAGTTTAGATAGAGCACGTTTGAATGTATTCACAAACATCTTAGCCTGTCCATTAGACTGGGGATGATGAATGGGACTGCGTATATGTTGTACACCCATCGGTTGAACACGTTCGATGTGAATTGTGGACCATAATCAGTGATGAGTGTTTCTGGGGAACCAAACTGTGCGAAATAACGGCGAAGAACTGCAATCGTGGAAGCTGTCGTTGGTTGAGGAATACAAACAATTTCTGGCCATTTTGAGTATGAATCAACAATAACCAGAAAATATTGATTGCTCAGTGGACCTGCATAATCCGCGTGAATCCGCATACCGGCAGCAATTGATTTCGGCCAAGGAGGAAGGGCAACTCTGGTGGGGGCTTTCGTAGCCAGTGCACATTTGGAACAACTACGAACAACGCCTGCAATATCCTTATCAATATTTGGCTAATAACCATAACATCTGGTAAGTGATTTCATTCGTGTAATTCCATGGTGTCCGGCGTCCAGCATTTGAATCACTTTTACTCTGAGATTTTTAGAGATCACAATGCGATCTACCAGCATTAAACAGTCGTTCACTATTGTTAAGGTGTCTTTACGCGAAAAATGTGGGTTAGTTTCCGCGTCAGATGGAATTCTTGGCCAACCGTTGCGATGATAAAAGATGACTCGTTGTAAACGGCTATCTGATCGCGTAGACTCACAACTGCCACTGTGCGTAACTGCTTTGTATGGACTCCTCAAAGATGAATCTTAGGCCAGCATCAACTTCAACTGACGAAATGACCGTGTCCTTCATGTGGCTGCGAATTTGTACTGTTAGCAACCAGGTGTGTTAAGGAGTCGAAATGGCCAAAGTATTCCGAACGGATGTGTTTGATGGTCAAATCATATCTGAGAAGTATTGTTGCCCAACGTTGCAAGCGATTTGCGGTGTGAACAGGAATTCTTTTCTCGGTACCAAATACAGACAACAGGGGGCATGTGATCAGCGCATAAGGCGGATTTCCGGAAATGCAACACCTTATGAAACTTTTGACTACAAACACAATTGCTAAACCTTATTTTTCAATTTGGCTGTAATTCCGTTCAGTTGTCGTCAGCATGCGTGAAACATGACTGAGCGCTTTTTGCCTGCCATCCAGAAACTGATTCAAGAGTGCTGCTCCAATCCCGTTCTCCGAAACATCGGCAGTAATCATTATGGGTAGTTTCAGGTCATCGTGTATAAGTGCAAGATCAGAAGTTAAGATGCGTTTTATTTCATGAAATGCCGACTGACAAACTTGTGACTAGGCCCGTTTTGCATTACTTTTCAGGGCTTCATTTAGTAGCATCCGTAGCGAGTGAATATTAGGGACAAAGTTATTGTAATAGTTCACCAGTCACAAAAACGAAGTGTTTTCCTGTCCTTTGGAACTTGCAGTTGTTGGATTGACAGAATTTTTGTTGGATCAGGACGACGACCACTGGCATCGATGATTGAACCAAGTCTCTAAATTCGAGACATGAAGAACGCATATTTGTCAATTCGCAGCGTAAATCCGAAGCTCCTGATCCTATCAAACACTTCATTTAGGTGTGTCCGATGTAGCTCAACTGAAGCGATTACGGTTATTATGTCATATATGTAATTCACAGAAAAAGGCAGCTCGTTTAGCATGGTGTCCATTAATTGTTGAAAAATTGCCGGAGCACACTTAATTCCAAAAGGCAGTCTGTTGTATTGATACGGACCCTTGTGAGTATTAATGGTGAGAAAGTGTTTGATTCCTCATCAACTTCGACTTGTAAATAGGCATCAGAAAGGTCAATTTTTGAACATATTTGGCCACCATTTAACTGCGCAAACAAATCATCCGGAATTGACAACGGGTATTTGTGAGCCTGCAGAGCATCATTTAGTCCAGTTAAAAAAGCACCGCAAATACGTAGAGTGTGTGTGCCACTGGTATTCTTAACTACCACAATGGGAGTAGTTCAGGTTGAATGATTAACATTAGTTAGCACGCCCAATTTCCCCAAGTGATTCAGTTCTGCATCGACCAATAGGACGGCTGAGTAGGGTGCCGGCCTTTTAGTACGGAATACTGGATTTGCTTCAGGTGTGACCTACAAAGTAACTCGAAGTTTGGTGCACAATCCAAGTTCTGCTTTGGAAACACTAGCGTACATTTCCCGCAAGTTTTCCAAGATGTCATTTTTCACTTTTGTATCAACAATTGCGACATCACTTGAAGACACACTTCGCATGCTCTGAGTTTGTGAATCACAAACGGAGCTGACTGGAACATCCCATAATTGTAACTCATCTATCCATTCAGTGGCTAATAAATATAGTTCATTTTCTGCTGCAATGTAACATGCCCCACTGCATTTATTGGCTCGAAATGGGAACTCACAGATTAATTGTCCCAAAAGACTATTGGCTTGGCAGAAGAATCCCGAGCAATACGCTTTGTAGTAAAATATTCCGGTTCTCCAATGATTTTCCAAGTCGAATATGAAATGATGGTTATGTCGGAAGCAGTGTCAATTTGTAAGGTAACTGGTAAACTGTTAATTAATAAGGTAAACTTTCAGCCAAGCCTTCCACGAGAACTGTATGTAGTGGACACTAGATGTGATCGCCTTCTGAATCGGGTAGATTGGTGTTGCTTGAACAAACGGACACAGTGCCCCTCCTTGTGATCTAATGCGCCATAGTCTTGACATTTATGGAATCGAAATTCACAAAAGCGTGCAAAGTACCAGGCGCCACAATTCTAGCATGGTGTACGTGGTCGTTGAAGCCAGCCTCATTGCTTTGGAAATCTGTTCTCTTCGACGTTTGATTTGGTATTTTTATCAACAGAAGTCATGTCGGAATAACAGTTGTTTAACTGTAACATTTGTGAATCACGCTTTAGATTCATCATTCTGAGATGTTCCGTGGTTACATCGTGCAAGGATATGTCGCAACTAGAGTCCAGTTTTGAGAGTAATTTTGTTCTGATATCGGAATCTGCAGGCGATGTTAAGCCAGGTAGAGAAATCAATGCTTTGAATTGATCGTTTGACATTCTTTTATATTGGAACCTTTCACATTCCATGTGCACTCTAACAGCATATGTCACAATGTATTTGGCTTCTCCTCTAGTAAGCTTTAAACAATTATAACAAACGTTAAAAATAGGTATCTGCTTTTCAAAAATTATGGTAAGCTTTTCCACGGTTTCTTGCAAACTATAATCTCTTGGGCGTTTTGGTAGAATATAATTGCGATGGCTCGTGTGTTCAGAACACCCAAGTTTTGCATCAACAACCGTAGTTTTGCTGATTCATCCAACCCTGAACCGTCGACAATAAAAATGTTTTCATATCGCATGTACCAAGCTAAAAATGTATTGCCACTGCCTGGGTCGTAACTGAATTCTTGAATTCCATTGGCCAATGCAAATTTGAGTTGAGTATCACTTCTGCCTTCTGGAACCTCTGATTTGTGTGCTGAAAAATTTCGTGCGAGAATTTCAAATAATTTCTGCTGTTGATCCAATTGACGTTGCTGATTTTGTAACATTTGCATGATAACATTTTGATCAACCATCTCCGTCGCCAGACTGTTATAATTCCCACCTAGTAGTAGGAAGACAGAATTGACACTGCTTGAAAACGTTTACTTGCACATCTGATGCTACATCTGATGTTACTATCCGGGAAAGCCGTTAAGTTCACATTTGGTTGAAACCAATCAATGCTGATGTGCTCGGCTGAAAAATCCAAGCAACCATACTAACACACGCGCTGAAATCGATCGATTTTCACGTGCTGTATGTGTGGCTGACATCGATGGTCTCTCTAACTAGCTTTAGAACCTATAGCTCTTCCGATGAGGGGATCCATCTGAGTTCCCATGCATCAGTGGCCATGCCTGCAGTGCCGATTGTACAAGTGGATTGTAAAATACGAATATTTGGAATAGGCGTGGCCAAGGAAGCGGATCATGACATTCCATTCAGTACACACATGATTCAGTGGCTCAATGAATAGTTTTAACTTTTGAATCCAATCCAATCCAGCTAGGTTAATGTTAATAAAGGAGGCTAGGTAGATTGTTGCATGGAGATGCAGATCCATGAATTTGAATCACAGGCGATTTCTCCGTCTAGCTGCAACGGTTCTCCTGATGCGTTTCGGGTCATTGGTCTGTATGTTTGACTGACGATTTGCAAAATTGGCCAAGTCGATCGAGGAATGATTGTAGAAATTCTTGGTCAGGTATCTGATCTTGCCATACCATCCTGTGCGGAATGCTACAGAAAACGGTTTTGTCTTTCCACTCCGAAATCTGATTCTACTGAATTTACAGCTTGTCCGCAACGTTGGAGTAAGCACTTGTCTGAAGTTGTGCGCTACTCGGTAGCGGGTTTTCTTATGACCAAGCCGCTTACACCGTTGACACTGGTGGTTTCTGTACTCTTAGTCTCTCCGAAATGTCACTGGTCACAGTGTAAAGACGCAGCCACTGGGTTCTGTTTCGACATAATCCGATTCACAATTTAGCCAAGAATAGCTCTGTGGTGAATTTGGGGTTCTTCACTGAAATCCGATTTAACAACTAATTTGTTTTAGCTAGTTCATCGCGATTAGATTACAAGCCAGATAGGTCAACTACCAATCCGGAAAAACAGCAGACTTTCCTTTCGCCGTATTGGGACTTGTCATTGGTTTGTACCACTAGCCAGTAGCTTAAGCCATTGAGCCATCGGAGAAGAAAGTTGACCATCATGGATTGAAATCTAATTGCGATATGGACCGACTCATCCTTCACTGCCATGCAGGTTACTGCCCGTGCAGAGGACAGTGGTTGAACCCCCCCCCCCCAGTAGCCGTGAACCCACACAGCATTTTGAGGACTTGTACGTGTTTCAAGGTTAATGGGCTATGGCCTTCAGCTACCATCTCTTGTGGTGTCAGCTGTTCCAATTCTACTTGGATGTCCAGCTTTCATGACAACAGCTCAATCAACTGCAATATTGCAAACTGCATTCGCTGCTGAAGAAGAAGAAGAAAAAGAAGGGATTGCATCTGCTCAAGTGAAACGGCCATTACTCTTCAACATCTCCGTCATCCCTAATGTCGTATCGTCCCCGACTGCTTCCATCCCAGTGCTTCCCAGTGCTATAGCGCAGGATCAGAAACTCGCTGGGTCAGTGCTAGAATCTCACAAACGGCATATCCGTCACCTGCCTACTTCTCGAGACACTTCGACGCCACAAGTGTCACCTGTTTCTAAGGCATTTGCCGAGATGGTACTGATGATCTCAGTAACCAATGGGAAAGCCTTGATCCCGTCCAATTGGGAAGGGCAGGACAGTTAGTCGCCTTAATTGCGTCTGAGGTGCAGGAACGAATGCATAGACTGAATAAGGTGATCGTTTTTAACATTCCTAATAGATTTAGTTTAGGTACAGCTAAAATTGCAGTGCTGAGGGCCTGCAACATGACTGAAATCGAGTGCATATACCTTCGTCTGAAAAAGAAAAAACCGAAGCACTGCTGCCCGATCGGTTTCAAATTTCCTACTAAGGAATCTGCGTATCAATGGCTGGATAATCAGCTCACCAGCGGACCAAGTTTAAAGACCTATTGATTGACCCAGTTCGTACGCCTTTACAAAGGTCCCTTAATGGCGTTTCATATACCATCACCGGCTCAAACCGCTATTTGGGCTGTTTTCTCGGACGAAGGCATAAAAAGATAACTTATCTAATGTGGCAACTGGGCACTTCGACAGCTCAACACATATGCTAAGGACATCGAGCACCACCGTCCCTAACGATACTGTAATGCCCCCAAACCAAACTCCTATCAAGTGCTACTCTCCCAGTCTTGACGCCTGTAGGCCAAGCGAATTGAATTCATCATTTATAAGTGATGGAGTAAGTTTTAAACATTGGGAAGAGCTGATTATCAAGAGTCTTGTAGCAGCGTTTTAAGCTGAACTCAACGCCCAAAGGACCTCCATGGGCAGTCAATCCAATATTGTAGAAAACCACTAATCGGTTTCAATAAAAGCTATGAACCTATGGAAGAACACGGTAGAAACTGATAATATATCTTTCAACATACATCGCACAAACACTATAATATAAAGCGACATCATGAGCCGAAAAAAACCCCAAAACAAATGCCTTTTGGATACCCCTCGCCATAATTCTCTCCCATACCACAAAGTCTGGCACAGTAACAATGACAGGATGAAGTATGCCACGAGGAAAGGGCCACCTTCCACTCCATCCTATATGTGCGTACAGCCCCTCCTCCCGACACCGCTCAATACGACCCACATTTTAGCATGAGGAAATGGAGCCGGGACCATTCCAACTCCTTATATACTCGGCAGAAGCCAACTACCTGAGCCCACTTGTTACGTATGCACTTGAGTATTGATTCGTGCAGACAGGCACTCACATGATTAGTTGACAATGATCGTCTTATTATCCTTTTTTCACTGGTTTTTCTTTTCAGCTTTTCTAGCCAATGTAACGCAGGTATCTTTTAGTAAATCGGTTCCATACTAGGTGTGCGCGTTCTGTTCCGTTCATCCGCTAAGAGCCATACTTAACACCACCGTTCCTGCAAATTTTGCAGAGGATTTGGCTTGCTAGCTGTCATGCCAACCGCAAATTAGGCTTGCTCTCTCAACCACCTCCCTGTCCACACCAATATCGGCATTCACAATTGAGACATTACCCACATAACCATGCCTGCTAACAATAGTTTCGACCCAAGTACTCCCACTTATATCACTTGCGTCCATAGTACCTGAATACAGCAAGACGTATAACAAGGAACCGCAACACGATGACCCCACACCCAACAGTCCTTTTCCTGCACTTCTACTTAATGCCAAATCTATTAACAACAATGTGTACTTCCTAAGCACGCTTGCAAATATCAATGACCCACAAGCAATCCTCATTACCTAAATGTGGTGCCCCTCCTATATATTGGAACCTTCCGTAATGATTCTTAATTGCCAGCTTTTCCGTAAAAACCGTGTCACAGGCAAATGTGGTGGACGCATGATTTACCTGTACCATATATTTACAGTAGAACTACTAAGTCATCAATAGATATCAAATGTTCCCGAATCTCTTCGGTTGTAGATCTCAGGAACCGGTTCTCACATTCCACTGAGATGCGTCTACAACCCGCCAACTACAATAACCACGAGTGTTGCCATCATCCCATCGTGATGAGACTGGAGCTTAACGTGATGCGATGCTTTGCGTCCCACAATGAGCTACGCTAGGTGGTGCTTTGCACTTTCAGAGCCACTCATACCAGACAAGTCAATGGTTAGAGGCCAGACAAACTCAGTCTCCTGGCCGTACAAGTTGAGGGTTAGTGTGAGAATGGCTCTGTAGTCCAGTGCCAAAGCCCCGCTGCCTGAGCAACCTGACAGTATCTTGCCCATGCAATACACCATGAGTTCTTCTAACAATCACTTGATGTTCTGGCCGTCGTGGAGGATAATAAACGGTGCCCTACCTACTGTATCGAGCAGGGTAGGTAGGGGTTTGGATGCTTCTGCTCAAGCTTTCCCGCCTTCTTATTCTTGCGCTTTTTCATCCTTGGAGTCCCTTTCCAACTTCACTTTCATCCCCCCGTTTTCAATCCCCCATTCTTTGCCCTCCCCCACTTTGCTTGAATAGTCGCTTGGCTTGTAAGTTCAACTCACACGCACTCGCAGGGCGTCGCTCCATTCCAGTCAACAAGTCCATGTTCAACCAAACGGACAAAGTCAGTTTATCCGCTTTCCTATGGAGTCCTCGATCCTCGCTAAGACTGGCATGCCTCAACGTGCGCACTTTGCTACAGGTTGGCCAACAGGCAGCACTTGCCCGAACACTCGAGAACCTATCGCTCGATATTTGCCGTTTATCAGCAACTCGCCTGCAAGATTCGAGCTCCGTGCTTAATCTGTGATTTCCCACATGCGACACTGGCGGAACATTCACATTGCGCCAGTGTGGAGATGACGCAGCTTCAAATGTTGGTCAAGCTGGCGTCCGCATTGTTTTGAGGCCCCAGGCTGAAGCTGCCATGATCGACTGGATCCCTGTCAACAGACAGATGTGCGCCGTCAGGTTGGCTGGCTCGTTCCAGGCTTCGAAGTTGCGCGGGGACAAACGGTGCCTGTTTGTCACTGCGGCCTACGCGCCCCCACAAACTGTAGCACTGATTCGGTGAAAGATGAATTCTATCACCAACTGAACATGCTCCTTCGTTACAGAAAAGGTACAGATACCGCGGTGTTTGCTGGTGATCTGAACGCCCAAGTCGAAAAACTGTCCACTGACGAGCTGCATCTGGGCAGCCAACATGGTGTAGGCTCCCGTGAAGGTGTGAAGGTGCTCGACTCTCTCACGAGCATTAAGTTTCGATATAGCACCCGCAGAAGAGTGAGTTGATGCCCACCAGCCTCGGGCCAGCCATGGACGCAAATCGATCATATCGCGGTTAATTACCGCTGGAGAGGCTGTGTCCAAAACTGTCGCTCGATTTGGAACACCAGCGTGGACTCCGATCGCGGTCTTGTGTGTGCTGATCTGCGAGTGCGTTTCGGTGGATGTCCGCAACCTCGCTCTGAGCGCATTGACACGAGCCAGCTGGCGAAGCCAGGTGTTCTGAATGCGTATCAAAGTACGTTGGCATTCGGACTGAGTAAACGCCCAATGAACACCGCCGAAAACAACTGATCGCATATTCGTCAAACGTTAGTATCAGCAGACATGTCGTCATGTGGCAAATCAAATTGCCAACCTAGATATTGGGTCTTTACAAAGTCTCTGGAACGTATGGATGTTCGCCGACGTATTCCGGCTGGAAGCGAATACAAGAAGACTCGCAAAATTCTCAGGGAAAAACTGCGTGCTAGCCTGAAGAGAGACCGTGATGTTCAATTGTGCCTCTGAAATGTAAACAGCCGCTACCGTTGGTAACCGTCGTGTTATTTCGTCTGATATGGGAGACATGCAGCAGAAGACCTGGTGTTAGCAAGACACTACGCGAAGAGAGTGGACAGCCGATGCACAGCTTGTGAAAACGTTTGGAGCTTTACGCCAAGGACTTTGCAATGCAGTTTAACCAATCAGTCATCGCTTTATTTATCGGGCATTGAGTGTGCTTCTCCACGGGCCGTCTCTTTGGACCAATTTTCACGCGCAAAAATCGAAGGTGAGATCAGATTGTTGAAATTGCAAAAGGCCGCAGGGACAGATTGGATTTCCCCAGCCCTCTACAAGTTCGACAGACCTGCTCTTGTAGACGAATTGCACGAGTTGCTAGTGAAACTTTGGGAGCAGGAGACTGTCCGGACAGACTGAAGCCGCTCCGTTATAGTCCCAATTTTCAAGCGAGGATCCCGTTCGGAAGGCGGAAACCATAGAAGGATCAGTCTGGTCTCAATTGCCTCTAAATTGCTTGCGTCTGTCGTGTTCCACAGATTGACTGGCGTCCGTGAAGTCCAGATCCGCGAAGAGCAAGCCGGGTTTCGTCGAAATCAAGGCTGCATCGATCACATCTTCACTTTGCGCAAATTGTTGAAGCACCGCCATATTTATTGACGATCCACCGTCGTGTTTCTCGACCTCAAAGGTGTATCAATTCGGTGAATCACTGTGCCCTTTGGGACTGTCTTCTGAGAAACGGTGTGTCCTATAAATATGTAAATATTATCAAAACGCTGTAGGCGCATAGTCGGGGCAGAGTGAGGGTTTATGAGAAATTGTAGCTGCCCTTCAATATCGCCAGCGGTGTGATCCAAGGTTGCCCGTTGTCACATTTAATCTTTAACTTCGCCATTGATGGAGTAATAGAAAAAGCGTCCGCTGGACACGAGCCAGAAGGTGTGGAGCTACTTCCTGGTGAGCGACTTCTTTAGAATATGCGGACGATATTGCCCTAATCTGTAACAGCTTCCAAATATGCCAAGCAACACTGGACCGATGAGCACTGGCTGTCAATCGTTTTGGGCTATGTTTTGCTCCATCGAAATGCAAAGTTCTCCAAGATTGGCAGAGACCCATCCCTTGCGCGCCAGGGATGCGTTTGGAAGAGGGAGAGGGGAGGCCAAACGATGACTTGATCGAGAGAAATGAAAACCCCCACTTCGAAGTTGACGTCGATTGGTGCATCCCGACGGTCTGGCTGGGGTCCTGAGGACGACGGACACGTCTGGTTGGATGCACTTGCTGATATGGCGAAGAGCCGGCCCCAATGACGTTTGTGTCGTGAGTTGATTGCCCACCCCTCACTTTTAGATTCCCATCCAATTCGAATCACATACGATTTATATAATGTAATATTCAACATTATATTACCTGCTTTTGAGTCTTTGCAGTGTAACTTTTTCGTATCTCACCTTTGTATTGCGGCACATTAGTTGAGGTGTGTTTCTCACCCTTAATTGACGTGTATTTGCTGCTGAAATATCACGCAGACAGAAGATAATTTCTAATGATTTTATAATACTAATAATACTAATAAGGTATATTTCCCGTGGTACTGAGAAACCGAGCCCACAAAGGAACGGACCAAAGAGTAACTGGTTATACCAACCATCCTGGTCTACACAAACATCTTTCATCTCTTCGCTCAGAATTGTTGGGTGGATACACTGGGTCACTGAACCAACCAGAGACCATTGTACTTGACCTGATTTTCACTTTGGGGGTCAAAATTGCACAAACAGTGGTATTAGACAAACTCCCCCGTAGCGACCATAAGATGATATGATTCACTTTCTGCGTTAAACTGGCTAGCAAACAAGCCGTTATTTCATAATATGCAACCCATACGATAAACTGGAAGCAATTGCAGCAATTAATCCGATTGTCCGATTGTGATGCATTCATCCTCTCTAACAATATGTGCACTGCCGTGAACCATTTCTACCATCGGGTCCAGTTGGCCACTGCTGCCCTTATTCCCCAAGAAAAAGGAGTTACTCGAGCCCAAAAAGACGCAATCGTGCGTTCAGTCAGTCGGAAACACATAAGACGAATCGCTCGATACCGAAAGAGGGGAGATTTCACTTTGCTCTTACAGTTGCACAGCATTATTGACAGGGACAATCACATGCATTTAGCTAAGAGGATACAGGAAGAACAGAGATCTCTACGAACAACATGTAAAATTAAGAAGTTGTTAAAATTCTGCGTCGCAGAACCAACCACCCATCCCCCTTGATCTATGGACTCGTTAGTGCAGACAGACAGTCCCCTTATGATCCAGATGCCATCTGTGAAGCGTTTAGCTCATTTTTCGCTACCTCTATGAGGCTGGAGACGGACCCGTTAAATGTATGAATTGGGGTGCAAATAACCAATGCCTTGTGTATAATTGAGTTTTCTATCAGTACCATCCACCATCAAACAATCTTCCATCTGGATTCCGATGGTTTCCACCTGCCGTCATAAAACTGGGAGGGTCTGACATACCGTTGTTATTGCTGGACGTGTTTACCGTTCCGTTGGAATCAAGCTACATGCCAGACCAGTAATAAAATCTTCGCTCATCATTCCTTGTCACAAAGGCTCTAAACAAAAAATTGACAGTTATCTGCCAATTCAGCGCACCCATGTATTAACCAGATTAAAAGAGAAACTGGTTAAGAATGGTGCGATGAATGTAAGCAATTCGAAGGAGCTGATCGACAGGCGCCAGTATGGTTTCTCGGACAAACATTGTGTTTAACCTGTCAAATGCATTATCTAAATCATGTTTCGGATTCTATTGACTCAGGATACGGAATCATACCACTGTTCCTAGACATGGGAAAGGCATTCGATCGAGCGCCCCACAAACGGTTGCTGAAAAGATTGCTTCCTTTGGAATCCAGGATCCAATCTGAGGCTATCGTCATACCTGAGCGGACCTTCTCAGGTAGTTATTCTAGAAGATCACTGCTCTTCACCACGTCCAATCCCTAGTGGTGTTATCAAAGGGAGTGTAGTTGGTCCGTTACTGTTCCAACGACGTCAATGACATCAGTACGGTTAGTAGACATGGTATGACTTTCTTATTTGCAGATGACATAAAGATACTCTACAAATTCCGACGAGCTGTAGTTCAAGATACACTGCTGTTTGTACAGGAAGACATTCACTTCCTCGAGAAATGGTGTGACACCTGGATGATGAAGTTCTCGGCGAGAAAATCCAGCATCATGCATCGCGGTTGTTCGATACCGAGCGGTCAACTACACACAACGATGAACACCTTTGTGTACAGCTGTCTACCCGCCAACCCCAAATCAGGTATTTTTGCACTTTCAACTTTTCCGAACAAGTGGAATACCAGCTGGTCAGGGCCAGAAAATAAATGGCTAATATACTGTATAAAATCCACCTAGCCCCAGCCAGAGTAGAACTCTTCAAACTACTCACTTGCCCCATTTTGTAATACTGCAGTATTAATTGTGGCAGTATGGGGAACTCTGACAGAGTATCTATGCAAAGTCTACGGAGGTCACTTACCAAACGTATGCTACGCAAAACTTTCAGTAAATTGTATCGCGAGCGTTGCCAACAATTCCTGCTCGATTCGCTTTGGCTACCAAGATTAAGACATCACTTGATACTTCTGTACAAAATGATTCATCAAAACACCCACCGTTACTTGTCTTCCATAGAACTAGAGCATAGCTCGACAAGGGAGCCACGGGATAAGGAGTTTACCCTGAGTGCACGCAGGTGTAGGACAAGTCCATGGTCCTACTTATTCTCTAACAGATATGCCATCCTGTAGAATATGCTCCCAGTCACAATCAGATCGTGTGAGAGCGCAACGGTCTTTCGCGCTGAACTCGCCACTTACCTAGACTTGAACACGACTATGACTCTTGGACGGTCGTTTGGAATACACGTTGTGTGATTGGATTGCGACGCGCAACCTCAAAGTGGACCGCGGCTCACACTGAAGTGAACCTTAGTCACTGCGATCACTGGAACCGTAGTCAAAGCAGATGGAAATTGGGTGCTGCCCACCCGAAAACACTGCACAACTACGACGCGTTTCGATGTCATTTCATCTCATCAGGTGGAGATAGCAGGCTTCGAACCCGCGACCATTGGAATAGTAGCCGAAACCTCTACCTCTTTGGCTACCGGGTCACGGCGGGCAACGCTTGGCACAACGGTGAATGACTCTTAATGCTGTTACTATCCCCTGATCCAACTAGTGCGCATTGCGTCGAAACACATCCGTGAGTAAATACATACCCTGTAAAATCACACAACTGTTTATCACTCCGGCATGAACATGACATATGCTGTAAAATATGATCTGTGCCAAATACGCACATAGTTTCGCACTCAATGGGAAATATACCTAATTAGTATTAAACAGAAAGATTGAATAGAACGCTACTGGTAAAATCGAGAGAAATTGAGAGATCATTATGCAAGTCTACTCGACACCTGACGATAGTTAGCTAGGGTGAATGGTGTGCTATGACCGGTACACCTCGGAATCTCACGATGCCCGTTAATGAGACCAGCCGTTTGGATAGACGGTCCCATTGCGTGACGGTGGTCGGTGAATTGAATCTACCAAGTACACTCCAACACAGCTGTATTGAACTATTATTTAGGTAATAATATGTGGACGAGAAGAATAGCAGTCGAAGGAACGCGAGAACGTGCAAAGCCCAAGACCCAAGTTGGCTCGAAAACTTGGAGTTCACAGTACACATGCTCGAGTATTTTCGGGTTTCACTTTTCTTCTAAATCAACGCATCAAATTCATGGATCAACTGATGGTGATGTTCCCAAGCAGAAATCAGTTAGTCGTATGCACTTCAGGGATTCGATGGCCGTTAGCACTCAACCAGGTGGACTAGGTGCATGGTGTCGAGTGCTAGAGACGTGATTGGAAAATGTTGTTAACAGTTTAACTCAAAGGGTATGTGTATTCTCCGGTGTGAGGTAAACCATCACGTGCCTATGTATCTGACCTCTCGTGAGATTCACTTCACAAAGCTTGTTTAGTAAACGTGCTCAACGATTGGTGGACACGGTAATGTATCCGCCTAAGCCAAGCGCACTAAATCGATTCGTTCCGTTGCGAGGAAGTGCATACGGCTGAACATGTCCTAAAGTGAGCACGCACCTGGGCAGCACAAGATTAGGTGCTTCACTGTGAGACACGCTCACATACTGGAATACCGAACCGGTCCCGTTTGAACGACTGTGATTGTTCCAACAGCAATGCATAGTTACTCGCGTTCATTTAGGTCAGGAAACTTGGTACCGAACCTGAGGATGTAATAAGGAGGGTAGATATTCCAGAAATCGCACCCTTACCAGTTCTTGTCAATATGGCAATGAGGGTACTGGGTTAACAACACATTGTTACAACCGTAACAAATTGAAAATAATGAGAGAGATGGGAGCCGGCAATGTCACACATAAACTCGACCTGGTTAGTAATACCTGCTGACCCACACGTTTGTATAGTACCCAAAGGATAGCACGGAAGGCGGCTTTATGCCAATGGGGCCACAGGCGTCACAGATGCAGAGAAAACGCAGTCTGCTGTATCGGTCACAACCTAAACGAAGACAGCATAATGTAAATGAGTATGCACTACTTATATATATATATATATATATATATATATATATATATATATATATATATATATATGCTGAGGCTGATGTGGCATTCATGATGATTCTTCACCGCAGTTGGGCTAAACCAACTTACACTTACACTAGGTCTTTTTAAGCCGGGTAAATTTCATTCCACTTTATTTGCTTTGTTCCGTCTACCTGACTAATCTTCTAATAACTGGCCACGTTGCTTACAACAATTGTGGTTACCTTCCTTAACCTTATTGCGTTCGTAGCATTTTTGAGTAACTTCTGAACATTTTGTACTTATCGCGGATTCGTTGCTAGCCAACTTACATCATATACTAATTTACGGAAGAGTTATGTCTGCATAGCCATATTCTTGAACACATATATTTCATTTGATAATGTCATTTCAAGTGACTGGCTGTTGTTTGACATCCCCGGTGTGGCTGCGCTTGATGTGCATGTTGCCAAGGTGCCTACCTGTCTATTACCCACTACCTCTTCCATGCTGGCTCTAGGAGACAGTTGGTCGTTGCTGGAGGGGACGGGGTGCACGGTCCTTGTGGTCGTGCTAGGCTTGAAGAATCGTTCCATGCACTCAGTGTGGAGCGGACTACGGTCCAGCCACCGCCTTGTGTGCGGTTGCTTCCCCAAATACAGCGTGCTTGTGTTTGCCTGTGAAGGAGTGTGGGCCGGCTCCGTTGATGAAACGTGAATCCCATCCACATGCCTCTCGGTCTTATTCTTTCGAGTTTACACTGGATATGGGGTGTGTGTGGTTGGAGCTGTGGGTGGTGCAGCGCAAGCCACCCGTGGTCCCTCTGTATGCGCAAGTGTCCTGTGGCTGGTCACAGTGACAAGCAAATCCGAAACCGCATGCCGCAAAGCATATATAAATATATATATATATATATATATATATATATATAATACACATCTAGCCTATCACGTTCAAATGTTGATTTCAGGTGTTGCGATTCGAAGGCGGTTGATCAGCGTGCATAGTACAATCTTATCACGAAAGCAGTTGCCGAAGTGCAAGAGAGAGCCCTCACGGATGCGAAGAAGAAGTGACAAATGCGGGTGACAGGCGCCGATGAGCTGTTCTCCATCGACATCGAGCGCCTGGTGCTGTAACACTTGCGGTCGTGAGTTCATGAGTCAGGCAGACCTAGTGCGCTATGAGCGAGGCCATTCGGGACCAGTTTCTAAACGATGACGGATGTTGCTGAGAACGCAGGCAAAACGTGTGCAGCGTTGGTAGGTACGCTGCAGGCGGCTTACGTCGTGCTTGCGTGCTGAGGTTCTTTATTTCTGGTGATTGGTTTGCTATATTTTGTTTATGCTTACTTTGTCAAGTCAAGTAAATGTCTGCTTGAATGAACTACTTTTCCTTTACACACGTCGTTTAAGCAGATTGTGGCTAAATTACCTAACCTTCGGGTTGGCATCAGTTTAAAAAAAGCTTTTGCTGACATCTTGAACTTATCGCGGATTGTTGATAACAAAATGATTTCATACGCTCATTTAGCGAAGATTTAAATCGGTATATCCGTATACCTTATGCGATAACTATGATTTGATACCGTTAATTCAAGTGATTGGCTGCTGTTTGAATTCCACCCGGTGTGGCTGCGCTTGATGTGAATGTTCACATAGTGCTTACCTGGGTAACACCCTCCACTTCGATTACTGACTCCAGGAGAGTGTCGATCGTTGCGGGGGGAGGGGAGGGGTGGACGGTCCTCGTGGCCGTGCTTGCACTCAGTGTGGAGCGGACTACGGTCCAGCCACCGCTTTGTGTACGTCGGGCACGCATGATTCCTTACGTAGATAGACAGGAATGCTGCTGCTGTGCATGTTGAATGAATGTGGACCGGCTCCGTTAATGAAACGTGGCTCCCATCCGCATGTCTCCCCGGTCATATTCCTTCGGGTTTACACTGGACATGGGGTGTGTGGATGGAGCGGTGCGTGGTGCACAGCAAGCCAAACATGGTCTCTCGGTAGGCGCAGGCGTCCTGTGGCTGTCTCTGTGGAGGGCGCAGTGACAGGCGAATCCGGAACTGGAAGCCGCCAACCATAAAAAGTGGCCGAGATGAGGGAACTTTGAAGCCTATTGCCAAAATAACGCGTACTTGCCTGGGTCTGCTCGGCCTCTCCCTTTTGTGTAACAGTGCAAACATGTGCTCGGAAGGGATATTGGCGGCCAAAAAATTTCAAGGCTGCCTGCCGCTTCCAAAGCGCAGGGATGATATAGAGGTCAGTGGGCATGTGCAGGAACCCTTGGATGTCTGTGCAAAATGTGGATCAGGCAGCCTGCGCGCACATCGCGCCTAACGAACCTGGCTACGTGGTAGCGGTGAATCGCATCAGCACTATGCTAGTATGTCGTGCTGACACTTCGGTGTCACGTGAACACAGCCAGTCGAGTGCAGCTTATGAGTACTGCAAGTTCGACCGCACGTACGCATGCTTGGACTGGCGTCACAATGTAGTCTCATCCCCTCGGCCACCAACCAGTACTATAAATCGATTACGGCATGAAAGGGGTATAGACAACACGTAAAACAAGTGAAGCTGTAAAAGTAGCGCAGTAAGCAAACTGGCGCTGATCGTCACCACGATTGCAGGATACATCACCCGGTCCGATATCCAGCGATGATCATTGGCCAATTTGGAGGCTTACGTGTTCGCCCCCAAGCTCCCTAAGCAACCACATCAGAGCACGGCAGGTGTGTAGCGAGGTAACCTGCTTGACCCATTTAACCAGTAACTCAAGGGGCATCGTGACACAAGCAACATACGTATTCATGGATTAAAAGTCGATGCAAGCGAACATATGTTTTCCATAATTCCTCTTCAGGCTTGTAATCATATGTGGGGAAGAAAACAAAATGTTTGACACAACCTAAAGGTTGGTCAGACAAATTCAGTTCACAGTCACTGATCAAGCACAATCACTATCCGTTAGGTCACACATGTGGCATACACTCCATTTCGTGAGCCGGATGTCGCAGTTCGGGTGGGTCAAGATACTTTTAACCTCTGAACGAGCCGTTTCTGAACACACAACTCCGGATCGTACAATCGAATTGTGATGGCCGCGGATTCAATCAAACGCTTACGAACGCACTTTGATCGATTGTCTGGTACCTGATAGAACACTTTGAATGATTCAGCCAAGTTTGTGGCGTGGCCAGTGTCGGCGAGATGCATGGCTATGGATGAGTTGGTTTGTTTTCGGCAAGCGTTCATGAGCCAAGCCGGATGGTGTTTCTTCATCCTTTCAGACAGGCGCCTCGTCATTCGGCTTATTTACCCTGTCCCACAGGAACAGGAGAAAGAATAAATACACATTGATTTGGCGGGGATGAGCCCCTTGTCTTTGGGGTAAGTTATAACCATTGGGTTACCGGCGAACTGGTTTTGCATTTTCGCTGCTGGGAAAGTGTGTCTGAGGGCATGAGAAAGACGACGAGTTATGCTTTCAGCAGGGATTTCTCCGACTCGTTAACTGCGGATGGGATTCTGTATGAATTTCAAGTGCCATGTGGGGGACGTCAGTTAGTGGTCATTCGGTTCAAACGCAATTCACGATTTCGACTCGGCTACCTCCAAGCTGGGTTGTTGTTAATGTGCTTACAACAGTATCGAAGGTATGTAAAAGAGCTTAAAATGCTGTATGGCAAGACATACTACTCTATACACTATCCGTGGTTATTGTGCAAGTGTCTGCGAAAATATACACGATTGAAATAAAGCGTACATTTTTATTGAGCGATGTAAATAGCGTAGTGAGCACAATGATTAATGTCAACATTTCGCATCGTCAAAACGGCGCTGCAGGTAATGCTCGGTATAGGTACCGGAGAGGATCGCAGTTAGGATGTCAAGCGGTGGTGGCTGTGTTGGGCAGGCAGAGATAGTCAAACTCTGCTTATCTAGAGGGCATTAGATTCGAATCCCGATAAGTTTGAAGAGGCGCACAACTGACAAGCCCCATTGGGACGAACCGGATGGATATGTGGTGGTTCAGCAACTGGGGCTAGATGCAATGAAACTTATTTAAACGCTTAAATTCCCCCTAATATTAAACAAAAACCGTGAAAGACCAGAGCCGGAAGAGCCCTACATTGAGGTGAGATGATTATAGTGATAAGTAGCCACAATATGCCTCACTGGACACATGGCATTGGAAGAGGCTAGCTTAATCTGTGTTAAACCCATTTAGACAAGACTATATCGGAGCGGCTCATGAAACTGACCCCGCAATGTCCACCGTAACGAGAAGAGCGCAATGTGACGGGCGCAATCACCAACACCACTACCACTACCACAACAATAACCATCAACGGTGTAGCGTTCGGTTCTGACCAGCAAAACTGGTTAAACGGCGCTATCGCACATATGTGACACTGCGCACATGTGCGAGCTAGTTTTATTCGAAGGAAATTCTGATAAGCCGTGGCCTGGTTTCACGCCACGTCATAGCATGGCGGCTGATGGGTGGACGCTCGTCCATTCGCCTGATGATTGTGAGTATGGAGAATTCACCGTTAAAGCAGCGAAAATAGATTGTACTACTTCTATGGAGTGGTTTCCAGTCGTAGAACAGTCGCGGATGAAGTTAACTGAACAATCTGTGTGCTTTGACTGACAGAACGGTAAGGGTATATTTTCATATCGCTCTTGACGATGAGCTTCCGGTTTAAGCAGTGTGAAGATTGTGTTGGATTGGAGGATCATTTTCACCGGGAGGATTGTCCTGCCTAGAGAATTAGCAAAAAATTGTCGCGGCACCAGGTTTCCAGGGCACTAACGAGAGCTAACGTAATGGTCTTAAAATATCGGTGTGACAGGGGAGTTATACCACTGCAATGAGTTTGATGAAGGTTGTAAAGAATATTGGAAGCTCGAAATACGGAAGGGCAAATTGAGGAAAACAACCGCGTACTTGGGGCATTTCATTTGTTCTCATACATCATGGACGCGCTACGATGAAGCAAGTGGTTCACCTACTGAGTACTTAACCGTAAGGTGACTAGGCAAACGCTGTGAATGTACATCGTTTGGCGCACGACGTGGAAGCCTACAAATGGCTAGTTATCGGAAGACATCAGGGTCCGAGGTTTGATTCCATGTGCCGCTCCACCAATGTTGTTCCCAAACTGGTCTAAATTTAATCGGCCAAAATGTGAACACAACGAAGTGTGATAGATTTGTAAGTAGCAGGGGGATTTATTAGGTTTTTGTGTAGACGCATCGCAGTTAGACACAGGCAGGCATCCACCACACACCCAGGAAAGCGCTAGACGGTTGTTTCGTTTTATTGGGACTAGTCAGCAGTGCGCGCCCGCCGAATCCTACCGCATTCGAACCCACGACCTTACTCGTGCAAGTCAGCGACTTAGGTCACTGAGCCATGGGCGACGGCAGCGGACCGCTATGACTGATATCTAACGGCGATATAACGCGGCTCATCCTTCACTGGCTTGCATATTATGAATGTGCAGTGTCTAGCATGGCTAGTTAGTGAACTGTGGGTCCCATTAGTTTGTTGCACTCGCTTGTATGTCAGCAACAATGCGATTGCGGGCATCTACGCGGCAATCGTGACCAGTGTGACCACACGGCGGCCTGCAGTGTGGCAACTGTAGCTCCGCCCACGCACCCGCATTCGGTGCAGTCGAGATCCAGAAGGAATGTGACTGTAATCAGCAATGGTCACTGGGCCAGCCCGCACTTACAGAGTAGCACATCACGTCAGATGGAGCTGCACAGCATGGTCTCTGCGTCACACCAACGCGCTGGGGTCATGAATGCAACGGGAATTACGAGAGCACACGTGTTTGGCGAGCAGAGTTTGTGTTGGAGTTGACCAAGCCGCCGACTAGCACACAACAGATCGTATCCGTTGGTATGTGAATGCTGATAAATTACGACACTCAACGACAGCAGTACATCGGTTTGTACTGATGTTTCAAGGTCATCTAACCGTGGTTGGCGGCATCCCGGTCCAGAATTGCCTGTTGATGCGGCCTCCATGGGGACAGCTACAGGACGTCTGCGCCCACAGACCATGGGTGACTTGCGTTGCACTATGGCATACCTAGGGTAAACCCGAAGGAATAAGACCGGGAGGCATGTGGATGGCAGCCCATGTTTCATCCACGGAGTCGGCCCACAGTAGCAGCGCTCTTGTCTACCTACGTAGGAAATCATGCCCAGCAGACGTACACAAGGTGGTAGTTGGAATTTAAACCGCTCCACACGAGGCACGATGATCATGTACCGCGTCCTCGCCAGAAATGATTCAGTCTTCTAAGCTTAGGTGGTATGTGTAAGACATGTAGGCACCTTGTCAACAACCACATCAAGCGCAGTCACAACGGGGATACTAAACAACCAATACAGAAATTGAAGAAAAGTAAATGCGCAAAATGGACATGGAATATGAAGTAGAGTAACATAACTGAACAAATCAATACGGTGGAAACGTGCTGCAACGCTTAAATGCCCAGTACAGTTCAAATATAATTTTGATTGCTCAACCATCCCGAACTGCTTATATAAGGACATGGTATCCCTATTGTCACACTTCTTCCTTATTTCCATATAGGATTTTACACATATGTACTTCGAATACCTGTAGTATTAAACATTCAACGTGTTTATTTCGCACCTTGACTCCTCAAGGCTGCCGATTTGAGAACTATCAAGCTGCAACGTTTCCACAAGCTACCGCACGCTTTCCTGTGTCTACCGGTTCTCTTTATCATTACAAACCTATTCGTAAGTTGTCTACTGTTCTTAATTTGAAGTATAGAACCACGGTGAGAAAGTTACGTTTTACTCCTTCTGTTCTGACTGTGTGCACAGTTTAGGTTCATTAACCTACAGTTTCCGCTCTCGTATCATGCATTTGACTTAGTCTAGGCCCCGTATCGTCGCTACATGCCCTACACGAGCATAGAGGATAAAAAGGACCACATCTTCCGATCAATGCACGAGCATAAGCGACCACATCCGGTGAAATAAATAGAGTAAATATCGTTATAGTTGAACGCTTGTTCTTGTATCTAGCCACTCGCTGAGAACATCGGTACTTAAGAAAACATACTTGTCAGTTCCCACTTAACATAGATGACCGAAAAATGTTCGCTGAACTGACTTTAGGGGCGCCCTGAGTGATCATTTTTTGCGATCTTGGCCGTCTCATTAAATGTAGTTGGGACGAATTTGAGTCCTTTCAAAATTTTAAAGCGGTTAGTTCCCTTGAACAATTTGAAAAGCACGGAAAGAAGACGAAGGCTGGTAGATGCATGCATTTCGTACTGTGTCCTTGGTACCATTAATAGGAACCGATATGCACAGATATAGCTAACAGTGGGTGCAACCAGACAAGCTTGAGGTGCATGACGAATGACCGCAGTTCACATTTACATTCAAGGCAGCTTTAGGCTGACAAATAATTGTTTGAACACACAAGGCTGGCTTAATCCGGCTTATAGCGACAGCCTCAGCTAACCGAAGGAAGCGGGGATTAGTGTGTTTAAAGTTTTGTTACATCACCTTACTGGCCGCTTCCTTCGGTTTGCCGACGCTGTCGGTATAAGCCAGATGAAGCGAAACAGAGGCGTAGCATAGGGGGAGGGGGAGGGGGCGGGGGATAGTCCACCCCGGGCAGCAGGTGACAGGTTGCGGCATTTTAGTAAGGATGATTGTTCAATACCAAGTGTAAATTCATCAAAATTAACCATGACTGAAGTTGCAAAAAAGGTGATAATCATGTTGAGACTGAAGATGAAATTGGTACTCCAAATGCTGATATCCGAGCAACAGAATGCAAAAATTATAGCAGGGATGCGGTGGGAAATATTTTAATGCTAATGTAGAAGTTTCGCGCGATTGAAGAATTGAAAATGCGATCACACTGGCATGTTAATACGCACCTTAATCGATTTCATAGATGTCTGTCAGTTGCCTGTTAAAATTCGCTACGAAAATCTCGCTGTGTTAGTCCGGCTCGGATCTGCTGTTGTGCAACATCTCGATCATGAATTGAATAAGTGATTCTATCTGGAACGGATACAAGAGCTAAGGTTAAGAATCTAAAAACGAATTGGTTTCTTCAGGATTTGCGAAAGGGAGCAAAGAGTATGAACCCGTATTGTGTATTGTGCTTCAAAAGGAGGCACTGTTTTGTTTCGGTTGCAGGATATTTTCAACGGGATAGTCTAGTTTTTCGATTGATGAGGGTTTATAAAACTGGTGGGAACTACATTCAAATGCGTGTGAACACGAATTTAGTAAATCGCTTGCTCAGTCATTCTTCAATCGCAAGCAGCTAGCGATCCGATTCGTTGAAAGAAAGGCAAATGATAAAAAGGTGGCTAGCATTTGTAGAGCAGATGTGGCGTAAAATTCAAGCTAGAAGAATTGATATCGCCAAGTTTCTCGCCAAGCAAAATATGACACTGTATGGTAACCGAGAAGACCTCCAGAATGACAAAGGTGGCCAGGAAAATAGTGAGAATTTTGCAGAATTTATGCACATGTTGGCCAATTATGAAACTATAGGTAGAAATTCGTCACACCTAAACTCACTCAGACAGCCGCCACATGCCCGGAAAAGCACTGTACGCGCGTTTCATCCTTTCGGGAATCGTCAGCAGTGCGCATTCCATCGGACTCTGGTAGGGCTCGAACCCGCAACTCGACTGTTGCCGTCCCCCGTAGCTCAGTGGTCCTAACCACGGATTGACAACAGTCGAGTTGTAGATTCGAGCCCTACCAAGGTCCGATGAAATGCGCACTGCTGACGATTCCTGAAAGGATGAAACGCGCGTACAGTGCTTTTCCGGGCAGGTGGCGGCTGTCTGAGTGAGCCTAGATGTGATAAATTTCTACCTATACCTTTCAAATCAACCTACTACTCCTCTGTAATTATGAAACTGTAGTTCGCAAACCTTGGGTGGCAGTTCAGACGTATGGGAAAATGAATACGCAAGCATTTTGGTAAAGCGGATGAGAAAGAAAAGCGTGGATCAGTTCATGGAGAACAAGTATGTTTAGTTTCGTTGATAGCACTCCCGATGTATCCCACACAAAAATTAGATGAGTGTAAAAGGAAGTGACGGCAGAGGCGGCAATTCTCAACCTCACTGAGACCTTCAGTAAAGGAGCAGGGAAAATTGTATTGAGAGACCCAAAGAAAAATTAAATTCGTAATGATGACTGCCTTGGCCAGACAATGCTGTCAATCAGGTGTGTCGAGACACCTGCGAAATCAATCCGAAGCTACATTTGTGCCATACACACTAACTAATTCCTGAATATGGCGTGTGTTCATGCAGCCTCTACGACCGTTCATTCTGTTACACATATGGTATGATAGACCGGATAATCACAATTTTTCATCCAAACCGTTCTGGAATGTCTTGATACAAGTTACCGGCCTAAGTATCAAGTGACTGTAGTACCTAAACAGAGTAGTGGAGCAGGCGTTGTAAATGTTGTGGTGAAGAAATACTCGTAATTCATCACTTTCCTGAAACACTCCACAGAATGAGGAGAAAACGCAACAACAAGACCAAATGCATCTTTTCATATCATCTGGGTATCGTCGTTTCCGTTTATTTTGTTTATGAGCCCTTGGAGATCCGTCCCCATAGAAATGAAGTGTGCACATATATTTCTAAGCAAAATGGCTGGATCTGCAGTAAAGTTCTGTCAAGCTTGCAATGTCAAGAGTTTACCATCTTCAGAAGCAAGTGGTGAACATTGCAATGGATGAATTGGCGACAAGCATGAAGCGTCGAATCCGCCAAAAGAAACCAATGAACAGTGAAGGTTTGTTTAATATATCGATGTGATTTGATGCTGAGTTGACACGGAAAATACTGTCTGTCAGAGATAGTTTGACTCATGAAATGCCATAGACTTCAGCAACTGCATGATTTTGCAAACAAATATGCTATTCTTATACTGTCAAATCTGCTTGATGATAAATATGACTATCCGCTTAGTGAAGTTGTGGAAGATATAGAACATAGGAACTATTTGCCGAAAGAAGAATATTGCAGTATTTTTGTGAAAGATTCAAGCAACAACCAAAGTAATGTATCTTCATAGCTTCATATAGAAATATCACCTTTAGAAATCTGCTGCGCATCTTTCCATGAACTATTAGTGCTGCCAGCCATGAGATCTCATTCTCAAAACGCAGAATTTTAACGGACTACCTGCAATAATCAATCAACCAGATAAGGCACACAGGCTAGCAGTTCTCCTATACAAAGAAAACTTGCCAATAGACTGAATTTTGTTATTGTTATCGATACTATTGACTCAAGTAGAGCATGAAAATTGTATCGGTAAATTTGTACACCAGTATTGTAACCACTGAAATATCTGCATTAAAGCAGGTCTGTAAAATCAGATCATTGATTGTTGTTATATAAAACGAAATATTTGAGGACTGTTCACAATCGTGTCAGTTTGCAGATTTACAACTGTCAGGGGGCGGCAACTTTATGTCCGCCACGGGCGGTGAAAGTAGTTGCTACGTCAATGCCGTGAAAACATTTCCCTGACTGCAAATGCAGTCTATATTCAGTGGAAATCTATCCTCTAATCGTAATAACGTACTGCTGAAGTCGTAAAGCTACAGCGTAAATTGTTTTGAGTTACCCAAATCTGTCCCAAATGTGTCTCACTGACATGGCCAGGGGCACAAAAATCGATCAAGCTAACTGAAAGCACGATTTTGACAACAAAGTGAAGACTTATGGGTAAAGTACGGTGGTGTTAATGATGCAGTGTGTAATAGTTAATGACATATGCAGACATATTATACCATTTCCTTCCTTATTTACTTTTTCCCTCGGCGAATGACCAAAAGCCCTCAAATGGAACTCAATGTTGTTTGGCTGGGACTAAGACCCTAATTGAGGTTTGAATGAACTATCTAAACATGATGAGACAACATAACATTAGCGAGACATTTCGTCACTTTTCGCTCGGTTTTGGCTAATACGCAACAATTCCCCCGACTTTTATCGGGGCTGCAAGATGAAGATGGTTCAAGGTAGTTTGCAACGGTGTTAGTAGTACGAGTATCTAATCAGTAAAGGAAAGATCAGGAGAATTGACAGTTGATTCTAAGATCCGTGCTGGAGGTATGGATGTAACTCCAGGGGGAGGGAGTTAGCCAAGCAATGAGTTTGGAGGCAAATGAAGTCTCGTCTCAATGCGTTGATTAACGAATCCTGTCTGGTGCATCGCACACTGCTCAAGTGACGTCAAACTCAATTGAGATTGCGGCCAACAAGCCATTATCGGGTTCCGATCTGTGAAAGTGAACGTGACTTGTGAGAGCGTCTGACGCGCCAAGCTTCGTGGGGACGGAGCGATGAGTATGGCTCAATGATTTATCACGGATAAAAAGACAGGAGCTTAACAAGTCCAGTGGAATGGTGATCAGGCTGAATGCAAGAGAATCAAGGGAAATTTGATTTGAGATTCGTAAGCTAAAATCATGGAAGCCCATCACTGCATACGATGTGGTCTGGTAACAGTATCACATTTGTAGAACCGAAGATTGGCATCAGTAAAACTCATTTAGGGATTTTGTTATTCGACAGAGTGCTGTCCAGTCTAGTATTAGCGAAGAAAGGCTAAGAAGAACTGCGGTTGGAGTAGAAAAAAGTTTGTCATTCGTCCAGGGATATAACGCTAGGAGGAATCCGAACGACCTGCTATCCCCAATGATAGAGAAGAGGACGAAAGAAATGCGACGGCCGAGAATATAGGTGCAGAACTCAGTAAGCTTGCCTAAAAAGAGGAGCGTGTGATGACGGTCAACAGAGACTTAAAAACAAGAGGACAGTTTTAATAGGATAACCTGTAACCGCAGCTAGAGCCGGAAGTTTAATATATTCTACCCACAACCATGAGACAGGGACTACCTCAGATATCACACGAAGAAACGTCAACTGCGAACATCATCAAAGGATTGCGCCATGATGCACCCGGTAAGGTTAATTTCTGTTGTGTGGCTGATAAAAGTTAACCGTCCTGCATCACCGTGTTCGGAAACCTCCACAGAGACCAGTAACCAAGCCAATGAATCCGTGCGTCACCGACAGAAATGCGTAGTAAGTGCTAACGAAACTGAAAAAGTGATATCACGTCTGTCGTCTGATCCCGCAGAAAGCGAATTGTTAGGAAATGGAGTGACGTCGGGTACATCTTTGGGTACTGCATTTATTAATTGATTTAATATTCTGGTGGTTTCTTTAACACAAAAACCAAGCTGGAGTGTTGGGACAAGACGTAATATGTGATGATCTTCAAAAATCCTCTAAAAGCCCGTTTACTTCGACTTCCAGGTAAGTATCACCCTGGCATAGGGCCATAAGACCTCTGTCCACACATAATTTGGTTAAAACATCTGTTGGAAAAAGCACTGAGCATCGATGTGTTGTTGATGCAGCATTCAATTCAGTGGATGAATCCGCACCCATTCGAACGGTACCATATGAGGTCCTCATAATGGCAAACAGGAAACGCGCGGGACAAGCAGCAGACTGGTAAAATCACATCAAGTTTCGTTAATTGATAAGGCTTGAGTCGAACAGCAAGCACAGCGGTTCATGATACCGGACGTCTAACCCTTAAAACTGGTTGGATGGCATCGGGTAATACCGGAGCCACTGTGAGGGTTTCGGGAGCATCAAATCGTGTTGCTGCTGATTTGCAGAACTCCTCTCGCCAATCACTGAGGTGGCCGAAATCACTCGAAACAGCCAGTCCTCAGACATTGAAAAACGTTTAAAAGCCAACTCAATGGTCACGTAAGAACGAGGCACTATATGTGGGAATGCACAAGATATGTAATTGTACCAATCTTTTTCCTCCAGTAAAGGGTCAGTTGTACATTGTTTGTACTGTGTAATTCCGAGTCGTGCTCGTTGTCGGGTGAGGTAATTGTACTCAGTCGATAGATCTTTCACCAATTGGTTTGACGGGAGACTTTCACTCGGCACCATCAGATGGAGAATAACGCCGTGTTTCTTGGGGCTGCGCTGAATGAACTTTATAGGCTAGCAACTCATTATGATTGTCACATTGTTCGTACTCCTGCTGACTAACTTGCCGTCGATTCTACGTCTGGTTGGATGAGACTGCAGAAAGGAGAGCGGGTGACAAGACAGAAGAGCACCATAGGTTAACAGCATGGCTGAATTAGGTCAGCGCACACAAACCTCTTGGTCAGAGGTCTCAGAATCGGTCATTTAGGTGGCTAAACACCATAGCAAGAATGACGCACTCGGCAACCCACTGGCGCTACTGAGTTCCCGCTAGTACCCCCGCCTCAAAGGTGTTTCTTATGCAGGTTTTTACAAGTCTCTTCACCTTATTTTTCTTTGTGCTAACCGTCGTTGAGGCCAATTGGGTTTCTGCAATCGGCTAATAAACAGAGTATGAATAGGGAAGGAATAGTACACACCAAGTTGGAGGGTCATTTGGTAGTACACGTCGTGGGATTGGATTCCGACGCACAATCACAATGTAAACCGTGATTCGCATTGAAGTGAATCATGGTCAGTTCGGTCACCAGGAGGCTGGGCTGTAAATCTTTTGTGATGAAGCCCATCTTTTGGCCTAGTGCTACGGACGGAGTTGTGTACGTACCGGTAAGGACTGGCACTTTCCTGAGTTCTATAAAGTGATAACAGGTATTCGACGGACAAAGGGTTGAGAAATACTGGTAACGCACGCATCCGAGTCTGATACATAGGACACTAAAAATAATAGAACAACTGAAAATCGGCTGTAGACTTCAGTATAACCAAGTCGAATGACATGGCAACCGCGACTCAAGAATTTGAAACTATGCAATGTACTAAGGAGAAGCAAGTCGCTGGTACGTCAACAGCCTACGCGATTGCACCAAGCCGTGAGATGGGTAGCAACCGTAATGTGTATACTGTGTGATCATATGCTAAGGGAAAATTGCGTGTGAAGTCGACAATTTGTCTTGTTTCTAGTGGCAAGGAAATGACTGATGTGAAGTTGTGACAACTGGACCTAAAAGATAGCCAGGGTACACTCGGGAGCCTCCCGCTGATTCGATGAGTGGTTAGGGACGGTGACCGGCTGACGTAATACTAATGTCTTCCGTCTTCCTATCTCCACAAAACAGCTAACAGTTTGAATTGGTCTATAGCGTTCTGGGTTTAGCGGCGACTCCATAGGTAATAGATACTTGCATTCCCATGTGATAATAACTAGCACGACAACGGATAGTGGGCCGCACCACATAGTAGGATTGCACTTTATCGTATCGGTTTCTGGTGTCCGAATGGCTGCAACCTCCGTCCTGCAAAAGTAGGGTTGCAAGCACGAATCCTGACACGCTATGAGGAATACATAATGACCTTCGGATTCAAGAAAGCGAAATGGCTGTGGGATTTGTCATAACCAGGTTCAACCAAATAGTTATTATCGCAGTGGGCCACTACGGCTGTTGGATGGTCTGTGAGTTAGCAAGAAAAGTCACAACTCTGTGAGCCAACCCAGCACACCATACTTTTTAATGCGAAGGAAGGTGGAGCGTGACCTGAGCTATGACGCAGCCAGCAATCAGTGCCGACGGATCACCGTCGCCTCCTATGGTACAGTGCTTGAAGTGGTTGTACTGAAAGTGGTCTGCCTTGAGTTGGATTCCTGATGGATTCGAAAGAGGGTTCCCGTGTCGATGAGCCTCATAAGGAGAAACGGCGATTTGCCTATCTGATGGAATCTACTTACTGCCAGGCTACCCGCAGTTGCGACGGAGCCCGGTTGGTTTCGTTTATGGCTGTCGTGAACAGAGTGTGTTGAAATGACTCATTGCCAAATGCTTGTTCGCGAAGTGAAATGAAAGTGAATGTGACCAGTCGAGATATAGGAAGGAAGTTTAGCGGATTGAACTTGGCAATAAGTCACATTAGGATATTAAAAGGTTGATAAGATTGTTCACTTGGTCGCATGCCGGCGGAATATCGCATATGCGGACGTGCTAGCCATTTAGGAGGGTTGCGAGGGTCTGTGAGCAACATAGCGCAGTACAAGCCATCGAACACTGAAAGCAGTGAGACTCCTATTACTGTGCCGCGATCTCTCCTCGACAAATAAAATTAAATTATTTAGACACAACATGCACTGGCCGCCCAGATGGGTCGAAAGTGATTGATTTCCCGGCGTTCCAGTGTGAAACTTAGTACGGACAGTGTACTGAGTTGATAATAGAACAGTGAGTTGGATTTTGTCGGCGGTGTGGATCGAGAGTAGTCAAGTCAATATAAGCTTTATTCATTCGAGTGGGTGCATTTTCAGCATTTTACGATAACTATGGCGGATAGACTAAAACAGCACCAGTAAAAAAAGAGAATTGGAAATATTTCGGGGTTGCTCCTCCCAATACAGCATCATGGTTGGCGGCATTCAGTTTTGGACTTGTCTGTCACTGTGGTCAGTTACAGAACGCCTGCGCCTACAGAGGGACCATGGGTGGCTTGCGCTGCACCACCCAGAGCTCCATCCACACACACATCCCATATCCAGTGTAAACCCGAAGGCATAAAACCGGGAAGCATGTGGATGGGAGCCACGTTTCATCAACGCAGCCGGCTCACACTCCTTCACAGGCAAACACAAGCACACTGTATTTGGGGAATCAAGCGCACACAAGGCGGTGACTGGACCGTAGTCCGCTCCACACTGAGTGCATGGAACGATTCTTCAAGCCTAGCACGACCACAAGGACCGTGCACCCCGTCCCCTCCAGCAACGACCAACTGTCTCCTGGAGCCAGTATGGAGGAGGTAGTGGGTAATAGACAGGTAGGTACCTTGTCAACATGCACATCAAGCGCAGCCACACCGGGGATGTCAAACAACTGCCAGTCACTTGAAATAATATTATCAAATAAAATATGTGTTAAAGAATACGACTATGCAGACATAACTCTTTCGTAAATTAGTATATGAAGTAAGTTGGTTAGTAACGAATCCGCGATAAGTACAAAATATTCAGAATTTACTCAAAAAATGCTACAAACGCAAAAAAGTTAAGGAAGATAACCACAATTAACCTAAGCAACGTGGCCAGTTAATAGATTAGTCAGGTAGGTAAAACAAACCAAGTAAAGTGGAATGAAATTTATCCGGCTTAAAAGGGCAATTTAAGTGTAAGTCGGTTTAGCCCAACTGCGGTGAAGAAGCATCATGAATGCAACATTAGCCTCAGCATAGGGCACCAATACAGCATTAATGATCTTGTAACTAGCATAACCGAAGTCCGCGGCAGATAGAGTAAAACAACCACTTTCCAGTGGAAAAACAAATGTTGCTCTAAAAACGTCACCGAAGATTAAATAAAGCACAGTCCGTTATCGCACATACATTGTAATAGAGCAGTCCGCAAATGAATGAAATTACAGCCGCCCACAATTAACCTGATAAATACGTGATCAGGTCACTGACATTAATGTGTCGATCGATGACAGTGTCGATAACACCTGGTGACGAAAGCATGACTCAAATTAACGCAGGAACCAAATAACCGGATTGAAGTCGCAACGCAAGCTTGTTTTACCTGCGCCGAATGGTTAGCAACAGCGGACACAATCGCGAGTCAATCGATAATCAGCCAACAGAAGTGAGAGCTCTCACAAGTGTTTCACAGTGTAGTGAGCGAAGAACACGATATAGAACTAAGTTGAACCAACTAACAAAGACGATTTATGCCCTTAGACTTCTGAGGTAGACTACACACCGAATGTACCCTGCTCCTCGACCTTGATTGACTATAATGCGGAGACGTCGAAATGCCGGTGGGGTGATGCAGTGTAACTGGTTGCTGAACGAATCGCCCGGTCACCCTCGCTGTTAGCAGTTGAGGCCAGAAGATGAGAACCGAAAAGCTAGATGGTGGGTGGAGGCACACAACCGATAACCTCGTCGGTGTTTAGCCCTCAGGTAAAAAACCCCTCTGCTGGGTTTCCCATAGTCAGAATGAATGTATCAACGAATGCTACATATGTTTAAGTCGTTACACTAACCCCATGGAAGCTGGGCACATTTTCCAAAGGCCCTAACAACTGACCATCTTGTATCCGCAGCCGAGTGAATCCAACGTTGGCCGAGGTAATGCCACACGCTTCACATGAAGAACGAGTCCGCAGACAGCTGGGCGGTAATCGGTACAGCCGTCCATTGGAGAGCGATCGATTCGTGTGCGATTAGAGGACCTGGTACGGAGTGACGAGCACGTGTCACGCGTAGGTGGCCGGAACCCTAACTCGGTGAACGAGCAACACCATCAAGTTGAGGCCCAAGCAAGCGACCCAGCATGCATGCATTTATTGATCGGCTTACAGTCAGCGCAACTGAACGGATCAATATCGCTGGATCCCTATGCATGTGCCACAGACAGCAACCGCTGAACTGGGTCGATCGGCCTAACGGGTGTAAGACAGTCTGAAACGAGCAGACCGCTGAGTAGGGAAATTTGTGACACATTACGAATGTTAAAATAATTACGAAACGGTGTAAAACCAATGATCCAAAGCAACAAGGTAATGTGACCGATAGAGGTGACTAACATGGCCCATTGAGAGTGTTAGCGAATTATTACGTCCTGCGACCACCACAGAGTTATACAAAATTAAGTTGGTTCATAAGATCGGAAGATTTAGAATATAAATCGGTTTCGTACCCTAAACCTTACATTACTAGGAATTTCCAGTCGGTTATAGGCTTATTGTGAAAATTTCAATGAATCACGGGCAATGCTGGTCTTCAGCAAAGCAAAGATTCCCATTTCATCACTATCAGAAATCAGTTCAGGGTGAAGAATTCTTTTCGGTAAACTCTCATCGGACCCAAACGTTTACATAACACTGATTGGAGGGAAAGCGTCAACTCGGGCTGGGACTGACTTCTGGACTGTTTGAATTATCAAAATCAACAACTTGAGACAGAGATGCTAAACCAAGGAAACTAAATAAACATGTATACGCAAAGCTCAGTAGTTCAAAGTAAGTAAGATAACAGCCAAATAACTAAGTAACAGTGCCCGTTGGCTGCGGTAGTAGTATCGGTCGTATGAATCGTTTTTTACACATAATTCCGGCTTCAGATGGTGAATGTGGATAGCCTCGGCGATAGATAAGAGCTGTTTGCGGAATCCTTGGGAGTAGTGTTCAAGTAGTGAGTAAATGACTTCGAAGTCATTCTCTGAAGCTGTATGGCCACATTCAAGGAGGTGAGACATGACTGAGCTGTCTGAAGACCTCATTTCGCCTTTGTAAAACCATGCCGGGATGTCCACGAATCCTCTGAGATAGGCGCCTCGTCGTACGACCCACGTATGGTGCACCACAGGAGCACGAGTATTGATAAACGACCGTTGAACGGGTCAACGACGGTAGTCTATGCTTCAAGGGTTTTGTAAGCAACGGCTTATTGTGAAAAAGGATTCTCAGGTGGAACGCGAAATAAGTTTTCTCGACAGCATCTTTCAGGCGTCTGGCAGATATGTCGACCAGCTGTCCGGAAAAGCACCAGACGGCCGTTTCGCCCTATTGGGGCTCATCAGTGGTGCGCATCCTTCGGTCCTCTACGGAGGATCGAACCCATGACTGCTAGTGGCTCTTGCCAACTAGCCCGGCAGCTTATGCAACTGCGCCATGGAGGACGGTATCTGACTATCGTGAATTGTTAGCTAAATGCGATATAGCCCGACGCATCCTCTACCGGGAAGTCCTGACGCCGGAAGGCCGACCGCTGTCATCTGCATGGCAGGTGCCTGCATGGCAGTGGAGGATGCGTCGGGCTATATCGCATTTAGCTAACAATTCACGATAGTCAGATACCGTCCTCCATGGCGCAGTTGCATAAGCTGCGGGCTAGTTGGCAAGAGCCACTAGCAGTCATGGGTTCGATCCTCCGTAGAGGACCGAAGGATGCGCACCACTGATGAGCCCCAATAGGGCGAAACGGCCGTCTGGTGCTTTTCCGGACAGCTGGTCGACATATCTGAATTGTCGGCTGATTGCGACGAACAAAAAATACTCACCAAAATCCTTCCATTCATAAGTTATTATCGCAGTGGGCCACTACGGCTGTTGGATGGTCTGTGAGTTAGCAAGAAAAGTCACAACTCTGTGAGCCAACCCAGCACACCATACTTTTTAATGCGAAGGAAGGTGGAGCGTGACCTGAGCTATGACGCAGCCAGCAATCAGTGCCGACGGATCACCGTCGCCTCCTATGGTACAGTGCTTGAAGTGGTTGTACTGAAAGTGGTCTGCCTTGAGTTGGATTCCTGATGGATTCGAAAGAGGGTTCCCGTGTCGATGAGCCTCATAAGGAGAAACGGCGATTTGCCTATCTGATGGAATCTACTTACTGCCAGGCTACCCGCAGTTGCGACGGAGCCCGGTTGGTTTCGTTTATGGCTGTCGTGAACAGAGTGTGTTGAAATGACTCATTGCCAAATGCTTGTTCGCGAAGTGAAATGAAAGTGAATGTGACCAGTCGAGATATAGGAAGGAAGTTTAGCAGATTGAACTTGGCAATAAGTCACATTAGGATATTAAAAGGTTGATAAGATTGTTCACTTGGTCGCATGCCGGCGGAATATCGCATATGCGGACGTGCTAGCCATTTAGGAGGGTTGCGAGGGTCTGTGAGCAACACAGCGCAGTACAAGCCATCGAACACTGAAAGCAGTGAGACTCCTATTACTGTGCCGCGATCTCTCCTCGACGAATAAAATTAAGTTATTTAGACACAACATGCACTGGCCGCCCAGATGGGTCGAAAGTGATGGATTTCCCGGCGTTCCAGTGTGAAACTTAGTACGGACAGTGTACTGAGTTGATAATAGAACAGTGAGTTGGATTTTGTCGGCGGTGTGGATCGAGAGTAGTCAAGTCAATATAAGCTTTATTCATTCGAGTGGGTGCATTTTCAGCATTTTACGATAACTATGGCGGATAGACTAAAACAGCACCAGTAAAAAAAGAGAATTGGAAATATTTCGGGGTTGCTCCTCCCAATACAGCATCATGGTTGGCGGCATTCAGTTTTGGACTTGTCTGTCACTGTGGTCAGTCACAGGACGCCTGCGCCTACAGAGGGACCATGGGTGGCTTGCGCTGCACCACCCAGAGCTCCATCCACACACACACCCCATATCCAGTGTAAACCCGAAGGCATAAAACCGGGAAGCATGTGGATGGGAGCCACGTTTCATCAACGCAGCCGGCTCACACTCCTTCACAGGCAAACACAAGCACGCTGTGTTTGGGAAATCAAGCGCACACAAGGCGGTGACTGGACCGTAGTCCGCTCCACACTGAGTGCATGGAACGATTCTTCAAGCCTAGCACGACCACAAGGACCGTGCACCCCGTCCCCTCCAGCAACGACCAACTGTCTCCTGGAGCCAGTATGGAGGAGGTAGTGGGTAATAGACAGGTAGGTACCTTGTCAACATGCACATCAAGCGCAGCCACACCGGGGATGTCAAACAACTGCCAGTCACTTGAAATAATATTATCAAATAAAATATGTGTTAAAGAATACGACTATGCAGACATAACTCTTTCGTAAATTAGTATATGAAGTAAGTTGGTTAGTAACGAATCCGCGATAAGTACAAAATATTCAGAATTTACTCAAAAAATGCTACAAACGCAATAAAGTTAAGGAAGATAACCACAATTAGCGTAAGCAACGTGGCCAGTTAATAGATTAGTCAGGTAGGTAAAACAAACCAAGTAAAGTGGAATGAAATTTATCCGGCTTAAAAAGACAATTTAAGTGTAAGTCGGTTTAGCCCAACTGCGGTGAAGAAGCATCATGAATGCAACATTAGCCTCAGCATAGGGCACCAATACAGCATTAATGATCATGTAACTAGCATAACCGAAGTCCGCGGCAGATAGAGTAAAACAACCACTTTCCAGTGGAAAAACAAATGTTGCTCTAAAAACGTCACCGAAGATTAAATAAAGCACAGTCCGTTATCGCACATACATTGTAATAGAGCAGTCCGCAACTGAATGAAATTACAGCCGCCCACAATTAACCTGATAAATACGTGATCAGGTCACTGACATTAATGTGTCGATCGATGACAGTGTCGATAACACCTGGTGACGAAAGCATGACTCAAATTAACGCAGGAACCAAATAACCGGATTGAAGTCGCAACGCAAGCTTGTTTTACCTGCGCCGAATGGTTAGCAACAGCGGACACAATCGCGAGTCAATCGATAATCAGCCAACAAAAGTGAGAGCTCTCACAAGTGTTTCACAGTGTAGTGAGCGAAGAACACGATATAGAACTAAGGTAAGTTGAACCAACCAACAAAGACGATTTATGCCCTTAGACTTCTGAGGTAGACTACACACCGAATGTACCCTGCTCCTCGACCTTGATTGACTATAATGCGGAGACGTCGAAATGCCGGTGGGGTGATGCAGTGTAACTGGTTGCTGAACGAATCGCCCGGTCACCCTCGCTGTTAGCAGTTGAGGCCAGAAGATGAGAACCGAAAAGCTAGATGGTGGGTGGAGGCACACAACCGATAACCTCGTCGGTGTTTAGCCCTCAGGTAAAAAGCCCCTCTGCTGGGTTTCCCATAGTCAGAATGAATGTATCAACGAATGCTACATATGTTTAAGTCGTTACACTAACCCCATGGAAGCTGGGCACATTTTCCAAAGGCCCTAACAACTGACCATCTTGTATCCGCAGCCGAGTGAATCCAACGTTGGCCGAGGTAATGCCACACGCTTCACATGAAGAACGAGTCCGCAGACAGCTGGGCGGTAATCGGTACAGCCGTCCATTGGAGAGCGATCGATTCGTGTGCGACTAGAGGACCTGGTACGGAGTGACGAGCACGTGTCACGCGTAGGTGGCCGGAACCCTAACTCGGTGAACGAGCAACACCATCAAGTTGAGGCCCAAGCAAGCGACCCAGCATGCATGCATTTATTGATCGGCTTACAGTCAGCGCAACTGAACGGATCAATATCGCTGGATCCCTATGCATGTGCCACAGACAGCAACCGCTGAACTGGGTCGATCGGCCTAACGGGTGTAAGACAGTCTGAAACGAGCAGACCGCTGAGTAGGGAAATTTGTGACACATTACGAATGTTAAAATAATTACGAAACGGTGTAAAACCAATGATCCAAAGCAACAAGGTAATGTGACCGATAGAGGTGACTAACATGGCCCATTGAGAGTGTTAGCGAATTATTACGTCCTGCGACCACCACAGTTATACAAAATTAAGTTGGTTCATAAGATCGGAAGATTTAGAATATAAATCGGTTTCGTACCCTAAACCTTACATTACTAGGAATTTCCAGTCGGTTATAGGCTTATTGTGGAAATTTCAATGAATCACGGGCAATGCTGGTCTTCAGCAAAGCAAAGATTCCCATTTCATCACTATCAGAAATCAGTTCAGGGTGAAGAATTCTTTTCGGTAAACTCTCATCGGACCCAAACGTTTACATAACACTGATTGGAGGGAAAGCGTCAACTCGGGCTGGGACTGACTTCTGGACTGTTTGAATTATCAAAATCAACAACTTGAGACAGAGATGCTAAACCAAGGAAATTAAATAAACATGTATACGCAAAGCTCAGTAGTTCAAAGTAAGTAAGATAACAGCCAAATAACTAAGTAACAGTGTCCGTTGGCTGCGGTAGTAGTATCGGTCGTATGAATCGTTTTTTACACATAATTCCGGCTTCAGATGGTGAATGTGGATAGCCTCGGCGATAGATAAGAGCTGTTTGCGGAATCCTTGGGAGTAGTGTTCAAGTAGTGAGTAAAGGACTTCGAAGTCATGCTCTGAAGCTGTATGGCCACATTCAAGGAGGTGAGACATGATTGAGCTGTCTGAAGACCTCATTTCGCCTTTGTAAAACCATGCCGGGATGTCCACGAATCCTCTGAGATAGGCGCCTCGTCGTACGACCCACGTATGGTGCACCACAGGAGCACGAGTATTGATAAACGACCGTTGAACGGGTCAACGACGGTAGTCTATGCTTCAAGGGTTTTGTAAGCAACGGCTTATTGTGAAAAAGGATTCTCAGGTGGAACGCGAAATAAGTTTTCTCGACAGCATCTTTCAGGCGTCTGGATAACATATCAGCTGAAGAATCGCCTTTAAAGGGCATATGTATGAAAAGCTGTTTCTTTGGAGCAATGCTCCTAGGTGGCTTTCGATTGCGTTCCTTCAAATGTTTCATGATAAATGAGGGCGTTGCTGATTATCTGTAGTTCTTCCTTGACGGTATCCGGTGTACAAATACTGCGCGCCCTGAAGGCGAGAGATCTGATTAAACTCCGCTTATGCTGTAGTGCTACTGCGCTGTGGAAGTTAGTGTACTGCCCAGTCCATGTGTGCTTTCTGTGTACCTTTCTGCTGCATGATCAGTCCGAGTTACGGATAACCTCCACATCCAAGAAAGGTAACCGGTTTCCGAGTTCGTGTTCACACTGTTACTTAGTTATTTGGCTGTTATCTTACCTACTTACTTTGAACTACTGAGCTTTGCGTATGTATATGTATTTAGTTTACTTGGTTTAGCATCTCTGTCTCAAGTTGTCGATTTTGATCATTCAAACAGTTCAGAAGTCAATCCCAGCCCGAGTTGACGCTTTCCTCCCAATCAGTGTTAACGTTTGGGTCCGATGAGAGTTTACCGAAAAGAATTCTTCACCCTGAACTGATTTCTGATATTGATTCATATTATTGTGAGGAATTGACTCTAGCCAGTAACCAAGGTCCAAAACACTGCAACCCGCTAAATCCGGACCCATTTACCTTAGACCTACAAAAGTGGGTAATCATGGTTTCAGGCGAACCCAATTGCGCAAGTGAACGCATCCGCTGACTCCTCTGTCTTTAGGCGTGATCGTAGCCGCAGTACATGAAAGCGTATTTAGCTTCAGGCCTACTGCGAAACAAACCTCGAGAAGAGGAGCAAGAGACCAGTTAATCAGTGACATCGTGGTTACATTGCGGATGATGGGCCCAGGTTCGCACCGTAATCAAGCGAAAGCGGACGCGAGAGCTACCTCGGTTGGTGCGAATGAATTGATGTTTATCATGTGTCACTTAACATCGTCAGACAGCTACGAAGAGGTCAGTTGTCTCACAAAAGCATATCACATCCAACTAACTCATAGTACGTCGGTGATTTCGTTATAGTTAATATATGAACAGGCAGAGTGTAGAGTATCGAGTATTTGTCTGGAATGAAGTCTAAGCGGAGATAAGCCATCAAGGCTAAATTACACATCCGTTTTTCGAGCGCCGATCAACAAACGGACCGTCACTCCACAACAGTGAATGGATGGATGTGGAAAAGTTTCACGAAAGAAACTCATTTTACCTAAGAGATGACAGTTAAACGAAGCTCAAGTTGTTTAAAACGACAACACTGGTCTAGGTAACGGAGTGTAAGCTGCACATGGTTTCGCTGTATCTATGACCATGAGAAGGTACAATGTAACAGGATTATCGTACCAGCCAAGATCCAAACAGGACATCACAGTTAAAATTGACGACGCTCACTTTGAAGTTACATATCGGCACTGACTTATCTGATTCAATGTAAGTCGGATACGCGTTTGTTTGCGCAGTCGGAATCAGCAGGTTCTCCCACCCACTGACACCCAACGAAACCATGTGGTGGATATCGACCCGTTTCAAAGACGGTCTACTAAATAATTCCCAATTTCTGAACTTATGCCGGATTATTTTAGCTAAAATGTTACGATTGTGAGAGTGCTGGATCGTATGAAACCAGAATTCTTCAGGGGTGATAGGAACTAACGCAACTAGTCACCACATTTTGTCTACTAAGGCGAAATTGCTTTGTTCTGAGAAAAATGATGGTGACTATCACCGATTCAATCAATTTTGATCTTCAGCGGGGCGGATAGTTACGCATCCGAAGAAATATGAAAGGAGACTGTAGCGGAAGACATTAGACTGAGGGACGCAAAACCCAAAAATCTATGATCTGTAGAGTCATGCAAAGGAGCTCTCATGTAACTCAGTCGTTGTGGTCCCAGAAGCGATTCCACCGATAATTAGTTCATTAGTGAGGCGGAACGAACAGTATCAAGGTAGTCAACAGGTCATTGCTCTGCTGAAGCTAATATTATGAATAGATGGCCTAAGGCTAAAAGGCGTAGGGCGGTTGGGATCAGAGGTGCCCATTATGTGAAAGGGATGCGGCACACGATCTCTATTGGGAAGTAGAATTGTGTCAACATAAATTGAAGTCACTTCGATCGCTGGAACTATTCCTCAGGTAGGGAAGTTTCGGCGTTACTCGATTGGCTCGAGCTTCGATCGATTCGGCTCTAACAGCAGAATGCAAACAATGACAAAACTGGTTGCATGATGCGGCACTAAAGAGGACGAAAATCCAAACGACTACACACCGTTTCAGATCAACGGGGTAATCAATAAGAAGAGAAACCGTGCAGCAACAATACGAAAATGAATTGATTAAACGAGTTAACTGGTTGAAAAAGTTTCGAAATACTGGTAGCTCGGGTTGATGAATCAATTGTTCATTTGTTCTCCGAGCTTGGCGGTTTTGTCGCAAACGTTTCACAACCATGCGAGGTGGCATCCTCAGTGCAGTGATTTGTGGCGTGCAATCTTACTAAATGTAACCTTCATCCATAATCGACCTGCAGGTGACTTTTGAACGTGGCAGTGTCGATTTAGGTCCCCTGACTTCTACCCACTTTCCCCAAGGCTAAAGTCGGCGAGCGAGCTGTTCTGCCTTAAACCGCGTGACAAAATGTTCTTTATTTCTTTCTGTTGTAATGGTTCATATATTGAGTCGATGTCCACGCGCATGTTGATTGAGTGTTTCGAAACGATTGAGTTAACTGGTGTGTGCAACCAATACGAAACTAATGATTGGTGGGGATTTGGTATGATTAGAGATGGTTCATCACGGCACACTCTCAGTCAGAACGCTTTGGCTAGTCTGGAAAAGCAATAGACACGGTGTTTTAGCCTACTGGGTATCCTCAATGGTGCACCAGCTGCTGGCGTCCGAAGTCATGGGGGAGGAACCCGGCAGGGGTCCGCTGGAAGACGCACCACTGACGAGACGCAGAAGATTGGAACACTGGTGCCTGGTGCCTTTGCAGACTAGCCAAAGCCTGCTGACTGACAGTAGACAGTGATGAACCATCTCTAACAATACGAAACTGTGTAAAAGGCTGCCTGAAACTCTCGACGCAGAGACGAAACGCTTAAAGAGGCGAACCATGAATACCGACAGAAAATGCTAATCTCCAAGGGGTAAATAGCTTTTCGTTTATGTTTACAAATATGCAAGGTACAATGTATTCGTGTGTGTGATATAGTGCATAAGCAGCTGCCTGACAGTTCGCGAAGACTATTCAGCTTCCTACAGCTGTTCAAAGACCAGGTGAAGTGGAAAACACTACTGGGCAAGCGTGAATGACTGCTGAGCGCAGCCAAGCCCGTCAGCATAGTTCAGCAGATTCGGTGCGCGCTATTACGTGATGGATAGCTTCTCGATAGCTAGTTGGGTTTTAAGAATATGGAAACATGGGGGTCTGATAGGTCTTCTGATGCATGTCTAAGTGCATTGGAAGCGAGAAACAGCTAGTAGTCGAGATTAGTTCACATTTTTACTTATGAAGGCTGTGGGGCAAGATTTAAAAAGGAGTGAGACAGACAGTCCTGAGACGGACAAATATATCCATCGTGTCACTTCAGCAACAGAATGGGAACGATAAAGTGCCCTGAAAAGAGTTAGGGACGAAACGTAGTACGGTAAAAATATCCGGAACATCGCTGGTAAGGGACTGATCAGGGAATGTTATGTGCTGCAGCTGCTTTAGTGTCATAGTAAGGCAACACCAGGGATAATGGGTGCAGATGTTGAAGAAATTAAGTGCGACGGAGACAAGAGACTTATTATGATCTGAGGAATCGTCTTGCAAAAGAAGGGCAATAAGAATAGCATCCGTCGGTTCACCTAACTACTGATAAGGGTAACAGTTTGCAGCAGGCATGCGCCGTCCTAGTTAGTCGTGGTTTTAAAGATTGAGCAGCAAAAGCCTGGCTTAAGATTTAGCTGGCAATCAGCTAATTAATTAGAAGATATAGACACGTGGATTTTCGTCGGCTGCGCATCGTTTTAGTTCCCTCATTTGTTCATTTGTGCTTATGCGTGATGGCAATACAGCCAAGATGCGTAGGGTCCATAAGCGATCCACAGGTTCCGGGCCAGTCTACTCCTTTTCGCAGTCAAATTCATTCATAGCACCCACAAATCCTTCCTCAAGGAAATAATATTGTTCCATAGATCTCTCAAGATAGTCCTTAACGCTTTCGAATTTTATCCAAAGAGTGCGAAGAACCCTAAACGCTACTGATCACTGAGTGACCATTTCCAACTATGTGAACTCATCTTTTGTACTATCGGCTGATTTGTGCTTGGTTACTCAACAAACAGTCCACAATTTTAGGAACGTCTGCATCCGCCGGATGCAATTTGAAAGCGTTAACGAGCCTCGTGGGAGATCAATGGAGTGGCACGATTTCTTAAGGAGGAATTTGAAAACGCTATGGATGCAAATGGCTGAGCAAAGGTACATAATAGAGGTAGTGACAACCTATTTGCGGGTAATGTGCCGCTAAGAAATCAACGCTGATTGAGGTAGGTAGAAAACACAGTAACAGACAGTAGCGTGGGTCACTGTGAACAGCACATTCTGGGACGCTCAGATCAACTTGGATTTGACAAAAACCGCTTCTTCGATGTGACCGCTCCAACTCTGTGGGCTGTCAAAATTGCCCGTGCACTCGCCCCTTAATCTAAACTGGATTTGCATTCAGACCTATCCTGACACAGGGTGAAGCGAACATAAGTTTCATGCTGCCCAACAAACAAATAATCCAAGTGCATAAATAGAATTTAGTGTGAATGTTCTTCCAGTCAGACAGCTACCGTGCATCAGAAAGAGCCCTACGCGGCCGTTTCAACCTTTCGGGACTCGGCATTCGTGTGCGTCAAATCTGCGCAGTGGGAGGTTTGGACACACGACCCTGCAGTTCGAGGCAGTGGCTGTTCCGAAATGGCGAAACGGCAGGCTGGTGCTTTTCCGGATGTGTGCTATATGTCTGACCGAGTGCACCTGTATTGAAATTGCCCCGAAAGTTACGCCAAACCCATCCCTCCTCTACACCCTAAAACAAAGTAGGCACCCAAGCTATCTTGTGCTATCGGGCGACGGTGGATCATCAAGGGAAATTGTGTTCTTGTCCGCTGCACGTTGGAGACGGGCGTGACAGTGAGGGATGAGTGTACGTGCCATCTCACAGTGTGTTACTGAGTCACAGCGCCTGTCGTTTTTCCCCGATGGCACAGTAGTGTTAACCACGGGCGCGAAAGTATAAGGTTGTAGTTTCTGACCACACAGGGAACAGATGGAATGCGCGCTGTTGACGATTCCTGAAAGGATGAGACGGCTGCGTTTCGTATGTGCAATGAATTTCTGCCCGAGTACGGCTGTGACGAATCACCTACGAAAAGCGATCAAAATCTCTTTAGGAATGTGTTTTTCCGTTGTCGATTTTAAGGGTCAGGATGGGGAACTGGTGGAAAGTTTGTTACCGTCTGTTCTACATCAGGCTTACACACCGTGATGGATAAGATTAGAAAGGACGTTCCATTAAAGCCCATCAATCGCGTGAGCTAGATGGTGCTTTGTCGAAGGAAGTGGTGCCACTGGGAGTCCACCATGTCTCCAGTCATGCAGTGCGGTGCATAAAAGTGCAGGACGAGCAATGCCATCTCCGATTCTCCAAACGCATAGAAGCTACATGAAGAGTCTCCTTCCGGTGAACCAAGTTCAATTGCTAGCAGCAAATGGGTCGTGCTGTACAGTCATCATGAGAGATTGATCTGATCAAGTTCGCGGTTGAGCGAGTAGCGTGACCGTTGCCGCCTGTCAAAGTGAACTGCGTTTAGAGCAGATAGAAGAGTCGGATAGATTCCTGTCCGGATTTTTTGTGGTCAGCCACCACCCATGCAACCATCAGTGGTCAGCTTCCGACCAAGCGTGTAGGACATTCGAGTCTCTGGCAGACAGACCGAAGCTACTGTTGTACACCGACCAAGCAAGCAGAATACCCCAGAACCATCTCGGAGACACCACCAGTTTTATCCGGCAGTTGTCTGCTGGGTAAGAACGTGAGGAGTTGCATACACAAAAAGACACTACTGATTGTGCGTTGCATCAAAACGGTATTCATGTGAACCTCATTCGTAAATCGCCTGTGTAGGGTGCTAGTGTCATGAGTAGCTACGGTTCCGTTGCCGTGGCAATTCTGTAAGGTGGGGTTGCGTACAATCGGTAAGTTAGAATCAAAAAAGGAAATCCTAACTTTTTGGTCAACGCTAACGGCGTAGTGACGGTGTCCAACACCAGTTCTATCCTATCTATTTGCAACTGAATAATAAAAAATTTAGGAAACAGTCCACGGAGTGTAGCGGTGGGTAAGTACGAACGTTTGTATACTTCAAATACGATTTCAGTAATCGGCGTGATTGAAGTCCAGTTAGGAGTAAACCGTGGTTCAAATTGAGGTTATTTAGCACAACCAGTACTTCAAAGTCGAACAATGAATGACCACAGGCAGAGTAAACGCTTTTCTCTGAAAGTAGATTTGATCCTGCGCATGCGCAACTTCATGTGATGTCGGCCGAATTCCACCGGATACCAATTCAGCTGCAACGCGTTTTAAATATAACTGAGCTTGTCCGAAAGTGTGACCTTCCTGCCGACCCCCTTCGCTTTTCCCGTTAGACAGTGGATAAAGGTCCACTTCGGAGTTAATGGGACGAAAAAGGCGAAATGAATGCATTGCTTGTCTCGGGTTGACCTCCTGTATGCTCCCGAGTGGGATGGCTCCTACTGTTGACCTGAATCTTTGAGAACGCTCCTTAGTAAAACTTACATCATTGTGTGACTCATTGAATTTGGTTTACCTACCGGCCACAGTGTATCAAGGTGTTGGTCCATTTGCTTATTTGGTTGCTATCAAGCTTGCATACAAAGAGGTCTGAGAGCAACGGCCTTCATGGCGGGCATGTTGTCAATAATGTCTAATCCCGGGTACAATGCTTCGTTAAACCGAGACAGGGTGTCCCTGTTTCATGGTAGTAACGGTTGTTTTGTCCGAATTCACAGATAACGAACAGGTTCTCCTGCGTCGGAACATTCGAAAAAGACTGACACCGCACTTGACGAAAAAAGCATAAGTCCAGTTCGACCAAGTTACTTCGATGAGATGGTCAATTCTTAGGTCTCCCGAGATTTGTGCTCGAGGCAGCTTCCCCGACGATCCGCGGGCGGTTGACAAGCCACTTATCCAACAGGTGATAGAAGGAAATATATAAGTTCAATGTTGATCTCCGCGGTAACTTCTCCTCAAGCGTCTAGGGTAGGTCATAAAGCTTGAATCACACTTCCAAGTTTTCGGGTATATTCCGGAACGCCGAAACCGAAGTTGTTATGTCACAGCAGATGCCGAAGTCTTGTTATTTTCTTAGTGACAACCGTCGCTTATCCAACATATTCACAAAAACAGTAACGCATCCTCTCAACCACAAATGCTTCTAAGAAGCATCCCTACATAATTTTTCTAGTTTTCAGATGTAAAGAAGCAAGTAATATACATGTATGTACTTCATATGGCAAAAATAATGATATTCATAATGACAAATCTAATATACATAAGGCACTGATACTACATGAAAGTACTGCTCTCATCGATGAGGTGGGTGAACACGCAAATGTACCGGCCGAGAAAATGACTAGCTGGTTGCGGCCCAGGTACTAGCGATCAATTAAAATTGATATGACTGAATGGGAAAACTATGGTAAATAAGTTGACCAAATTCACCCCTATCGTCACCATAACTCTACCCACAATAATTACATCAGTAAGTCACAGTATAACCATGGTAACAGCTGGGATCATACAGCATTAGGTAAGTGTAAAGAAAATGCCGGAACTAGTGACGTTGCTAAATACTCGTGTTCAGCCTATCAGCATCACCCGGTTGGGAGGGCGCAAACACTTACAGCTGGATAATAAGTGGACAAGATAGGCATCCAGTCGAGTTTCTCAAACAAATCACTAAGTGTACAATGGGAATAAACCTGTGGGTTATGACAGAGAGCGAGTAGTTCATTTCTCCAGACCCTGATTAGAGAACGTGGTATATCTAAGTTCTGACACCTTGGGAAGACCAAAGATATTCGGCCCTGTGCTCGGACTGCACTCGCACACGTACATTCAGTTTCTGTTTTCGGTGAGACGTTTCTCTTTAGATGATTAATTCCCGTCGTATTTCGGTGAAAATGCACACAACGCAGTCCCAAATACCCCGGCCACCCATCATGCCTAAAACGCGGTGTGAGGATTCGTGCTGCTGGTACCTCAGTTTACCTTGTAAAGCGCACCGCCACCTTGTGCCTTGGTTGGTCACTTGACAGGCGCAAGCAACAATAAGTCCATACGAATACTACGGTGTTCAAAAGAAACCGAATTGTTAAAATAGCGCGCCACTCGGCAGAGAGGCGCACTGCGGTTACTGAGATCACACCAACTAATGGTTAGAGCGAAACGTGGTAGATGGCCGATCATTGTCTGAGCAGGCCTCTACGTGCCCCCAGTAGCCGCAGCTCACTTTCTCTGCCGCTTGGTGTATTATTTGAGATGTTTGGCTTCATGTTGAACACAGTAGCGCGTCGTGTCAAACGTGCCACCATATGGTTTAAGCTATGAGGGTGTTACCATAATTATCACAGTTATAGAAGCACCAATTCGGTAGTCCCAAAGAGAAGGCCATACGACTTACCGTAGAGCTTAGTACTTGGGAAATGCTTCAGTGCGTACGCCTTAACTGGCGCGATGGTCGTTCCGTAATCCGAGCGGAATCGTCGGGTGGTACCAGTGTTCGCATTTAGTTAAGTCCGTCAGAGTGGATGCGCGTCACTCGGACCACTGCCGTATTGTTCATGGATGACAAAACAGTCAGCGAGCTAAGGTAGAACCGCGCGCGCACATGATACACCGGTCGCTGCGTCGTAGCATTGGGCGGCCACTGGTAGCGTGCGTCTAAACCACATGTCTGTCACACGTTCGCCCCACCCACTCGTTCATTGCGGACAGACAGGTGCACAACGGTACCTGCACAGAACAAAGCGTGCCAAAGATGCGCTAATTCAGGTTGTCGAGACTACTCGTAGCCCTCAGCCAGCGGGGATCTAGCCAATTTGGGACTGAGTCACCGTCACTGCAGCGGACGGTGCTGGCATCTGCAGCTAGTTGACGCGAAGTTGGGTGCCGCATTACGGCAAACCACAGCTTAGGGTTCATCAAAGTTCAACTCGGTGAGGTAGATGAAGGACATGTGGGGTAGGTGTTGGTTCTACCTACTCCAAGGCGTATGCCGTATTAGATACACGTCCATTTCATATGTACTTAACCGCTATATCCCCATACAATGTACCAAGAAGAGGATCGGAGCCCTCAAAACGTGGGGCTAATTCGTAAGTTCGAAAGTGCAAATCGGATGATGGAGATTTGGCGATCGTCCCGTCGCATTTTTCTTAACACCAAAACTCAGGAAAATAATGACGAGGTTGAAGTGATTCGCTCCAATAACCGAAAAGCATAATGAAAGGTACTGCAAATGGCTTGAGCATACAAAATATAAGCTACTCTCGATAAACAACAGAAGAGAAGCTGTGGGTGTAATCGCTCAACAAAACAGTAAGCGAGACGATCGGGTGTGTACAGTGACCACTCGAGTATGTGGATTTATGACTGCCCTGGGAACTTGGTTTCTGAGCTGGTACACTCCTCGTGCAGATTTCTCGGGTCAACCGTTCAGTCAGATGAGGCCGTGATGATCGGCGTTGGCACGGCGATCTCGGCCACAGCGCCTAACACGACTAATCTTGCAATCGCAGACTGAGGTTCACGAACATTGATGAAGAGGTGACTTCCCTACTGGTGAAGTCATTGAATCGATTGCTGACAGCCGAAACACCGATAGTTAACAGTCATTTGCTGGGACGAGCCCATGTTGAGAATGAGGGTTTAATCGCTCCTCATATCTGGAGTTATGGTAGAGCTGATTTAACCTCGGAAACACACTAAAATTTCATTGAGTTGCATGAGGTATGCGGTTCAAAGGAAAGTTCAGACAGACCAAAACACCTCACACTCACAGTCTCCTACTATTGTCGTGTAATCTGGAGAATTTCTAGGTGGAAACAGGGAATTAAGTCAACCAGAAAGTCGATTCGTTTCAAGTAGGTTTGTGATAATCAGTGCACATTCAGAAAGGCGCAATGCCGTCATTTCACCCAACTGAAACTCACCGGTTAGACACGGATCGCTTGAGTCCCACGTGCTTCAAACCAGCGCTCAGTCAGTATACAATCCGTGACACACACACACACACCGCTGCGTACTGGATGGGACAGACTGACTACGTGACTGGGTCATTGAAACCTAGACAAAATGTGTTGTATGTACTACGAACACAAGAATATTCCGCTATGACATTCAGTCTTTCAGTGGGAACAATGATGATAGATTACCACGAGCGAATACCGGTAAAGGGAGCAGTCTAAAATGGCGTGCACACGGACAAAGTCAATGAGCAGATTGCACAAAAAAAGCTGTACTGGTAAGGCTACGGTTTATTAAAACTGAGCGAGTAAGGGAATAACGAAAAAACAACATGAGTTTCTTCGGGCACAGCTTTTCCACTTTATTCCGTCAAAGAAGCCGGGCACACAAGGGATAACGTTCAGTAGGTTGTATATTTGATGCTGTTGCTCATTTTTTGATGTAGGAACAGACAATAATAGGCGAAGCAGTGTCAATAAAAAGTGGCGTTGGATTACCGCTACATAATGACGGGGCAACTCAGCTTGTGTGAACATCGGTTACGTGATACCAATCTACTGATAACGCGCGGCAGTTCGACCGAAACAGCTGGTCCAACCCCTTACCTCATCGCATCCATCTCCAGACGCTGTATATAAGGAATCGTGAACCCTGTCCTTAGTTGGATCAGAAAGTTCTTCAACGGTAGCTACAGGCTCGGGTAAGGAACTCGTTGTCCGATCCTACTGGGGTGAACTGCGGTGAGCCACAAGCTCAGAGTTCGGGTCACGCTTATTCTTGATCTTCATTAACGACCTCGCACATGTAATCGAGTCAAATTTCCTGCTTTTTGTAGTTGACATCAAGATATGGCAAGCAATGAATAATCAGGATGATCATGAAGCCCTGCAAGGAGACTTGAATCGTGCTTTGGAATGGTCAAGGGCAATTCTATTTCTGCTCAACGGGGACGAAAATGACATCCTACATACATGGCACATTCCATCTTGGAACTTATGTGGTATTTTAAAAAACTAAACATATTTTATAATATCTTTATTGCTTGTTGTACAATACTGTAAGCACTACCTCTCTCAATGTGGTCCCCTCTACCTGAAATAGACCTTTCCCAAATGTGCTTTCATTTATGGAAACCTCCTGGAACGCGCCTTCTGGGATGGCGAATAGATCTCTTGTCGCAACATCCTGCATCACCTTTATGGTTTGGAAGCGACGTCCTTTCAACGTGCTTTTAACTTTGGGAAACAGGAAAAAGTCCACAAGGGTTAGGTCCGAAGAATACGGTGGATGGAGCACAATGAGTGTTCGTTGTTCTTCTAGGTAGCTGCGGACAAGGAGCGATGCGTTAGCCGACGCAATGTCATGATGCAACACCCAAGTCTGTTTTTTACTTAGTTCAGGCCTTTACCTAAGCGCAGCACCTCTGAAACGCGCTAGATTTACCTGGTAGACTTTCTTGTTCACCTTCCGACCACTTGGCCCCACTAGTTGTTGGCCAATGCCTTTGCAGTCAAAGAACACAACCAAAGACACCTTGATCCATGACCGACTCATGTGTGCTTCATGGAAGAGGTGACCCTTTCCACATCAAATGCGACTATTGCGCCTCCGTTTCAGTATAGTAGCCGTAAACTTAAGTCTTCTCACCTGCTGTAAGATTCTTTAGGAAGCTTTGATTGTCAGTGGCAATGTCAAGCTGTCCCTGACTCATGTCAGCATGGTTCTGTTTCTGACCATCAGCCAACAAACACAACACGAATTTTGTATGGACACAAGGTATCACAACTTTGTCATTCAACAGTTCACGGCAGAATCCTACGTTTATGCCTAGTTCGTTAGCAACTTCTTGAACTGTTAGACGACGATTTCCACAGACCACAGCACAAACTCTGCCAACATGAACATGGTCTGTTGATGTGAAAGGTCGTTGAAGCTTGTGATCGTCACCGACTGACATTCTGTCGAATTCAAATCCCATAAACCAATTGTTGCATCGCGTGCGACTAATGGAATTCTCCTTGCACGCTTGGCCAAGCAAAGTAAATGTATGTAAAGTTTTTTCCTAATTTGTATCGAAACGTCAAGCACACTCATTGTCCCTCGAGTTCTCTCATTGTCTGTTTGACACTAATCCGACGAGCAGCTTGTGCACGTACTCACTTCAGTGGCTGTAACTCGCCAACCAACGGCCAGACCTGAAAGCGGCAACTGACAGTTTGTTGTATAAATAGGGATCTACTTGCGCTCAATAGCCGCGGTGCTTTCCCGCCGGCGGTTGGCACACAATCAGTTCGATTTCTTTCTGTAGATATTATATGTATTCCACCCAGATCATCCCACGGAACTTGCTAAGCTTTTGTTTCTTTTCAGTCTTTATTATACCCTTATTCTTGTTTTTAATGTTTTGGTCTCCTGTCAAGTGCCTAAGACGAGTTACTCAGTAAACACGGGAGAATAGCGGGTCCACGATACGCGTCCACTGAGGTGGAACGCTAGCATTGATAAACCCATGAATCAGACGGACGAAAACGGAATCGGATTTCAAACACAGCACTCTGACCTCGATGAATGCCTCGTTCCCATTCGTTGACCACGACAGGGTGTTCTGCTAGCTTCCCTTCTGCTAACGCTTCCCTCGGTCCCTCGCCTCTTACATTACTATCATACACAGGACAGCGCTAACCTTTGAGGCTGCAGATTCTCCGCTAAGTTGCCGGCCAAGTTGCATTGTTCTAAATCGGTTAGGCTATTATTGGTGTTGAATGCTGTTCTCGGTGCGGTAGTATCTCGCTTGACGGTGGTTGATGAGACTTGATTGTCCCAGTTTGTAGATAACTCACGTTGAGTACCATCGTGACCAATGGCCCGCTTGAACCGTCACGGATTCGGATGCCAAAGTATTCAATGTAAAGTGTAGTATTGAGGAGTCTAATCAGATACGAAAAGCAGCGTACTACCAGAGGTGTAACGACTATTTGCCTGCTTTTAAACCTAACTTGCATACTTGGAATCAGGCGAGTCGGAATGTAGCCATTGCACGAATGACTGTCTTGGGATGCTTGTTCCGCACCAGCTTGTTAAAGTATTTTGTGTTCTAACAAGATCAGACGGTCATGCAGTATGACTGAGGGTTCAAAAACTAATCGTATCATCTACTTACGCTGGTGCAGCTCACCAGTCAGCTCATGTATTAGGTCCCTGTCTTCAAGATATCAGCGATAACCGACAGCGCGGCCTTGGTGGGAAACTGCCCCCAATTAGAGATGGCTACGGCTGGTCTTCAATGTATTCTGTTATCCGCGCACACTCGCCGTGTAAGCATGGTGGGACCGAATGGCGGGGCGTTTTGGAGGCGAAGCTTAACTCTGAACAGAGCTACACTGTTACACAGGTAACACTTAACCATAGGTACACAATAAGTTAAAGCGTGTTAGTATCATGTGAGTTGAATACGCCCACAGGCTCCTTCTAAATGTCTCTTAGTTGGCAAGTTGTCAAATGATGTAGGGACTTAATCCAGGTATGTACCAATAATCTGTGAACTCCAACACCATAATAAAGCATATTATTGTATGCTGCTATGCCCCTATGCCTTACAGGCTGGATCACCCACTTTTTAAAATGACTATTGAACGTGCGAATGAACCCTCTAGAGGGATTACCGGGCATGGAAACAGGTCCCCAGGAGACGGTTCCATGAATGACTATATTACTTTACTTGTACCTTCGGCCATCCCCACATTTATTCCTACTCTCAAGCGCTCAGCCTTGTACACCTTTTAAATGATAGATCAATCCTAACAGTCGAGTAGAACTATTGAAGAACTCGCACAACTTTCTCCACTGTTCGATTATGAGATATAAAATAATCAGGCCCAGTAATCCGTCTGTGACTTGCGAAGTCTAGAAATATATCATACATTCATTTCGTCAAGTCAAAGAAAAATGTTTTCAACGTTTTACTATAGCACTGATATAACATTACAAACAAAAGGTTGGAAAATAATACAAGTAGCTGTCACTGAAGTAAGCGCTTACGCATGGTATTGATAACGCTCTTGGGATTCACAAGAAAACGGAACAAGTTCAGTCAGGCAGTTAGAATAAAATACTATGGGGAACAACAAAACCCTTACTTTGGAGCTCGTAGACGACCAAGAAATTATTTCAGATAAATCTTCACACAGGGACTGAAAAGGGCCATTTACAAGTTCAATAGAAATTCGTCACCTCTCTTATTGTGGGTACAGTATTCCGGCACAGTGAGAAAGATACATTATTATTATCAGTATTATTATCATCAATATTATTACTATTATCGTCATCAATATCAAAGCGAAAATGATGTTAAGCATTGATTGAGAATGGAGTCAAACTAGCGTAAAAGTGTATGGCTTGTGAAGGCCAGCAGAGAGGGAAACAGTCACAATGCGTTTTACAAACTGATGGATAGATAGATACTCCGCTTGCCTGAGTGGCTGACTGGTTGATCGGTGAACTGTTTGGCGGAGGTCAGCACCTAAGAATTGATAGATCAATTGTTACGTCGAGTGCCTGCAAGTACGAGATAGTAGGCCATACCCGATAATTATGTATTCATATTTTAAAACATAAGCAAGTCATTTGGAGATGAGGCGTGCAGTTTTCTAGTCCACGATGTACAGTAAGAGGCACTCCACCCGTCGTGGGAGTGAGCCACACAGACATCCGCAGCCAAACCGGTTAAGGTTGGGCCATGACCAGTCGTTGTCATCACTGGTGTCGTTATATTCGTCTCCCATTAAATACAGCTACTCGACCGATGGACAAGATTCGTTGAGTGGAATTCAGGAAGAGACCATTCGTGTGTGCTACCTGTGGAACAGTCTAGCCGAATCAACAGTTACTGTACCGACAATATCTTTACTTAAGAGGAAGAAGAATAACATAAGCAGCAACTTTTTACCGCACAATTTCTCCGTCCTATCCTGGCAAATGCCATTATTTGTTAGTTTTCACCTACTAGTGCTATGTAACAAAGATAACTCCTTTCAACTGTCATTAAAGTATTATTATTTCAGTTGTTCGACGACCCCACTGGACCACTTATCGGGGCTTGTAAAACAATGCTGCCTAACCCATATACAGTCATTGTTCATTGAAATCAGAGAGCCCAAGCTGTAAGTGTAACGGAGGGTAGAGGCTATCTTTGGCTTTTCTCAAAGCTCGGTGCTTCTGTTGCAACCACAAGAATATGGACTATAAGTATCCTGTAGAAGTGGGCCACTCGTCTGCCATACCGATGTGCTCGTTGGGACTGTGTGAATGACCAGGCGAGTTATAAACAGCTGGCTTTGTTCACAGAATGCAGGTTTTATTCGGCTAATGACGACAGCATTAACGGCACAATAGGTCCCACGAACAGTGTAAATGATTCACTTTGCTGTCCTTGGGGTGGCAAAATCACTGTCACATGAGAGTTCGATAAAAAGTTTTCTCAGCCACTGTCAGGACCTCGTCACTGTGGTTTGATTGCGTACTGCAATAAACCAGTGCGGACAACCGCTTTTCAAATGGGCACAAGTCCACGGCTCCAATTCTTCGTTCAGTAAATCAGGGATGCACATCCTTTTAGCGCGGTTATACAAAGTTCTGACTAGTGTCCACTTGTACCGCATTGGAGTGAAACTGTTATAGTGCAGATAGTGCCCGGACAATGTTGGTTCTCTTGATCAGAACAGTTTTTGGATTAGCGTACTGGATTCCACTTTTACTTCGGGATTACTGTTATACGTGATAGTTCTGTGTAAATTGTGCACCAATATATTACTTTTGGTGTATTTTTCAATCTATGCACATTTGGTGGAGGTTCTGTGACTAACTGCGGAGTTCCCATTGAGTGGCCCAACTGCCGTCTATGTCCACCATCTTGAATTCGTTCTATGGTAATCGACCATCATGACCATCATAGCGATAACCCAAAACGAAGTATTGGTGCTAATCAAAACTGTGCTGTTAGCATAAACAGGGGTGACTTGTGCAAACTACATTGACTGGTATCATTCGAAGTACATCAAGGTCTGCGGAACCGACACAAAGAAATACGATATGCTGGGTTCAAGTTGGTTCTGTCCAAAGTGTGCGACGGTTTCATTGGTAAAATGCATATTAGAGTTAACACAAAGTATGACAGTCTAGTTGCCGAAAAGGAACATCATTTGAATGCAAAAGTTCCTTCGTTCGAGGCGACAATACTACAAGTTACACCTCATCTGTTTCCTTCACGTTCTGCCTAGAAATCAAGTAAAAGGGCCAGGCGTTCACACGGCCACGCTGTACTAGAAACCTTGCGAACCACTAGCCCAGTCCTCTTCGCGACCGATAGAGGAATATCTAGACCCGCAGCCTGCATTTTCTTATCCAACGTATCGACTGATGCAACATCGGTAACACCCACCTTTCCGATTGACCAACGAAGTCCGAAGCGCTCTAAAGACCGATCCACATACTCACCCGTTGCTGCTCGGTCTGATCAAAGTGCGGACTTAGTAGCCTCACCCAGTACAGTCACAAAGCGGGTGAAGGACCAGGTGCAACGAGCAGAGACGTCACTGAATCCCTCGATAACTGCGCTGCGCACATCACCGAAGACCATGCGGAACTACGGGGCCTTGACACTTTTGTGCACCAACCTCCCTGAGTTTAAGACAAACGCCTTAAAGGATAAACTGCTGGATGATTTAATGCAATGGAATTTCCTTTGTGAGAGAATCGGAGTTCAAGCCAGTCCGACTAATGTAACGCGCAGCACTTGACATCCAATCTCGAATCATTATAGGGAGTCCCGGCTAATGCGAGTAAGATTGGGATCAATGACTGATGTCGAGACTTGGCTCATGTCGGCAAATCGCCTATGGACTGAACAATGGAATACTCATATTTCCGGATGTCCCATGGAGTGAACGCCAGTGGGACAAGAATAATTCAAACGACCGCCGCACGGAGAGTAACAAAAGAATTATTTTCGTTCATGGCGTGCCCGAATTACTGGCAATCAGCAACGAAGAAGCCTACGCTCATGACCTGGAAGAATGGCGTTACATCTGTGAAGCTCTCTGTGTGGGTGACGTCATACTTCAGTCGATTACACGGTTACCCTTGTCGCCAACCTACAGAGGCAGTGGCCGGATGGTACTGAAAATAACGGTGCAATCGGAACAGATGGCCGTGAACTTACTATGTAGCTTGCAGTTATTACACAACACAAATGAAGACAGTAGTTAGAGTGCCGCAGCCACTCGCTGTGCTCGCAGAAACGACACCACGAGCGACTCAATATAACTACAACAGCAATTTGGAACTTTTGTTCTATGACCCGTAGGTATGGAGAAGGCTGTAGTTGGACTAAATACTGCAGGTGCAAGTGAGACCAAAAACAGATTGGATTCATTTCGAGACTAGGCAATTCACCCAAAAAACAATTAGGTGCCGGCGTCTCATCAGTCGGCACAAATCCACATCAATCACGTGCTCCTACTCAACAGCTTTTGACATGCGAGAAGCTTACCTATATGTACACCAAGGCTCAAGACTTACTGAGTAAACTTTCCGAAACGAGGCTGCGTCAAGGATCGTAGACCTGCGACCTCATCGCGATAACGGAGACATGGTTACGCCCTGACATAAGTGACATGGCGATCGCAATGCCAGGCACATCCACTGTTCGGAACGACCGATTCAGCAAAGGTGGAGGGCTGACTCTGTACTTCTGCAACGACCTACTATGTGAGCTCATAGAGGATCCGGTCAGAACGGTACAAGATGCCCTTTGGTGCCGTGTACGTTTAAGAGGCGACGACACCTACTTGGGGGTGGTCATTTACCGCCCTGTTACCTCCACGTCCGAGATGGACTCCCATCTGGCGTCTGCAAGAAGGATGGTGATAAACACGAGGTACAGTCACGTTCACATTACTAGCGATGTCATCATCCAGTTTCTGGAATCCCAAGCAGCTCCCGGAGAACAGTTTAAAGCCGATCTACAAGAGTTTGTCTCCAGTTTCTCCTTGTATGGTCGCATCAACACTCCCACCCAACTAATGGTAGAGATGGTGATCGTCCATGTCCCATTTGGCCGCATCGATCATGTAGTACTATTCTACGATTAGATTTGCTATGCAGAATACCCCGTGAAAATTGCCGACTCAACGAAAATGATTATACGCCACGACATATTCCCTCGCCTAGGGATGACGACAAACTGGACCATTCTGGCAGACGAGGCACCAGCTACTGTATGGGAAGGTTTGGTCAGCCAGTTTAACCCTCTGGTTGCCGAAACGTCAGTAACAAGACCTTCCGTCGGAGAAACGATGTCTCGTTTTTGGGAAGCAGGACACGCTAGTGTATACCGGTGCGAAACAGCCTGGTATGTCTACAAACCCTCCCCGAGCACCGAGAACTGTATTGTCTATGCGACCCAAAGAATCCACTGTACTCAGCTTGTTCGCGAGGACAGAATGGCGTACCATCAGAAGTTGGCAGTGCGTATGGGCTCAAATCACACGCTTCTTCATCAACACGTGAACAGTCTACGTTAGGCGCAACTGGGAATTCCTCCTCTTCAAAAAGCAGATGGGCCCAGGTGGACACCGAAAGAGGCGGTAAATACCCTGCGTCTACGATACGCTGCAACATTTCAGTGCGAGCACTGGCCACATACCGCTATGATAATGGTTGTTTCCCCACCCCCCCACTACGCACTCACATATCCTACACAGCAGAAGTTATACTAAAAGCTGTTGAGTATGCGCAAGCACAGCTCACCTGGAGTTGATAATATACACACGAAATCGCTAACGTCGGTAGGAGAGAAATTAGCTGAGCCTTCCAACATTGTTTTGACGAAATATACCTGCCGGATATGTGGAAACACCAGATGACTACTCCTCTTCACAAGGGAGGTAGTCGTTCCAATCCAGCCAACTACGGTCGCATAATCTTACTACTGGTTCTTTCGAAGGTTATGGAAACATATTAGTTCTGATGCGATAACGGCCTACTTGGAAGAATTTAACAACCTTGCACCGGAACAGCATGACTTCTGACGAAATCGATCATGCACTACCAAGCTACTACTAGCACGGTCCAGCTGGACTGAAGCAGTAGACTTTGACACAGGAGTTAATGTAGTCTTTTACGACTTTTCAAAGGCGTTCGACTGGTCAGACTATAACATTCTGCTCTCCGAACTCTGGACCTTTGATAGTGGTGATCCTCTCTTAGGATGGATCAGATGCGTTATTCTACACCGGCACTTGGAAGTACGAGTGTGTGAATCGCTTTCAGCTCCCATGCGAGTTGAATGCGTGGTACCACAGAGATCGGTACTAGGACCGCGAGTATTTTTGATGTATGCCAACGATACCACACGTCTCATAAGCTTGGACTGCCTTCTTCATGCCGATGAACTCAAAGTGTAGAGGGCGGTCAATACACCACACGTTATCAAACTACTTCAAGTTGATCTGGATAGGGTATACGCGTGATCAAAATCTTCGATTCATAGTGCACAACTGTATGGTGCTGCACCTACAACACAAGTTGGTGTGCTCCTACAAACTCAGAAACCAGGAGCTTCACAAGTCTTCTGGCGAGAAGGATCTGGGAGCTTTTATTCCAGATCGACCCTTGGATGTTCGAATCAGACTGAAACGGTGTCAACAAGAGGCATCAAACACATGGGCCTCCTGAAACGTGCATTCGGATGATTCGACCCTTCGATTTTCCACAACTTCGCGGCTCATAAATACGTTCACATGTGCCATACGCAGTACAAATCTGGCAGCCATGGCTCAGAAGTGACCTTACTGCCTTGAAGATTCCCCAAGGCCGGGCAACCAAAAATGTCAGACGTCTGTATAATCTAACATTTGAACTAAGGCTACAAATGCTCGGGGTCTTCAGCGGACAGTATCGGCGATTGCGCGGGGACCTCATTTTGACTTACCAGATTTTGAAAGATCCCAACCACACGTGTCGCGACTTGTTAGAGTTCATTCACAACAGCATATTGCGAGGCCATCATCTCAAACTGGTGGAACTGTACAATCATTTGGAATGCCGTCAGAATTTACTTGCTGTACGTCTTTACAGAACGTGGAATGGCCCATCGGAATCTGGCATATGTGCTCCCACGCCCGAGTTGACCGAGCACTTATTTTGCTGCACTGCCTTACATGACCCATTTGACATGGATAAACAACAAGTGTCTGTAAGAGATTTCACTGGCGGTCAAATCGCAGGTTTCGTTCCACTTTTTTACCCAATGTATATGTATACAAAGAGGAGGCACGATTTTTACCAACATCTCATTTACCGTCATTCCTTTTGAATTTACCTTGGATTTACAGTTTATACTAAGTATACCCCAGTGAGTTCACTGATGTAAACCCAATTTTGCTAGCATTTATATTTTGAAGTAGCACAATGACCATCATACGGGACCTGTTAAGCATTTACTTTTTTATCTGTACAAAGCCATTGGTAATTGTTCAAAGCAGCAAGTTCAAAAAGAGTGGCATTTGTTATTTTCCACTAGGTTGATTCCATTCAGATCAGTACGTTTAGCACTAAAGGTTTGACAAGACCTAGGATCTACTTTCTTAGTGATCAGAGCACAAAAAGATCCTCAGCTGAATGTTTGCGGACGAAATGTAGACAGTTTCTGCACCCATCTTTGTGTTAGCTTATCTTCATGTATATGATCATGAAGAAATCCGCTGTTAGCGGACCGGATGGATTACCCATTGTCACTGCATCTTTCGGGCGATCTGAAAACTGATATTCTTAGTGTTTAGTAACAGGGTGTCCCAACAGCTCACTTGGTACGGGGAACGATAAGCTAACACCCACTTCCTGTCTTTTGCCATGGCTATCACTACCAGCCATATCAAACTCCGCCACTCTGTGCGCAAAAGCTATAGTTCACACTTGATCATCCGAAAACATGCTCCACTTCAATGTCGCCAAGTGCAAACTCGTGAGCTTACGCCACCAGCTCATCCATGAATACTTACTCGGGAACCAGCCGTTGCAACATGCTTCCCAGGAATGCGACCTCGGAGTGATCGTGTAGGACGACCTTGGCTGCTCCAGACAAGCTGAAGAGGCATCGAAAAGGGCTAGTCAACATCTCGGACTCTTACGGAAGGCTTTCGGAAATCTCGAGCCATCTGTATTTCCTCAAATGCTGAGCGCTTACGTGAGACCCCACGTGGAGTATGCGATCCAGGCCTGGCGTCCCTGGCGCAAGCGCGACATCAGTGCACTTGAAACTCCACAGCGTAGAGCAACGAAGCTCGTCAGAGGCCTGTTTCACATCCCCTACCAACGCAGACTGCAGTCTCTGGGATTGTACAGTGGTGAATATCGTCGTCACCGAGGAGACCTCATCATGGTCTACTTAATACTGATGAATCCAAATCACCCATGTCGCAGTCTCTTGCAGCTGAGCCAAAATACCAACCTGAGAGGTCATCAGCTCAAACTGGCTACACACTACAGCCGACTTGATTGTCGACGAAACTCTTTCTCACTCCGTGTGTCCCGTGCTTGGAATGCGCTCCCCACTCACGTCGTCCTTGCCCCCACATTGGCACTATTTAAAAAACGCCTAGATGACACACTTTCCAACTTGCATTATTTGGCATAGCACGTCCTATTCGGAGGACGAAATAACGAGACCCAAACCATGAGGTTACTGACCCTCCCCGCAAAGTGGCGGTGATGTTACATACAGAAGTGTCCCAATGAGCGACATGGATGTATACAAACTGGAGTAACGTACCACATCTCTCAACGGAAGCAACACACGAGTGAGCGTTATCCGTTCCTTTGATTTCTTTTTCCCACATTTGCTGTAATATAACAGCTCTACTTTGGGTGCAGACATCCAGTCCATACTTCAAACTATCATTATGAATTGGTGCGTTAAAATCTGTAGAGACTTAAAAAACGATTTACTTGTTCGATTATCCTTCCATTTTATCTATTGCTTCAACCACCCTACGGGACCTGTCAAGCATATGTTTTTTTACCCGTTATAAATCATTGTTCATTGTTCATTGTTCATAAGGCTAAGGACCCCATTAATGTAAAGACGCTACACCTGCCCCCCACCCTGTCTACTTTATTCGGTCAGACCCTAAATGCAGTCATAGGTATTTTTCTTGTTATTGTATTGTCACTGACGAGGAGCCTGATTTGTCCGCTTACCTAGTGAAGTTAAAAGTTGCGAACGTATGACCGAACACCACACGCGGTCGAACCAATTTCGCAGTAAACGCGAAAGTGTTTGCATAAATTGTCCGTGTAGACCACCTGATATGTATGCTTGCGTTCATTTTGTTTATCGTGTGTATCGTAGATTGCGCAACGGGTACTTTCAAGACATTTG
>OX104059.1:2097103-2222444 GCA_944474145.2 Dicrocoelium dendriticum
TTCCACAGTTCAAACGAGAGTGTTGCGTCATTAGTTTCAGGTGGTTGCCTCGGTTTTGTTTGTATGGGGCTAGAATCAACAGTGATGTACATGGACGCTCGCTTTCGGTTAGTATCCGGTATGTGAGAGTAAGATCCCCGCGAAGCCGTCGGTATTCTAATGAGAACACACCGAGTACAGGAAGACGCATTTCGTAACTTATACCGGATACTCCACGCGTTGCATTTGGGGCTCTTCTTTAGGGTTGTTCCTATAGGCAAATGTCTCGTTTTAATCATGGACACCAGGCTTGAATTGCATATTCAACGCGAGGGCGAATAAAGGAGTTAATCAACATTGGCACTAACCGTCGCTCAAAGGGGCCGTGAGCTCGCCTCAAAATTCTAAACTTCAAGGTCTCTACACTTGCTGCTTTCGAACATTTGAGCGAATTGCTAAGACTCTCCTGCACGACTATACCTAAGTCGCGTTCACTAGGCACGTGTTGCATGACGTGTTGCCCTAAAAGGTATGCGTTGACGAAGCTGCTGCGCACCGTCAGTAGGTGGAACTTTGCAGGGTGCAGTGGGAGCTGGTTCTTTTCTGCCCATTCGTTAATCCGAGTCAGGACTTCCTGGAGGTAGACATGGTGGGATGCTGAGCGAATTGCTCTCCATATTTTAGCATCGCCTGCAAATATTTGCATCGGAGATAGAATGTCTGCTGGAAGGTCATTAATGTAGACTAAAAACTGTAGCGGGCCGAGGATGGATCCTTGTGGTACACCACTGGAGAAGTAAAGGCTTTCAGAATAGGTATCGGCTACTCTTACCTTGATTGCTCTATCGTGTAAGCAGTCTGCTAACCAGGTGAGCAGGAAACTGTTGACACCATAGGCAGCAAGCTTTTGGAGGAGAAAGTAGTGATTGATTCTGTCGAATGCTTTAGAAAAAACCAACTAAATCACATCTATTGGGACTCCTTCATCAGTCGCCCTGGTCTATAAGTCCCGAGTAATCAGCAAATTGGTGAGACCAGATCGTCTGCGTCTGAAACCATGTTGGGCATTAGAAATTATCTGTTGACTTTCAAAGTATCGCATCAGTTCATCTGCAGTTAACGATTCTAGCAGTTTTGATAAAACAGGAAGGAGGGTAATAGGTCGGTAGTTAGCAGGATCCGAGCGCTTACCTCCTTTGTATATTGGAGTGATAATTCCATTTTTCCACTCAGATGGGAGTGTATGGGAGTTAAGCAGACACTGAAACAAGGTTGCAAGTGGTGTTGCTATGGTAGGAGCAAGGGTTTTTAGTACTTTTGAGCAGATCATGTCGATTCCAGAGGCACTGTACTCCCGGAGAGAATGTAGTTTGCTTGCAACAGCTGTTGGAGTAAGGGTGACGCTGGATAAGCCCACGACATTTGTTGGGTGTTGATAGGGCGAAGGTTCCATGACATTTGTAGCTACCGAGCCAAACTGCAAGACTAGAGCATTCGCGGCATCCACAGCATTAGTTGTTAGGCCACTGCCGTCCTGAGTGGTGGTATTCCGGGCTTAACCTTTCTTCTGCCATTCACAAATCTGTAAAGTAGATTGGTGTTACTTGTAAATTTCAGCACCATGTTCTCCTGCCATTCGTACTTATCGACTCTAATGAGTAAACGTCCACTAAACACCGTCGAGGATCACTGGTCGCATATTCGCCGCACGTTACTATCAACAGGCATGTCTTTATGTGGCAAATCAAATTGCCAACCTAGACATTGGGTCTCGACGAAGTCTCTAGAACTTATGGACCCTCGATGACGTATTCCGACTGGAAGCGAATACAATGAGACTCGCAAAAATCTCGGGCCAAAACTGCGTGCTAGCCTAAATACAGACCGTGAAGGCTGGTGAACACCTCGTGCATCGGAAATGGAAGCAGCCGCTGTCGTTGGTGATCATCGTAAGTCCTTCCGTCTGATACGGGAAATAGGCAGCAGGAGACCGGGTTTTAGCAAAACAATACGCGACGAGAGTGGACAGTCGATCCACAGCTCGCCAAAATGTTTGGAGCATTGGGCCGAACACTTTACAAGGCAGTTTGTTATAACGTTGTACCCGCAATCGACCGGTTGGTTCACGCCTGCTGTTAAAGCTGCGCCCTTAAGCCTACACTGCCTGACGCCTTGGCCTACCCAACAGGAAGCAAAACAGAAAAAGACTCGGCCAACCAGATTTGCATAAGAACCGGGAACGCTCATATTTATAGGTCGGACTCACCAATCCTCCAAACACCGCCTGACGGATTTCGCTACCTGTCTTCCTCGTACGCCCACGCTCCAAACTTGACTGTCCGCTCCGATTGGCCAGTTCACCGTCTTGCTCGGGCACGCCAGCCTCCATCCGCCTACCCGGGGCATGGCAACGTACATGATGTCTGATGCGCGATTTCATCAGTTTTCTGCTGGGCGTGGCAACATGCTCTCGGATTCTGTCCTAAGCACGCTTTGTGGCGAACAGGCGCTCGTTGGCAATCAACTTTCTCGCCCACCTGTCACACTTTCACCAATCTGAGTTATCGCTTTTTCCTTCGGACATTGAGTGCCTTTCTCCATGGGCTGTCTCCTTCGATCCACCTCCACACGCAGAAGTCGAACGTGAGGTCAGATAGCCGAAATTGCATATGCATATGGTGCAGATAGAATTTTCCCAGCTCTCTACAAATTCGTGGGACCTGGTCTCGTAGGTGATTTACACGAGTTACTAATGGAACTTTGGGAGCAGGAAACTGTCCTGACAGACTGGAGCCGCTCCGTCTTAGTCCCAATTTTCAAGGGAGGCTCACGTTCCGAATGCGGCAAGCCTAGAGGGATCGGTCTGATCTCACTGGCCTCTAAATTGCTTGCGCCTGTCGTTCTCCACATACTGTCTGGCGCTAGTGAAAGCCAGATCCGCAAACAACAAACTAGGTTTCGTCAAAATCGAGGCTGTATCGATCACATCTTCACTTTGAGTCAATTGTTGGAGGACCGCCATGTTTATTGGCGATCCACGGTTGTCGTGTTTCTCGACATCAAAGGTGCCTTCGATTCGGTAGATCGTGCCTTTTGGGACTGTCTGCTGAGAAAAGTTGGGTCCGATAAATACGTAAACATTATCAAAGCGCTGTAGATGCATGGTTCGGGCAGAGTGTGGGTTTATGGCAAACTGTCGCCACCCTTCAGTATCACCAGCGGTGTGAGACAAGGTTTCCCGCTGTCACCGTTTGTCTTTAACTTCGCTATTGATGGAGTAATGGAAACAGCTTTCGTCGGACACGAGCTAGAAGGTGTGGAGCTACTTCCTGGTGAGCGACTTCTTTCATTTGAGTGAGCGGATGACATTGCTCTCATATGTGATAACTCGCAAACGTACCAAGCAGCACTGGACCGATTAGCACTGGCTGTCAATCGGTTTGGGCTATGCTTTGCTCCATCGAAGTGCAAAGTACTTCTCCAAGATTGGCAGGGACCCACCCCTAGACTGACAGTTTGCGGTGATCAGCTAGAAGTCGTTCAGGAATTCAAGTATCTGGGCAGCTATATTAGCGCTCCTGGGATCGAACATGAGATTACGAACTGTATACCAAAAGCTCGAGGTGCTTTAGCCAATCTCCGTCACCTGTGACGCAGACGTGCGATCACTGTCGCCATGAAGGGATGAGTTTATCACGCAGTCGTCCGTCCAACTCTCTCATACGGTTGTGAAACCTGGCCCACCAGGTCGACAGACAAAAAGTGGCTAGCCACGTTGGATCATCGCCCCCTCAACAGTTAAGCTCATGTCTGGTGGGAGCACCGCGTGAGCACTGAGTGTGTTCGGTGGCGCGTATTTGGTGCAGGAAGAGCGAGTGAACCGCTCAGCACCATTATATCACGCACCAGACTCCGACGGTTCGGTTACGTGTTGCGCATGCCAGCACACCTACTCCCGGGACGTGCATTGTTTGCACGCCGGGGTGCATTTAGAAGAAAAGGAGAGGAGGCCAAACGATGGATTGATCGAGAGAAATGAAAACACTCACCTCGAAGTTGGCATCCGTTGATGCATCCCGACCGCCTGGCTGGGGTCCTAAGGACGATGAACACATCTGGTTGGACACATTTGCTGATATGGCTGGGAGCAGGCCCCAATGGCGTTTGTGTTGTGAGTTCCTCTATCCAGCACCCAGCTGCTTAGCCTCCCCCTTCAATCGCAATCGTTAGGCATAATATAACTATTTTTGCGGCATGATATCCCGCTGTTAGCTCTCCGGAACGATGTCCATCTGTCAATGGGGACTCAGCCGGCGTGCCACTGTTTATTTTCCTTTTCATGCCTTTGTATTGCGGAACAACAGCTGAGATGTTTCCACCCGTAGCTAATGTGTATAATGATGATGATGATGATGATGATGATGATGATGTTGATGATGATGATGATGATGATGATGATGATGATGATGATGATGATGATGATGATGATGATGATGATGATGATGATGATGATGATGATGATGATGATGATGATGATGATGATGATGATGATGATGATGATGATGATGATGATGATGATGATGATGATGAGGATGATGATGATGATGATGATGATGATGATGATGATGATGATGATGATGATGATGATGATGATGATGATGATGATGATGATGATGATGATGATGATGATGATGATGATGATGATGATGATGATGATGATGATGATGATGATGATGATGATGATGATGATGATGATGATGATGATGATGATGATGATGATGATGATGATGATGATGATGATGATGATGATGATGATGATGATGATGATGATGATGATGATGATGATGATGATGATGATGATGATGATGATGATGATGATGATGATGATGATGATGATGATGATGATGATGATGATGATGATGATGATGATGATGATGATGATGATGATGATGATGATGATGATGATGATGAAGATTGTGGTGGTGGTGATGAGGATGAGGATGATGATGATGAACTGAGGTTTTCTACAGGAAGCACAATTGGCCTCATCTTATTTAACCGCTGTCAGTCAAGTTGATATTTACCAATATACTGTAGATTGAACTCAACTGCGGTGCATCTCGAGTAACTAGCACTGAACTTATGGAAACTTTGCCAACAAATATTACATCACTGTCCATTACAACTATCAGCCACAAATCTAGGCCAAGTCTGATAACTATCACATATCCAAGGATGTGTTAGGCGACAGTTTCATCCTATTAGGACTCAAAAGCAGTGCGCATCCGCCGGATCCTGCCAGGTTCGAACCCATAAGGTTACAGTTATAAGTTAGAGACTTATGCCATTGAACCGTGAAGGGCGACGGATTACCATGTCTATTACTAATATGATTATGGCTTGACTCATCTTGTGCTGTCAGGCATATTACGAAGCTTTAGAAAAATAAGATTAGCCTCCGAAGTTACGACTGCCCTTGAAAGCTGCCATCTATCGAGGTGGTATGTATGATGCTAACACGATTACTGTAGGCCTTCGAACTCATCAGCAGACAGCGATAACCTTCTGTTGAACTCCCTTCGTCATGCTGTTTCACAAAACTACTCTCACTACCTTATAATGGGTGACTTTAATGTTCCTTCATTAGCATCAATGTCCCATAATGAGCCATCATTTAAATCGAGACTTCTCCAATTCATGGATATGGCAGTTTTGTATAACAATGTGCATCGAGCAACTAGACACCGCGGTTCAAACAAGCCATCACTCCTGGACTTAATCTTGACTAATGAAAAGTTGCTGGTTAAGTCAGTAGCATACGATCTTCCACTGGGCCGCAGCGACCATTCAGTCCTAACATTTGGATATGTGTGTTATCCCAGTGTTGTTGCTAAAGAATGAGCGACTCAACGAACCACTACGGACTATGTTAACCTGCACAATTTAGCAGCAACCCTTGACTGGGACCTACAGGCTCACAGCTCAGCGAATGACACATGGAATGAACTGAAAGACAACATTAACTGGGTCACACAATCAGCATCGACGGTTGTAACATTACGACCATCGCGCCGCACCAATACGTGGATCCAGGACAGAACACGTAAATGGATCAACAGAAAAGATGAGATCTGGTTGCAACCTTCGCTAAGCCCATGTGATAGTACATAGCAGAATTACAAAGTCATCAGAAACTAATGCACGTCACACAAACTCTACTCACATACCTTCCCTTCCTTCTCATCTCTATCTTCCAAAACTATACAACACCCAACACAACCATAATAATAATACATTTCCCCCCCTCAATCACCCTCCCTTTTCCACCCACCCCACCTTCTTAACTATACCCACCCCCCAACAATCATATTCAATCCTCTCCATCACATCTAAATCATAAATTCTATTTACTCAACCCCACCCCATTCCCAACTCCCACCACCCCCACCCCCCCATACTAATTAACACCCTTGTTAATTTGTTCCTCTCACATAATACTAGAATACACTTGCACTACAGATCTAATTAATTAACTCACCCTTACAACAAATACTCTAGATAGAGAATTCTCAAACACCATTAATCTATCATTCCTTTTATGAATTATTAACTAGTTCTTTCTAACCACTCATGTACCACAAACACTTACTCTCTCATTATATCATCACTCCGTAAGTATAGTTCTACACCACTACATACTCTACTTATTAGAAACACCTCTGTTGTCTTAATTTAAATTTATATTCTCACGTACTGTCACCATTACTACTGCTCATAGGTATTGTTTCATGTCACGCTCGCGCTCTTTGAAGATAAAGAACATAAGTTCTTTATTATTATTTGTGATTTTTTACGTATGTGCGCGCAGATAGAGACACTCTCTCCCCCCCATTCCCCCCTCCTACCTTAGTCTCGTGTAACACAACTGATACACTATGCATCGCTCTTGTTGATTATTCATCAAAATTTCTCTTCTCGTGCCTCCTTTTGCCAGCCCACTCGTGTTTCACCTGTGTGCCACACATCGCGCTCGCGTCTCTCTCGACCTCGAACCTCCCCCCCTCCCCCCCCCATCCCTCACCCACCTACCATCTCTTTTTATTTTAATTTACTATTACAACTCTAAAATAACTCAAAACCCACCCCAACCCCCAATAAACCCCCACCCCCCCTAACATTCACCCCTTACCACTCTATCATTCCCCTTCACCCTACAAATCCATACCCCTCACAAACCACCATCCCCCCCCAATTAAAACCCCTCCCTCTCCCTCACTTAACCCCCCCAAATCATCAACACCTTCCAACATTCCCCTTTCTTCATTTTTATACAGTGAATTATGTAGTCTTATCCCACTCATATCATAAACCATCACAAATAAACACCTCCAATCTCTACCCCTTTTCTCGCTATCACTCTCTCTCAAATTTTTAGCGTGTATTTTTGATGAGAAGAAGATGATCTCACTACCCCCCTAGTCTCTGCATAGATCATTATGATTTTATTTAGGTACATTTGTTTGTTATAGTGAAGCATATTAGGAATTGTATAGATATCCCTAGATATATGGAAGACACTTCTTTCGCTAGCGCTTAATTTATATAAACTATTATACAATTACACATAGAGTTGTGTGTCAGGAGTGATAGATATAGGATATCTGCTTCCATATTATAATGATTATCTTACTATTCTTGCACACTATGTAAATTTGAGAACATTAGTGATAGTCTCAACGCGCTATCACTTGTCCACGCTAGCCGACAAATATAAGTGTGTTGATGTGTTATCGATAACTGGCCATATTTGATATGATTGCACTAGAGTAGTTATTATTCACTCTGCTCTCGTGCGCTCGTTCATATTCGAATATATATAGAGATAGATATAGATAGGGTAATTCCCGGACAACACCCAATATTGCCCATTTGGTATATGTGTCACCCGTAAAGTATCCGCCCTCATATTATGTTACACACTATGGGGATATTTGGCCGATTTTATTAAGCTGTGTGCAGTTTCCCACCTCGGTTTGGATGCCGAAAAGTGCTGGGTTACGCGTCGCTCTCCGATGCCCTGCTAGGAGCGTACAGATTACCATTCAATCGGTTTTGAGCTGTCGTATCGTTAGATTTTTTTTTGTGTGATCCTCATCAGATGTTTAGTGGTTTCCATCTCCCCTCTCCCGCCGTCCGCCTCGCACCTGAGTTCGCCGTTTCGCTAGGCCCTCAGCATCCCATTTTTTATTCGTGGTACAAGTACCTCCAGTGAAGACGGTTTATAAGGGAGGTTATGAGATAGATGTTGGGTGAGTAGTGAGTGTGATAGAGATAAATGATGTCCTGAGATGGGGGTTGTTGTTTTATTGATTCTTTGCGAGGATAACTGCTAATATTGAGCTGCGACAAGGGTGCATCTTCGGAGCCTCTAGTTCCACTGACCACGAGTAGAGAGATGGCGAGTGGCACTCGCTGAGGAGTGTGCTGTTCTCCACGCGACTCTCACTACACGCGAGTCTCGCGCTCTCGCGCGCGCACTCCAGCTCGCGCAGATCACATCGCGACATCTCTCATCGCGGCTCGCATAGTGTTGAGAGATAGGAGGGCAGGGGGAGGGAAGAAGAGAGAAGTTTGTTAGCGTGCAGGAGAGTCTTAGCAATTCGCTCAAATGTTCGAAAGCAGCAAGTGTAGAGACCTTGAAGTTTAGAATTTTGAGGCGAGCTCACGGCCCCTTTGAGCGACGGTTAGTGCCAATGTTGATTAACTCCTTTATTCGCCCTCGCGTTGAATATGCAATTCAAGCCTGGTGTCCATGATTAAAACGAGACATTTGCCTATAGGAACAACCCTAAAGAAGAGCCACAAAGGCAACGCGTGGACTATCCGGTATAAGTTACGAAATGCATCTTCGTGTACTCGGTGTGTTCTCATTAGAATACCGACGGCTTCGCGGGGATCTTACTCTCACATACCGGATACTAACCGAAAGCGAGCGTCCATGTACATCACTGTTGATTCTAGCCCCATACAAACAAAACCGAGGCAACCACCTGAAACTAATGACGCAACACTCTCGTTTGAACTGTGGAAAGTATTTTTTCTCACTTAGAATCTGTTCTCACTGGAATGCATTACCAAACTATGTGGTGAACGCACCAGACATGACGACATTCGAAAGACTCTTAGATTTTCATCTTAGTGATAAACGATACACAACACTTTGTTAAAGTGCAATGATTTAACCACTGATACTTTACGTTCCACGTTGGAACATTTTGCTTTTAATTTTCTTTTGCATGTCCATCCTGTGGGTCTTGCAAAGTTGTGCTTTTTATCCCATCATACATTATTGAACTATCTAACTATTTATCAAATACTGGTAGGGAAGTGTTCTGTTTTCTGAAGATGCTTCTCACCGATACTCAGTTAGACAACAATCACACATCCAGGAAAACGAGAGACGGCAGATTCATCTTGTTGGTTTGCGTCCGTAACGCGCACCCACCGGAAACTGCGGGATCCGAAGTTAGTACCTAACTTTTACGAGTCGGAGATTTATGCTATTGCGCCATAGGTGATAGATACAATGAGTTGTATAGTCTGATGTTTACTCCGAAAATTAATGCTGCTGCAAATTCCTGTTGAACTCCTGAAGTTGAGTTTGAGTTTCTTCCTTACGAACTGCTGTATGGTTTGAGTTGATCAGCTATCAACATGTGGTCCTGTGGGTTGTGACCAGTAAATTTCATCTACATCCCAAACGCTGAATACTTTGTACCATGGAAGAGCATGGGAATGGGGAAGAATGGGAACGAATTCCCATTCTTTGCTACCAACCAGCTTGCCTGTACAGACTGACTGAAGCTTTTATTGATTTTAATAAGTTGTTAAGATTAACGCAACACTAATTCCAGATGACTTGGAAACAACATATTACAATGATTTATTCGTTCCACCGTTGTCCACATTAAGCGTTAGCGTGTGCATATGATTCTGATCTCCCATAAGTTCTTTCATTCGCACTCTGGTGTAACAGAAATGTTGCGATCGACCGGTTTTATTTTCATTCGGAGCTTTGCAACACTTTAGCTATATAACTGTGGTACAACAAAAGCCTAGGTTATAGTAACACATTCGCTGCAGGTGATCACCATGGCAGACAGCCCCCTGTTAACATCACTCGATTTGAATCCAAGCAGCTTGCTGTTCACGCACATGTTTCGGGTAGTCTGTGAACAGTAATGGGTGAAGTAAAGGAACCATGCTTCCGTCTCCTGCCGATTCTTGCCACTATCCTCCGGTGCTTGTTCTGTATAACAGCGATAAAAATGCTGCTTCACGAACGAGCTCCCACCGACTCCACAGTAGTGTCAACGCCTTCCGGATAATACCATACGTACATCAAGGGACATAGGTTGAAAGTATTCCCGTAGGGCACGGAAAGCTGGAGGTTGCTACTCAAAGCCCATGGCTCGGTACTTGTGCTCCGTGCTTTGTGAGTGACTTTATATGTCCTTTCGACCTTGATTTCCTAATTATGGCACAATATGTATAAATGGAAACCACAGACAGTACTATGGTGTGTTCGGCGATACTATACCGGTAAATCTAGGATGGGTAGCAAAAGAAAAAGGGTGGGTTGTAACACACATCCCTGTCATATTTTTATCCAACTGTCTATTGAAATCTGCACCAATAATTAAAGCTAATCAATAAGGTATACTGCGTTATGGTTTAGAACCTGCTCCCACTTTCTGTCAAACTTATCAACATCGTTTCGCTATAAATTACCAGGCCTGAACTCGAAGAATTTTCTGAGCCACTTTTTGGTGCTCGTCGTTATAGAAACGTGCGCTTCTCCTTTGGCTGCACAGCAAACCTAAAATAAAAAGAAGTAAATAAGTAGGTATATTTCTCGACTAGCGAGATACGTTCCCTTTTATGGAACGATCATTCATGCAGAGTGTTGCATCATCATTTCATTTATGAATTGCATTCAGTATTGAAGAGTTATGCACTGTGTTGTCGCGTATGAAATAGGTAACATAAGTTGATAGTTACTATTGTCACATGTTGTTCGGGCCCGATTCCGTGAGCGTGCTTGTGGATTTTTGTAAGCAAAAAGTTTGACCACATTTGGCATGAAAAAGAAAGTTGTTACACTAGTTTTAAAAATAGTCAGGCTCTCGCAGGTCCTTCATTGCAACGGGAATTGGTTCCACAGATGGACGTACCACACCAAGAAGAATTTTAGGCGGAGATTTTGCTTTGTCCACTGCAAGCATAGCAGACATTTCCTATTAAGGGTGGGATAGACTGAGCCATTTTGTAAGGTCTACGGTAGTATTGGTTGATCAAAGTCGTGAGCATATTATGCTGAAGAGAACAGTGAGATGGGTTTTCAGCTGTCGAGGCCAGAGTGGATCTAGCTGGAAGTGAGAACATAGCTCCTCATAGGTAAGCGAGGATGAGCGCCTCATGAGCATTTTGATATAGGCGCGCTGGACGTTTGCAAAGCAATTCTGCCTGTTTTAGTTAAGTGATGTAAAACTCTAGCATGGGTTACACAATGAGTTTGAATAATTCAAATCGTGTTTAGGATAGGGACATTGACCTAGGGATGTAGCTTGTTAGTTGCTTCGCTTTCGCTACTTGAGGTAGTACGTGTTCGGAGAAGTTGCAATTGCTCGAATATCGAATTCCTATTTCTCGAATGGATTACGTAGTTGGAAATGGGGTGCCAGTGAGAGTGATGGATCCTTCTGGTATACTGCATCTGTAGCAGCGTATCTGAGATTGGTCTGTAGGAAATCTCATTGACCTGCTTTCTTTCCACTTGTTTAGGGATGATAAGTCCTCGCGTTTATTTTTAATCACAGTTCTGGATGGTCAGGTAGGAATGAGTACACTAGTTTGAAGTCATCCGCGAATACAAATAGGCGCCCGTGTCTAACGTAATCACACATCATTTATGTAAATGTGGAAAAGCAATAGGCACAATACACTGTCTTGAACAACACCGCTGGTGACATTTCTGGAAGTCGAACAGTATCGACCAGTCTGTACTCTTTGTGTTCGGCCCTTAAGATACGATTCGAACCAGCTCAAGAGAGGGTTGCTGATTCCATAGGACTCTAGCAAGGTCAGCACTGGTTTGTGCGGCATAGATTCAAATACCTTTTTGCAAATCCAGCGGAATGATGATGATGGCCATGCCGTCATTTAAGGTTGCTGTAACATGGTCGATGAACTGTAATTGACATATGACACAAGAATGTTTTGTGGCGAACCTAAGTTGGGAATTACTGAGTAGGGTATATCTTGTCAGAAACCTGTTACCAGAACCTTGACGATTCTCTCCAAAAGTTTCGAAGCGGCGGAGGTATGGTTTATCGTTCGATAATTTGACATTCTATTGCGTGGATCGTTTTTGTGTTTCGGAAAAATTATGGAAGTTTTCAGTGAGGCGAAAAACAACTAGTGTTTAGTGCCGGTGTAAAAGTGTACAACATAAGAGATATGTTTCTACCACCTAGACTTATAGCTGCAGGAGAATACCAGCAGGTTCTGGTAGGAAAGTCAGTTTGATAGACGTTGTAGTCATTTGTAAGTCTTTTGGATTCAGAAGTATGGTACCTAATACCTTCATTTGTCTTGGAAGTATGGGCCTGGATACAGATGGCGCAGGGGCGAACAAGGCGACAGAGTACGAATTCATCTACGCATCTATTTAACCCATAACGGTTATTGCCGTACTGACATGTAAAAGTAGGCTGGGTATTTCATGGTGCATTTTCGGACTTATTCTGAGTAATTGCCTCATGGCACGAGCTTTCTCAGTATTCGAGATTGTTCGCGTTTCCTGGGCAACCATAGACTGTTGTGTTTCCAGATCAGTCTTCAGTAAGGTTTGGTCTAATTAAATTAAAGTGGCCATGTCTTTGTTTTTGCATCGCAGTCATCTCAACTTTTTAGGCTTGGAAGCGATCTTGGAAGAGTTTTGTATCGCCCGTCAAAGAAGTCTGTGATTACCTGCTTCGTAGGTGCAAGTATGTCCGTACCTGTAAGCGACAATCCGTTTGGAAATCTTAAATGAACGCGTCTCCACCGGTTTCAACGAAGCAAGACAGGAACTGGAATACGGTACCATTACAAAGAATTAAAAACAACAATATACAATACCTCAACAATCTGTGCTTCCGGCACAAGCGTATTAAACAACGATCACACTCCAAGGTGGCCAACAAGCTGAGTTTCAAGTTCACGCAGAATAAGCTCGTCTGAATATACTGTGGCTTTAACAGGCTTACACATGACCAATCGGAAAAGGAGGCGGCCTTGAAAACTGGGCTTTCGGCCAGTGCCTTCCACACATAAACACACCATGATGGTATTGCAAGTGTTGCAATTTCACATGGAGTAACATTTACAATTGTCCTCACGGATGATATGGTTTCATGTATGTGAACTCTACGCACATGATCTCGCAATATCGTCAGGTCACCTGCGACGTGAGGAATGTCTTGCTCGCTAGTATCCGAATTCCACGGCGGGGGACTTAAAACGGAACATCATAAACTGATGAGGCGAAGCCACATGAAGCGACAACTAGGTCTGTCCGGAATTGGAAATATAGGTCAATGCATCCACAGTTGTATGCAAGTCATGTGTGTGTTTAAAAGGAAAAGAAACTTAATAAACTTGCGACGGAACACAATCTTCATTGAGAGCTAGATCCTATACATCGGTTGGGACAGAGAAAGCAGTTTGGAAAACAGTAAAGGGACTCAAAACCATGAGGTAGAGAGCGGTAGAAAGGCAGCAGAGGAATCTTCTCCAGTACTTGTAATGATATGTTTCGCGAATTCGCCTGCGGTTATAGCTGAAACTGATGTGGAAAAAATCGGTCCCAATGCATGCTCCCAAGCAGCTTGTCAAATGCGTTCCAATCAATAAGATTTATTGGTGGTACTGGTTAATTTTGCCCTGGTCTTTATAGATGGTCTGATGTTTATTGTGCATTGGGTTTCGTATAGTCGTATGTGAAAGCCCTATTGTTGGAGGTGGATGTCGGCCTAAATAGGGTCACTTGGCAAGTGGGGAGAATATTCCGTAGAAGGAAGTGGCGGTGAAGGGTAAGCTGAAAACTGAGGTTGCCATTGGGAGGTAATGGAGGTATGTGAGTGTATGCCTTCATAAGTATCTTCAGGTCTATCATGAGTTACTGCGTTATTCCAATGGAGACGTTGCCATCCCGTGTTCCGAGAGGTAGGTAGCAGAAACTTTCGTGATAATTGCTAACAGGTCGATTGGTTAGTATTTACCCTAAAATCGGTTCCAAATTCAAATCTTGAGGTACGACAGCGTACAGTTTCCGTTGTCAGATTTAATGAGCGGTTTTTGTATCCTTGTTTTGTCGCCACTTACGCCTTCACCCCACGACCGCAAGAAGAAGTCCAAAGGCGAGCCAAAAAGAGACTTGTAAACATGAAATCACGCGCTTATATGCCATTGAAGGTCAAATGAGAGGAACCTACTAAATTACACTTGAGCCAACCAACAGAAGGAAAACGTCAAACGGGCAAATAAGCAACTGTGTAATCAAGAGCGAATTGCACATATCTTTAAAAACCGCATCATGGGACCCCAAACGTGAGCGAACATACATTTACAGTGACGGGCATTGGCCAATCAGAAAAACGAAATATAGCGTTTAATAAAGTGTTACGAAACAAACGAGAACAGGAAGTGCAGAAACAAAAGTTGAAAACTAGTACAATAATCTGTGACAACTAAATATTCCTTTAGCATAGCCAAGTAGGAAAATGTTGCGGAGCAAAACAAATGGAATGTGTTCTTGCAAATGGCACCGCTGAAGAGGACACGGAGATCCGCGTCCATTAACAATGACGTGTGTGTACCAATCGGGCTAACATAGTGGAGCATTTAAACAACAGTCAAGCAGTGGAACCTAGGAAGAATAAAGAATGACTACTAAGCTCGTTCACAACAAATGATGTCAGATAGCTATTCTCCTATCAATTCTGATGGAGGGTGTTTAGGTCTTATCCGTTTTTGGATATTTCCAAGGACTACTGTAGGAATACGGCGTTCTGCGATGTCATCTATGCTTAGTTGAGACGTGGGATAGTTGTCGTGATGTTTACTAAGGAGGGATTTACTCAAATTTTTAATATTCATAGTTTCACACTTTGCATTTTGATTCTGAGTTGGTGCCAATTAATTTACGAGGTCGTTGCTTGCAGGAAGGGCACATGATATAGCACTAATTTCTGCTAAAGTTAAATAGTACTTACATCATGCCAGTGTCCAGTAGGGTCTAGCCAGACCGGGTCAGAATTATCATGCAATAACATCTCGTACGTGGGTTGGTTGGACTGATTGCATGGGAGTATCTTGAGATATGGGAGATGTTGGTGATCAGTCGAAGTTCATATCGTTGCCAGTATGATGTGCGTCGGTGCAAGTAATACGAACGTCTGGATGGTTTGTCTTATGTAAAAATCGCCTTTATATTGGCGTTTGGTCACTTCTGAACAAGATATTCGTAAACTCAGTTTGCGTTGTAACGAGCCCTTTGTTGCGCATAAAACCTGCAACAACGCATCATCCGGGAATTTAGAGAGGCAGGAGCACTACCTCATTGTCGCCTGCTTCTGGAATCTGAGGCACAGACAGTAAGAGCAACCCATGTTGCATGCGGTGAGCAAGATATTTTGGACTTTACCCATGCTCAGTTGATCAGGTGTGCTAAACACAAGCACGTTCTTTGCTCTGCGTAGAAGTTTCTGAGCCTTAGTTGTGACTAAGGAGAGAATAGCGCCTGCCTTGTGTAGTGTGTCTAAATTCACATCCTTTGATCCTTTAAGCAATTCGCAGAAAGCCAACACTTGGTCTTATTTTGCGCCAAAGCGCAGCAGTTTGGTGTGTTGTGATCTACCTTCTTTCTCAAGAGCAATGATGTGGTTTTGAATTTCAAGTAATCAGTCAACACTATGGTCAGAGCAGATAGCTTCGTCAATTTAGTTGAGGCAAATCTTGTTTTGGTGGCATTGTCCTTGCTGACTACCAGTGATTCCTGTTTGTTCTTTTTGATGACTATGACATTTCGTACTTTAGTAGAGATAGCAGGCATTTCAGTACTACTCCTAGCAGTTTGAACTGGTTGTAAATAGAGCTATCTCGTGGACAATTGTACCTAGCATGGATTGGAACACTCAGAAAGTATCCGAAGTTGATCTGCTTAGCAGAAATGCGATATAAACCGACGTTTCTAATTCTGCGAGCTGATTGGTCGTTCAGATCCTTGGGAGGTTAATCATTCAACGCAAGACCAGTAGAATAAGGTGGATATTGATGGACCTCTAAGGATAGCTCTTGCACGGCGCTTTGGCAGTTTGATACATGAAGCCCAGCGTTTTCATGGAGTAGTATAACTTGGCCTTGCCGACCGATTCTTTTCTATTGGATAGATTCGTTCACAAGATGTAGTTGGCTTACGCAACTGTTTTGTTCTTACCAATCTTCTCCTTGTGCTCGATATCCTCTAAGTCCCACCAAACCATGATCATAATATATTTAGGGTGGTACTTTTGCCTACCTCGGATTTGGTGTACCTCCCGGAGTGACTGACTCGTTCCTTTGATGCACATTCACTTAGAGACACCATCACTCATCTTTCTTGACAACAGTGCATAAAAATCGTTTCTTCTGGCTGCGGGTTTCTCGGTGTCAAGCGAGATATAGAACAGTAATTGTGAGACGGTAAGCTCAGGTGGCATACAAAATCCGTGTTTGAGTCAAATCAATTGGCTAAAAGTGTCGGGTTATAGTCCTTGCATTACTGTACAACCTCTCATGCAATTTGCCGCGTGTTTGTTGACCGTTTTCCTTTAACTGAACTTTCCAATGGTCTTCGTCGAATTCATTAGGTACTTTAGTGTGACGCGTGTCATCCGAATCGAAGTTACCATTTTGAAATTGGTAAATGAATCTAGAGCAGTCCTCGTAACCATTGTAACCTCTCCGTGAACTACACAAATACCCATAGCTGCTTCAGTTACTTTCAGATGACCGCAAAACGCGAACTAAAGCGCATCGAAATGAGTTGTTTTGCAAAAGGGTGTTTCCGTTTTAAATATCTGAGAGTTAGTTAAAACCAAATCATTCAGAAAAACGGTAACAATAGAGAAAAACACGCTTTTGCAAAACGTTTATTTCCCTTTGGCCAACTTTTAAAAATTCAGTGCAAAAACTAATAAAATATAAAATGCGGTTGGAATGTAGGTTACGAACCAATAGTTAACAAGTTCCTTAGGTGATGAGAGAACCAAAAATTTCATGCCTGGAGAACAATGTAACGCGTATTGCTAAACTCAGCTTATATGTTTTACCCGTGCACACAGCTTGGCCATGTTATCACGTGTCCCAATAAATTGGATCTATTCATGCAATGTAAGTACTAATGTAGTGCATTATCATGTCGAATTTGTATTGGTTAACGTAAGAACGGAAATGACAGATTTTGCGTGAACGTTCTGTGAAGGGGGGAAAAAGCTCCGGCGGAGCTCCAACCGGCTATACTGCGTGGTTGGTTTCAATGGTGGCCGCTCAGGGAGGTATAGTGTGTGGCTCAATTTCTAGTAGTGACGACTTGGGTACTTAGGGGCATTATGCATCCGATGCATCAATAATGATCACCTCGCAGACGAGGATATTGTGCAGTGAAAAGCCCTAGGGCTTTTAGTCTAAATTAGCAATACTAGCGGAGCGAGCCCTTAACATTTTAGTTGCTCTGAGCTGTGGATCCTCAAGAGAAACAAAGTTATGTCGCTATCAAAGACGCCAGCTCTGGATAGCGTATTCCACATGTTGTCTCGCGCAACCGTTGGCTATTTCAAAAAGATGGTAGGAGTAAGTTGTCAATGTTCATCCGTAACAAACCCGTGTTGACGATTTTAGCTGTCCTTTCCGGCCTCTCTTCAGCAATCGAGACGGTCCTACAAGAGCACACTAAGATCACTTTTACGCATGCGCACTGTCAACTTTGTTTGCCTACCCGATATTCTTAGGTTCCCTGTTGGCTTGCGCTCAATATTTCTCAATTAGCAGCGTTAAACTCGAGTATGTTCTGACATGACCACTTGTAAGCCTTGTTGAGTTCCCCTTTCATTGCGATAGGGTCGTCTATGCCTGCTTTGGGAGGTCTAAGATTATCGGCGATGCTGGATCAACCATGCGGTCACTTGTATCCCTTGGTCCAATAAATTCAAAAATATGTTGAACCTGCTGATATTTGGAATCAATTCAATAATGTCACCTCACAATAACAGTTAACTCGTCAATAACTAGCAGTGACATTGCACCAGGTATAACTAGCATCCTGCTACCAGAATCAGCGATGGCCAAACACGTGCCTGGTTCGTGATGCACGTGGCACGGATTTGTAAGAGCAGATTTGTTTACAAACTGACTGCTGCATTGTTTCTAACATGCTGATGACAGGAATCATGACAGCATGCATACAAAACGACGGTGTGGAGAGCTGGAAGTACGTTACATCACACGCTGGATACTTCCTAAATGACTGTTAAGTTTAAGTTTGTTCAGACTAAATCGATAGCTAGATCGGACCGTAGTTTCTGAGCCAAAGAGGTGATGCTGCGGAAAAACAAGCACTATCGCGAGAAACTGACAGAATGGAGTACACCGAGTTGGTATATCCTAGACGTAATGAGCGTTTAGTTGGCCACCCGTACAACCATCACTGCGTTGGATGTCGCACAGGTAATTGTGCACTGTGGGGTTTTTCTCCGTCCTATACATCAGGCTCGTCCGCACCACATGGCAATGTCGATAGAGTACTCGCGCTCTCCAAAACACCGCCCTGATCACTAGCTACAGAAAACCGTGCAAAATCTTATTGATGCTTGTGGCCCACTGTGCACTTAAATGTGTGAATATTCTTCAAAACTGCTACTCCAGTGAATTGCTTGTTGAAGTCGTATCACCTGACCGCAAAGGAACCATAACTCTGACCAACCTGTCTCCAACTTTCGTTCCCTCAGGTTCTCCTACATAAAACACACATGCGTGAAGCTGTGAGCAGTGTGATGCAAGCCAACCCCGGTTTCCTTTATTTGCCTAGGTGTCTTACGGATGTTCATAGTCGAAAATTTGGAGAGCGATTTCATTAGATAACATTCAACTTTTATAAGTTGTTGTTTCATTATTTGCGGGTGAGTGGCAAGTTGTATAGTTATCTACTAGCGAGCCAAAGACACATGTAGCAAAGATTTATCGTCATCTTGTGTGTCCAAATGCTACATAACTTTCGTGTTCAGCTTATGCTAGTTTTTCCAACTCTGCGTGCTCCTGCGTGGCTTACTGAGCTGTTACGAGATCACAAATTGTGCCACTTATCCCCTGAACTTCGGATAGCTTTACTATGTGCGCTACTCTCTTTTTGGTCGCGGTCAGGATAGGCTTTTCCTGAAAATGGTTAACGAAGTACTATAAAAATAGATGCCTTTTCAATCTCACACAGCTTTGCAGTTGTACGGAACAACAGACAGCTCTATACCTTCTATCATTCACTATTGTTCAGCTATTCAAAAATTGTATTTACCCTAGAGTGTTAGAATTGCGTCAGATCGAGGACAACATCGCGCAATATTAAAAGAAACGCCATAATATTTACCAGAGTTGACACATGGATCTACGTGAGCTCCCGTTCAAAGTTGACCACCTCATGAAAGTCATTGATGAACGAATAAAGGCCCATTGAAACGGTTTAAAATTTATCTTGCCTACGCTTGCTCATATCGACGAGACCTCTTCGTATCTGTTCATGGACGACACCGCCGTCGAAGCAGTGAACGTTCCGCTGTTTATACAAGTTCACCTGTAGCTCTGAAGACAGCTACATTGGGTGCATTGAATGAAGTCTAGTTGTTCGAATCGCTGAACACACTCCAACGTGGCTCCGAAAACGCATGACACACGTGACGGTTGCATCCGTTAACTCGAGAAACAAGGCTGATCAGCCATAAACATGCATTTGATGAACGCTGGTCACCAGTTTAACCCCGATGCATCTTTCACCGTCCTCATGTGTAACCAAAGCCCTCTTCGCTGTCATTGTTATAGATTGACAACGCCCACCACACTCTGCTCAAAAGCAGCTAACTGGGACACTAAGCCCACAGTGGTCGTGTGTACAACGTCAATCGTCCACCGATTGTCCGCCAAATCGATTTCATGCGGCCATGTCCTTGAATTCTTTGTTATTTGCATGTATGTGACCGACGAGAATGCACGAAATGATAGCATCGTCTCACAATCGACATCTTCCAGATTTTCTGTGTGAATTTCTGGTTCTTTTGCATGGAAAGATAGAAGGTTGCCAATAGCTGGACCCCAGAAGGCGCATCACGCAACGTTTCCCGAACTGTCACGTTCATGAAGTGAAGACTAGTGCAACCTTCCTTGGATTTAATGCTGAGATCGACAAGTTTGCTCCAGAACAATAGATGCAGTCGTTAGATATCTCAGAGCTGCATGGTTATGGAAAGTGCTGTGTGAAACCTGAACACGCGGTTAACTAAATAAATCAACAACCATTTTATTCGGTGGCGGTGTGCGGCATAGCCTAACTGAGTGGTCTGATCGATTCGTGCAGCGAGGTCGCACAATGGATCCAAATAGGTTTTTGGAAGTGATTGACAGTCTGAAACTATTAGCGAGATAAAGAAGCTGGGCAACAATAACCAATACAGATGTAACCAAAAGTTCAAGTAAAGTAATACGGCCATTCATGGAACAGTCCCCAGGGGACCTGCTTCCATACAGGGTATTCCCTTGCTGGGTTACACCCGCATTTCTATGCGGGTGCACACAACACTGTGGTGTGTAAGAGTTGATAGTTGCTCAGTCGCTACGAGCATGTTTCGGTTCGGGCAACCTGGTAGCGTCACGCCCACTGAAACAAATTATGAAATTCTCTGTGTTCTGCCAATGTTATTCTCCCGAGCACTGTATCTTCCACTGTTTTCTAAGATGTTTGATGGATTGATGTTGATCCGTAATCTCTACGGGCGGCTACTTGACGAAAAGCGTGTACACTGTCGATAATCGAGTACGCAACCTGAAATGAACGCGAATAAAGGCTTTCTTCCAGAAAGCTGCCATGGCGGACACATTAAAAGTAACCATACTGTGCGAATCAGTAACTCGACGGTAGCGCTCCTGGTGATACTGCCCACAGCTATGGTTAATGATGTCAGCGCGATGCTTTACTTATAACGTCATTCCCAAGGGAATGTTTATGTGTAAATGAACATAAGGAATCGTTTAGCAGCAATGTGCTAAAATCTTGCCAACTCACTGGTATGCTTATTATACAACACCATTTAATTGCGTCTAAAGTGGAATACCGAACTTAGCTTACTTCCTTGTTCATACCGACGACTAGCTACTTCAGTTGATAATGCAATATATCACTAATCCTTAGGGGGAAATGTGTTCAGGTTGTAACCTGCAACAAGCAGTTCATACCCATACTGCTGCACATCGGAAGACTAGACTGTGTCCAATTTGCGAAATCGAATTGACCGAATGATTATCCATTTCTTGCTTTGGAGTGGCGGAATAAACTAGAACGCCCTTCACCAGACGTTAGAAAGCTATGTATGCCTCTGGTATGCAGCCTGAAGAAGTCAATGTTTTATCCGTAACCAAACTGCACTCAGTAGTCAAGCTTATTTCAGGGCACGTCGTGGTACGTTTACTGTGCTCAACTGGGTGTATTTTCCGTATTCTAAATTACCAACTATAGATGAAGTAAACTAACGGCAACAGACATAGAAAGGTGGCATAACTTGGAAAAATGCGCCGATTTCACTCTAGTGTGCGGTCCACATCACACCGATGACGTTCATTTGGTCAACAACCATAAGACTTGAACGATTTTCCGGCAAGAGACTATGGTGATGACCGCCTCATAAGCTCCCCTAGGCTTTAATGAGTAGTAGTGGGATCATTGTGTCTTATGAAAAGATCCGTAACAGTCAGGCTCAACAAGAGCCACTGCACATGCAGGAAAGCGCTAGACGACCATTTCGTCTTAATGGGACTCTCCAGTAGCTCACACCTGAGATCCGCCGCCGTCACTCACGCCTCATTGGCACGAGTCGCCGACCCATACATGTAAAGTCATAGGTTCAAATCCGGCGGAATCCGAGGAATGCACTTTACGAACAAGGCTCAATAGGATGATATAGTCGTCCAGCGCTTTCTGCGTGTGTGCCAACTGTCTGGCTAAGCCTAGCTATGACGAAGCTTTTCAAAAATACGATAAGTGCTTCTATTGCCTTCGGATAATATTGCTCAACAAAAAATGCATTTTCTAGAACAGTAATACCTATGTCTCTACCTTACAGAATACACTCCACTGATTGTAGTAATGTATTCCACCGTTACCTAGCATTTCAAGTTATATAGTTATAAGCAAATGTTTGCGTTCCATAATCTAGGTCTTCGTCTGGGTCGTACGAACTATATGTAAATTTACTGAATCATGACATATACAGTATGTATGTATGTGACAAATACGTTTACAACATCACTACTACACTCGCCGCTAACTACTGCCTGTGGCTTGGCACTTGGAAATGATGCTTTCGCCGAGATCGTCGATTGTAAGATCCCCTACTCTCAAGCTGCAGGAATTAGCAAAAGTCACGCATCATAGAAGGCGTGTAGCTACTTTCGCGCAGCTCCATAACTGAAAACACTTTGATGAAAGTGCTCAACCTGTTCATCGCTAACAAATTCCAAGTTCTCAGGTAAAACGTCAAGGTGACTAGGTAGAATGTGATTATTGACTGACATTCGAGTATCTTGGGCTAAGCAGTCTGCAATGAGCTTTGTAATGGCTTTGTAGTTCTCTACCTTCCTTCTCCCTAAAATTCCTGTACACACTACCATGCATGATCCCCAAGCTTCTAACTCAAATGTAGTCAATTGGCATTCGAAAGCACTATCTGCATTCTCTGGCGAATAACAGACCCAATATGTATCCCTCCTTTGAGCTTCGTAACGCTGATCTTTGGAAACATTTGTTGCAGGTACTGAAAAGCAAAACCTACTTACTCGTGGGCTTTGACGAAGTTTACTAAAACTAAGCTTGACGTGTGGTGGTGGTAGATGGATATGATCAGGCTGTACAAAAGATGTATACCTTACACTCACTTTCCCTGCAGCATATTCCGTCCTCTCTGGCCACTTTCCTTCTGTGCAGTACTGTTGAGTTGCTCTACTATCCCATAAGCATAAAAAGTAACAATAGTTTGTGAGGCCTTCTTTCATACACATTAAAAGTTCAAGGACTTTGAAGTTAGCACATATGTTCCGACAGGACTTCCCGTAGTTCAGTGCAGCGAGCATCTCTAGCATACTTTCGTAATTCTCCTTCATATCGGTGGCATGCAACAGAGGCACAGTTGGATACACATTTTCATTGTGCGGCAGTGTGGCCTTAGGAATACTCATGGACGAGTCCATTTACAAACGCCATTCATCACTGATATACCTCACGCCAATCTCCTTCATCAGTCCTTCCAAGTTGAAACAGTAACAAAAAGTTTCTCTCGTGTCATAGAAACCTGACAAATTAACACTTCGCTTTCTGTATATAATAACCTTAGTGTTTACAGAAAGTAAATGCCAATGCTGCGGCTGAGATGCCAACAACTCGACCTTGTCTTTGGGCAAGCCCAGGTCAAGTACCAAGTCATTCTTCTTTGACTGTCCAATAAAATTTGGGTTGACATCACCAGCTTCAAAATTTTCACAGATGTCAGAAGCAGTTGAAGTTGTTGATGCGGAACCACTACTCCGCATCAGTGACGTGTCCACTGGCGGCACTGGGAATGGGTCGAAAGGTAGAATAGCTGATGGAAGATGGGGGCAGTGAATTTTGTCCTTGTCTCGGTTGGAGAGTCCAATGACACTGGCTAGGCAGAATTAGCAAACTATCGGCTCTCCCCTCCCCACACACCATGGGGATTACAAAGAGCATCGTGCCTTTGAACTTGAGCCACTGAGTCAGACGAAGCTTGTACAACACTTCTCATCTTTATCTCCCACTTTTACCCCGAAACATGCGTGGTAGGCAGACTTCAATAGTGACGAAATGAGTCCGCACTGCAACTTTGCAGTAAACGGTCCACGGATGTAACAAAAAGGGTTTAGGTCATTGATACAGAAGCCTCTTTGAACCGTGCTTCATATATCAGTTAAAGCAACACAGTTGTCAATTGACATGGATAGGATGCCCAAAAGCACTTCTTTTATACGATTACAGGGAGCCAATGATCCAATAACAGGTGAGTATTCGATGTATCGAACGCACTGCTTAGCTGAAATGAAAAACTAAAATTACACAAGAGCCTCACGTGATATAAACCTTTGGTTTTCATATGTGTACTCAGCTGGCTTGGTACTATTAGCAATAGCCTATCTCAATTCTGTTATAAAAATGATGTTTAACAGTGTAATCAATAGTCGATTTAACAGCTTACGAACTACCTTAATCGGTGGCAGCTTCCAAAGGTAGTCGTAACACTGGAGCCCCAGCCCACTGTCCTGCACTCGGATCCTACCGGAATCCGGCGGATGTACGTTGCTGACGAGTCCCGATAGGATGAAACCGGTAGCTAACACATTTCTGGATATACGATGACTATCTGGTTGAGTCTAGCCAAGACGAATCCCCAGTGAGCATTGTTAAAGATTCGTGTGAATAACAATACTGTAATCAATACTGTCAAACACAACGTTGTAAGTCTAGTTGGAACCACGAAATGTGGATGGTGAATTAATGTTTTCAAGGTATGAGGAAAGTACGGATTATGACTCTCCACAAAACATCACAATTAACCAGAAGCGCAATGGATCTTTCGCCCTTAAGCTGGGTGAAGCGTGTTTGTGACATAGTCATGTATACGTCTGCGTTTCCTATTTGTTTGCATTGTCCTCAAACAACAAACTGAAAAGGTGGACCTATTAAACTTTCCGGAATCGTTTGAATATTCAAGGACCAGAAGCTGAGTCACCATGCATTTCTACCTGAAGTATATGCTATAGTGTGTAGATCACGGAAGCCTGTATGGAAACTGATAGACATCGTCCTTCCGATACTTGGAAAAAGCTAATTGATGAGTAATTTCTTGAAGACTAAGCAGAACAGACATGGACGCAGCTGCACGATAAATCCGAGATGCATCGAACTCGGGTGTTGTCCTAACGGATCTCCCCTTATCATGTTTCTCACTCAGTCACAGATCGATAGGTCACCACCTAACACGGTTAGGCAATAGCGAGGAGTAGGGCTGGCTAAAGCTTAGTGGGACTTACTAAAGGAGATAAGCATCTGATGGCGTTGTGTCGTCCTCGCTGTCTAGGTGGCGTGTTTGTTAACATTTTCCGTAGAACCACCAGTACAAACTCCATAAAAGTTACCTAACTTGGTAACGTAGCGTCCACATTTAAATCACCACGTTCCGCAACCCAACAATCTTTTCCAAGCCTGGGGACACGAATATTCTCAATAATTTTAGACGAACATCTGTCGCTTCATTCATCTATACATTTGACTACTCATCTTGCTTACGGTGCACCCGGACCAAACCAACTTTCGTCAGTTTGGCTTAGTCATGCGTCAAGTTCTTGTGGACCGGTGCCCCGCTGATCCTCACTGTCACTCCGTATGCTGGAGTTGTAAACGATCCAGGTGTGTAAGTTGGTTTCCTTCACACAACACTAAACACCTGATGGTGCACAATCTGCACCACCGCGCTTTCTGTTGTGGCCACAGTTTTGTTGATGATCGGTCGGCTTGCTGTTCGCACAGTTGCGTTGGTGGCTGGGTGGATGGATGCTGCCTTGGCCGTATGACAAACCGGTGACTCATTCTATGTCATGCCTGGTCAATGCAATTTGTGCACCGTGTGGGGTCATTGTCAGCCATCTTCGGACAATGCGTATTCATTCACAACTTTCAAAAGGAAGGCTTTGTTTGATGCAAGGAAACATTCGTCTTCTTAAGAGCGACTGAATATTTAGTCATTCTTAAGATGAGTGGGTATGAAGGACATCTTTGGTGTTATGGTTCGGCTATGCTGTTAACTGGTGAACTAGCAGTAGTCGTTAGTTCTGTTTAGTGCTGAACATTCCGTGCTGTCTGCTGGATAAGAACAAATATTGTCAAACATTATCCTTTGTACTCATGAATAGTGGACTGCTCATCGCAGCGGGCCGAAACGGCCGTCTAGTTCCTTCCCAGGTATATGGAAGACTGTATGATTTGGAAGCAGCTACAGTGCGCTTTCATTTAGTTTCCTTTGTATAGACGATAATACTAACGACTAGGCTGGGCACAAAGGCTACTTATGCATAGATCGACAAGTCTTTAGGATACAAAACTTTACATCAATCGCTGATCTGAACACAGTACAGTGGCGCATTGCTACTTCTAAATTTGGTTTGTTGTTTCGCTTTCAATAATTCCCGCTGGTTCCCCCGCTTATCGTTGTTAGGGCGTAAGGATTCATCCTTGCATATCCAAGTGACATTACGCAATCGCGTTACTGATAAGAACAGGAGCTTATGGCCAATCACAACCAGTCCCCTAAGGTCGTCAAGGTTACATCCACATGCCAACTACTCACGATGATCCCATCCCAGCGTCACACGCTATGTTGGCCAGAGATAACCTGATGGATCACATTCCTTAGCACTGAATTGAGTTTCATTAAGGTTCACGCATTATTCTCTCTAAACATCCTGTCTCCAGAACGGATGTGGTAAAAATAAAATGAGTTGCTTGTCCACTTCGATTGTTCATTTGTTGATATTGAAGCGAGGTGATAGTTCGCAACAGTTGGCTTAGAAGAAACCCACACCAAAGTACGCAGGCCGGATACTGTTCCGCTTGTTGCATCGTGAGATAGCGGTTATGTTAACCAGTGTCCGGCTAACATAGAATGGCTTCTCGGTCAAACAGAATGTGCAGCAATTGAACATTCGTATCTGAGTCATCCAATCCGAGGGCAGCAACTATTATACTGGCGAGCGTAGTTTCGAATAAGAAGCTGTGCTTCTACTGGTGAATAGAGCGCCACAAAGTCTCAATTTGTGTCACACACTCTATTGCAAGACATCTCGATACATTGATGATGTTGCTGCTCTCACACCTCATGGACCGAATCGGTCAATCCATCCAAATCGCTTGCTGAAACGCAGTAAAGCCTCTGAAAATTCGAGGGCGTACCATGTGAATTGAGAAATCGTAATATATCCTACAACTAAGAGGTGTGTTATATCTTAACTGAACATACTAACAAAGGATAAGGGACCATTTTCAAGCTAAACGCACGTTACAGACGACTATTAGGTTCATAGTCTATTGAAAGCAGATCAACAATTTTGGTTCTCTGTCAAATGCGACGCAAGCCGGCATGGAGTAGAGATTTCGATTAGTAATGAGTAGATGGATTTGCGTATCTTTCGAATTGGTTTATCGCAATTAGATTCCAAGCCGCATAGATAAGTTACCAATCCGGAAAAGCACCAGCCGCTCGTTTCGCCCTATTGGGGCTCGTCAGTGACGCACATCCATCGGTCCCCTACTGGGGATCGAAACCATGACCGCTAGAGGCTAACGCCAACTAGTCAGTAGCTTATACCACTGAGCCATAGGGAACGACAGCCGAAGCCCTACCAATATTCAAAGTTGCTGTATGGGTTCACGGTGCTTGCAAGGGAAGACCTGCCAGTGACTGCCGACTACTGTCCTCTGCACGGGCAATAACCCGCACGGCAGTGGAGAATGAGTCGGGCTATATCGCAGTTAGCTTTCAATTCGTATTGGTCGGCTGTCGTCCCCCATGGCTCAATGTCATAAGCTGCTGGCTAATTGACGTTAGACTCTAGCGGTCATAGATTCGATTCCCAGTAGGAGACCGATAGATCCTCACCACTGACGATCCTCAATAGGGCGAAAAGTGCGTCTGATGCTTTTCCGAATTGGCAGCTCACCTATGCGGCTTGGAATCTAATTACGATGAACCAGTAGAGATTTTAACAAAATCTTTCTTTTCATACAATGTGGGATTGGTAGATACATAACTTGGTTGTCTACAACCGAACCTGGGAGAAGAAGATTCGACTGAGAGGCGACAAGCCAGCTGCCAATGTCTCGAGGTCCTTGTCTATGGGTGCGTACTTGACTTGTCAATTGCAAAAACTTACACGCCTTCAGAGGAGTAGTGCTTTGTAACTCTTCTGGCAATGTGTGTACGACAGCTGACATGCATCCCCCCCACTCTCTCATAGAATGAAGTTTGCATGTTTGATGGGAGAACACGGTCAGGTAACCCACAGGTCAAGTTCTTGTTCGCCACCTCATGTATGTACATCAACCTTGTAAATATTTTTGGTATCCGACGGTGGGAGCGGAAGGTCATGGTTGACGGAACCTATATTCACCTGTAGCGACACAAAACACGAGGGCAGTGAATCCCATGATTGTGTTCCTGACAACATTACTCAAATACGTATTGTACAATACCGTGGGAGATATGGGTACTTAATCCGGTCCCATATTTGTTGGTCAGACCTTCAGGGTTCAACCCTGAAATGCTCCAAAAACGATCAGGCGGTACGCAGTGGACAACACTCACTACTCTGTAGTTTCTCCTAGCTGGTTCAAATGCGCTTTGAATTCTTACAAAGACTGAGATCTGCACATAACGCTTTCCAGTTGGGTGACTATTCCTACTTGGTGGTTTCACTAGGGAAACCGAGTTACTCCTGTTTCGGAAATCTAACACCTACTGGGACCTAGTCAAAATAGCTTGCACCAACTTGTTATTGTATTTTCCTGTACTCTTGTATTTTTACAAGCATTTTACTCATATTGTTATCTTTTAACAGGAACAAAAACGCATTTGCAGTAGAAAGCATTTGAGGCTTCAGTTTCGTAGTTTCTTTTACAGTTCTCTCATTCGTATGCCACATGCCTACGTCAACCTAATTCCAACATTGGAAGTTACCTGTCCGTAACCCCTCATATCGAGCTGGGGCCTTGGGGCGATAAGCTTGTTTGCTCGAAAGACAAAGATCCCCCAGCGGCTGGCATCATTCAGACATCTTGCGAATCCCTCGTTCACCGTACCACCAAAAGCGGTGCTTCAGTAATTCATATGACAGTTTTGAATCCTGGAAACCATAAAACAACAAGAAAGGTCCAATCGATAAGGCATAGTCGATGGAATAAAGGAATACCTTAAACGTCTCAAATCGTTGCTTGTAGAGTGCAGCTAAGATCCGCTTGCTGACAAAGTCTCCTTTCGACTTTCTTCGTACCGGTTCGTAACCATCAATCTCTCACAGCTCCTCTTACGCCCGCAACCATCCAAAGCAAGGTCGACTCTCTTAAGCTTCAAATTAGAGCCGAAACAGCAACGTCCAACCTCTTGGCCAGAGACCATTTGTTCTACTACCTTGCCAAAGAATTCCTCCTTGAACTTTTCACAACCAGGCATTGGATACAAAAGCGTGAGTTCTATTCAGTAGACAGCGAGCAGGAATACATAAGAAGGGAAGAGGCCGACTTAAATTTCACAGACCTGTTACTGACCTTTCAAAGTATCTTGATCATCACCATCTATCTCATTGACACAACGCGTCTTTTCTGATAGGTATTAGTAACACTGGTCAGAAATCTTAATGCATTCCAGGTGTTTGGACTAAAAGGATCATGTCACACTGCTGTAGCGCGGAAGAGCTCACCGGTTGGTCAACCTGTAAACTTGACATGTGAGAGCAAGAGTAATCCTCCTCTGGTACCAGAGATTTTGAAGATCAGTAAAGATAGTTATAAACTTTAAAACAATAATGTTGTTAATAGAGAATCCAAAAGTGGCAAGGAATTTTAGTCATCTACCATCATGGATCAAAGTGGCAGTAAGTGGCACTTTGAAGGTACAAAGAAAGTACTGCTGAAGTACATTCAGCAGAGTGGAACTCTGATTCGGATAGCATGGTATTCTCCCACCTTGGGTTCCCACCCCACAGCAAGTTAGTGAACGTGACTGAGGCGCATTCAAGTCTTTGATCATCGTTGCCTGCGTAGCATTGCTGGTGTCGGATGGCACCAGCGTGTCCGTAACGATGATGTGAATAGGTGAGCTCCAGGCAGTGATAATCATGCTAGCTCCTTAGAATAACAGATAGCACAGAATAAGTTACGTTGGCTCGGTCACCTGCTACGTATGCCCGATCACCGCTTATCTAGGAGTATCTTGTTCAGTCTACAGGTGTGGGGCGGCGCAAGGCTGGAGGTGGACAGAAGTTGACTTGGCAGCGGGAAATGAAGTCACTGACGACCAAACTGGGTGCTGTTGGTCCGTCTTCCCTTCCGGGCTGGAGTCCACGTGACTCGCCTTGCGCTTGGCTAGAGACTTTACAGGACATGGCACGCAACCGACACCAGTGGCGCCTCTGCTGCCGTCTCCGAATCGGATTGCCTGTTTAAAGTGTGTTTGTTGCGGTTTTCTGCGGGGTAATGACTGATTATGATGCGAGGCAGTGAAATCCGCAAGGAAGCTGTCTCGCCGATGACGCCTTAATTTTGTACGATAGGCAACTGTTTGTGACGGTATGTTGTGTACTGAGAACTGAGAACTGAGAACTGGTGGGAAGCAGCGAGTAGAGGTTGCTCTGTGTAGCTGCATCATTCGTCGTTTTCGGACATGAACTCTTTATTTATCGTTTCGCTCTCTGTACTTTGCCTCTGCAAATTGTTGGTCTAGTAGCATCTTGAATTTAGACACGGTGTTCGCTTCTACTATATGCTGAGGCAGGTCGTTCCAGACATTCACCACTCTGCGTTCGAAACAGAGTTGATGGGCGACCCGCTTCAAATCCGGGACGATAAGTTTATACCGGTGTCCTCGCGTGCAGCTTGGTTTGCGCAGATGAAGTAGTTGTCTCAACATGGGGTAATCACCCAGATGTAATATCCGGTGCGTCATGATGAGGTCAACCCTCAGCCGACGATAACATAGTGTGTATAACCCTAGTTTCTTACATCGGTCTTCGTATGACATACCTCGTAAGTTGGGAATCAGCCCGGTGGCTACATGCTGCACCCGCTCAAGCTTTTCAACTTCGCCCCGGGTGATGGGACAGTATGCGGGAGTGTCGTACTCCAGCATTGGTCGTATTATCGAGACGAAGAGGCGAGTGGCAATCTCTTCGGACCAAGTGCTAAAGCTGCGCCTGAGAGCCCAAAGCATACGAAGTCTGTTTGGGTACAGCCTATTCGTGTTGTCAGTGGACTTTAGGTTGCAGCGTGAGAGTACACGGAGGTCGCGCACGAAGGAGCGGGATGCAACGGTTGACCAGCCACTGTGTACGTTCGGCCGTGATCATACTTACCCAACCTCATGAATTGCGACTTGGCAGGGTTGATCGGAAGGTTAACCTCTGCAGACCATGTTGCGAGGCGGTCGAGATCCTGCTGAAGTAAATCGCAATCATTGAGTGTGCGGATTACTCTCCACACCTTCAAGTCATCTGCGAACAAAGCACAATGTGATTGTAGTAGCTGAGGCACAAGGTGTAGGCGCTTTGACCATGAATGTTTGCTAAGTGCATTAAGATTTTCAGGTAATTCCCCCTTCTCCCCTTCTTCTTATTCTTTATTTCATATGTCCTCATGGTTGTATGGCAGCGAAGCATCAGTTCAAATGGCTGATGTACTGTTGTTGTTGATGGTGTTGAGGATGATGACTGCAGACCAGCAACCTGTGCACTTCTGGACCAAACTTGGTACTCATTCGGCTAACATGAACGGTACGATCTCCATCCTCGAATATTCCTACTTTGGTCGCTTCATTCCTGTTGACTGTGACGGTCGCTTCTTTCTATGCCTGCTCGAACAGAGGAGCCATTTCATATCAGGGGATACGTAGCACACATTATATCATCATCATACACGATAGCCAGAGGTGGGAAACACCTCAGCTACTGTGCCGCAATACATAAATGGAAAGGAAAATAAATACAACAGTTGCATACCAGCTGAGCTACCAGCAACGGATAGGCATCGTTCCGGTAAACTACCATCCGGCTACTATGCAAAAGGAAAAGTTTTGTTTTACCCAACGAAATGAGGCCGTAGATGCAAGGGGAGACTAAAAGGGATGGGGAGGGACAAAGCAACTCACAGCAGGAACGCCACTGAGGTCGGCTCCTTGCCATGTAAGCAAGTGTATCCAGCCGAACTTGTTCATCGTCTTTTGGACCCCAACCAGAGAGCCGCGAAGCTCCATCCAAGGCCAGCTTCGAAGTGAGGGCCTTTATTCCTCTGAACCAACTCATTGCTTAGCCACCTCTCCTCTTCTGCCATCCACATCTCCCGTGAGCAAGCAACTCAAATCGTGGTAGTCGGTGGGCTGGCATGCGCAACACGTGGCCCAGCCATCGCAGCCTGGTGCGTGAAATAACGGTGCTGAGCGGTTCATTTCCTTTTCCCGTGCAGTAAACAAGGGGTCGAACACGCTCGTTACTCACGCGGGGTTCCCACCAGATGTGAGCCAAGCTGCGAAGGCACCGATGGTCGAAGGTAACTAACCTCTTTATGTCCACCGATCTTAGGGGCCAGGTATCGCAACCGTACAGTAAGGTCGAATGTACCGATGCACTGTACACTCTACCCTTCAAGGCAAGAGTAATGTCGCGCCGCCGCCATAGGTGTCGAAGACTAGCAAAAGCTCTACAAGCTTCGTGATCTAGTCTTCGATCCCACGGGCGCTGATCCAACTTCCCAGGTAGTTGAAATTTTGAAGGACTTCTAGCTGAGCCCCACCAAGGGTCAGCGCAGGAGGTTGTCCCTGCCAATCTTGGAGGAACGCTTACGTAGCTTACGTAGCACACACTAACACGCTAACACTGACTTGATATACTGGTAGCCCGGGTTGATGGTTCCTGGGTTCAACTGTTCGCCGAGCATCGCAATGGGTATGTAAACGTTTCATCACCACACGAGGTGACTTTCTCATTGCGCGACTGGGTCAAATGTAATCCGCTGACTTGGTCGTGGATTTATGATTGAATAGCAAGTGACTTTTGCATTGACCTTCTCTATCTGTGCCTCGTGACCATCCGCCTACCCAACTTCTCTGGTAAACACGGGCGATCCGTAGGAAGGTTTTGTCCTGGCTGTTGCTGCTGTATTTTTAACGGCTCGTTTAGCTGCTCACGACGGTTTATACGTTTTCGTTAATTCTCTCCGTCTTAGTCTTTTGCAAACCGAGTCAAGCTGGACGGGCACGTTTATCGAGTGCTTCGTCGATCACCATGCCTCGAGGAACTCGCTTCATTTTCGTGTCTGTCCTTGTGCTAGGACTCCTACGTTGTTCCAATCGAAGTAATGTCCTTCTTCGTCCGTATGTTTTGAAACCAGTGAGAGAGCATAATGGTTCTTACAGGCTCTCTTATGATCATGTATTCTTGTAGACAGTTTTCTTCCTGTCTGGTCCACATAGTTCTTCTCGCAATCTTGACACCGTACCTTGTAAACAACATTTCGTCTTTCGTGTGCTTTAGGTCTAGCTTTAGGTTTCGACAGGGTTCTCCTCAATGTGGCGGTTGCTTTGTGAGTCACTGTAAGACCGTGCAGTTTGAATAATCTTGCCGTCAGCCCGAAATGCTCTTTAGATAAGGTTGAATGATTCTCTTTGTTGCCTTTTGAGCAGGCTGAGAGGTTGTAGCTTTGTTGTTTAGATATGGCCGGATAAAGCTATGTAGGCATCTATTTAGGTGAAATGACCTGAACAAGTATACCGCTCCTTTCCGCTTCTTCTCAATAGTACTGCAATGTATTTCATTCCTATGGAAGGTTATTTTGTGACATTTCAGATGATCGCTGTAGTAGTTTAGAATCTGGTCGGTGTGTGTTCCTTTCTTGTAAACCGATGTTTGCAACTCTCCGTCAATCGTCCTGGTGACTAACACATCCGAAAATGGGAGGTGGTCTTCTATCTCCGATTCCATCGTAATATGAATGTTCTCGATGGCGTTATTGAGCAACTCGTATTCAGCCTCTACTTCATTACGTTCCAGTTTCACAAATGTACCATGGACGTACCAGATCCACAACTTTGTGTTGGTTATGGGCAGTATGTCTTCTTGAAGTTCTTGCATTGCTATTTCTGCAACGAGCCCTGACACAGGGGATCCCATCGGGGCTCCTTTCACCTGCTCATAGATCTGTCCATTAAAAGGGAAGTAGGTCGCACGGTATAGGTCAAGGAGCTTGCACAGATTTTCAAACGTCAGCTTTCCAATTGTATTCTCACTTTGGTCCAGCCGCTCGGTGATTGCTTGCTTTACGGTCTGTAAATTGACAGAGGTAAAGAGTGCGGTCACGTTGAACGATACCATTATCTCGTCATGAGCTACTCTTATACCTTTGAACCTCTCCAGAAATGGTTGTGCACTAGGTATAGAGTGCTGTGATCCAATCATTACGTGCTTGAGACGTCTCCACAACTCTCTTGCTAAGTTGTACGTAGGTGTGCCTGGGAGCGATACGATTGGTTTTAGTGGTGCACAGTCTTTATGTATTTTTAGAAGCCGGTAGGGTTGCGCTATTTTCGGATCGCGGGTCATCATCCGAACACGATCTTCCTTTGTGACCTGGTTCTGTTCCTGGAGTAATTTTAACGTTCAGTTTTTTTTCTGTTTTTCATTTGCGTTGTTGGCTTGTTTTCGATGTGGCGGTAGGTTGCCGTGTCGCTCAGAAACCGTTTTGCTTTTTCGACTTAATCCATTTTATTCAATCTAACCGCCACACACCCACAGTCCGCGAATAAAATGACAATGAATTCATCAGTGTTCAAGGCTTTTATTGCACCCCTTTCCAGCGGTTTGTTACGTTCTACAACCGGAATAATTGGAGCCCACTGCTGTTTCTGTCGCCTCGTGTGGTGATGATACGTTTAGATACCAATTGTGAAGCTGGCGAATAGTTGAAGCCACACAATATATTGTACATATATACGCAGACGATACCTAGTTATAAAGTTGCTTGTGGCCAGAGAACTCAGACAGGGAGGTCTGATAAGATATCCTTGACGGTATAGCACATTTGGGCACCGTAGTATAATTAGGCAGGTTGATGTGGTCGGTAGTGCTGCAGCTGCTGTTCCGAATATTGATGCTTAAGGAAGGAAGGTCAGTAGTGGATACTGGGAAGTGTAAACAGAAAACCGGTGAAACAAGGGGGTATCTGCAAGTGTGTTTTCACCTTATCACTCCGATATAAGTAGTAGACAAGGCAAGCAATTAAAAACCGCATGACATCCGAGGTGGAGCGAGTTTTGAGTTATGGTGTAATAGCCCCGATCGCGTGTAAGATTGGACAGAACAACAGCGTGTCAGCTGATTTCGTTTCGGTAAAGTACCATATCTTCCAGCTTAAACTGGTATGTAGTGAGTGCTCTTCGCATAACTAAGTGCGACCGTGGTTGTACTCGCAGCCTGGAGCAAGGGGAAACAGAGATGGTCTGAGGTTATACCACTGATCGATACGTCAGGAGTTTCGTACTTCAAACACTACATATTATAGCGCAATAGTACAAATATGCAGCTAATCGAAGCCCCGTTGAGGTACAGTCCTCTCATTGGGGTGTCTTCGAAATCACTCCGGCCGGGCAAGCTCATGGCTGTGAAGCTGGCAAAGTCAGGTTCATGTAGATTCGTCGCGGGCAGACAAAGGCAGACAGCCAGCACACATCCAGGAAAGCGCTAGACGGCCGTTTCGTCCTATTGAGACTCGTCAGTAGAGCGCACCCGCCGAATCCTGCCGGATTCGAACCCACGACTTTAGTCTTGCTAGTCAGCTACTTATGTCACTGAGCCATGGGCGATGGCAGCGGACCGCCATGACTGATATCTAGCTGCGATATAGCACGGCTCATCCTCCACTGTCTTACATGTTATGAATGTGCAGAGGATAGGGCTGGCCCCCAGAGCAACGATTTCCTTCGCAAGCCGCCACCAAGCGAGGTAGCATGTAAGCTACTAGGGCGGCTACTGCTTATTTTTAAGTAGGTAACCAGATGATGAGCCCCGCCATATCGCAGCTAGATATCAGTCATGGCGGTCTGCTGCCGTCGCCCATAGCTCAGTGACATAAGTCGCTGACTCGCAAGAGCAAGATCGTTGGTTCGAATCCGGCAGGATTCAGCGGGTGCACGCTACTGATGAGTCCCAATAGGACGAAACGGCCGTCTAGCGTTTTCCTGGATGTGTGGTGGCTGTCCGCCTGTGTCGAACTGGACGATTCTACACAAAAACTAATAAATCCTTCTACCACTTACAAAAAGTCAGTTTCGGCATGTCCCCTTTGAGGGAAGCAGGGGTTGCACGTCCTTTTTTCAAACAACTATGAGTGACCAAGGTTGGAAGGCCGAAATCTCACACTCTCCGACTCCCAGTGCCTTTCTTCATGTTTTGCAAATACGTATCAATTCAAGTTTCATATTAGTTGACTCGTCATCAAAACAGTCTATCATTTTCGGTCATTATCGATCGCTCTTGTCCCATCCTTCTTGGTCTAACTTCTAGTGCGGCAACTCTAAAATTCGTAGGGAGATTTTGAAGTTATTTTGGCAAATTTCACCATCCGACTTGATCACACAGTTGCTGACAGCAAGAAACTTGCTAGAAGATGAAGTTAATAGCGAGCAACGTCGATGGTGACTCTTTCGTAAGGCTGTTTTGTCTTGTTTATAGTCACCAAAAGCACGCATTCCGCTCGAACCAACGAATATCATCCTGTGAAACAAGCTCCCATGACGACGATATACGGGGGAACAGTTTACGGCTCTCATCACTGTCAGCAATAAGGATGATACGTTATTGTTTTCGAAAAACTGTCCCAACAGTTCAAACCAGATACCATGTTGACCATCCCTCATCGAGTACGTGTGTTGTTTTTCAGTTCTACTATGGTTGGAAGGAGCTGACTTGCGCAGCGTCCCGCCGTGATAGAGTTTGACGGTGCGAAAGCATAAACAAAGCTGTGTACTGAACAGTACGCACAAGTGGCCACCTACGCTGAGAGGTCAGTCATAAAATCCACACGACGTGAACAATAAAACCAGAAGGCGCGTTTTATTGCTTAAGCAGACTCACGCTTCCGCAAACAATAAACAAGGTCATTACGTTAGTCACAACTTTCCTCTCCCAGGAGTTGAACACGCGAGAAACATTGCTACCCTTTTGATTTACGAGGACAGTCCAACTACCACCATGTGTGACTTCCCCTTGATGTGAACCAATTGGGGTCTTTCCGGTCTTAAGATGCCACCTGACATAACATCTTGACACGCAATACGATTACCCTCCCAGTTCGCTATAAATGTCACAACGATTATTGACTGGTTCACTTAAATTGAAGGGGCTTTATGTCAGAATCGAAACATCGTCGAGAAATACAGGGTGACGCACGAAATGTCATACCACTTCTTTTGTTCATTACGCACATATTTATTAACAAAACATCACAAAACCAGTGCAGAATGAGCGTAGTAATTCCCTTTAATGTAGTGTGTGTTCAAGGTGACCACCATTTTGCTTCACAACCTCTTGTAAGCTTCATGTTTCCCATGTTTTCCGGGGTACAGACACTTGGTCTGCGCGTGGTCTTCGCCACCACAGAGCCAATTGTCACAAATTTACGATACAATTTCTGAATAGTATTTTACGTGACCATTTTTGTACGAAAGTGTGCACAAAAACGTCTTTGCGTCGCCAAAAAAGTCCTCCTTTCTGCAAAAAGCATTACAATTTTTACCATCTGTTTAACACTCAATCTGCTCTTATGCCGTCTTGAAAATTCCGTTTGGCGCCAAGCAATTATTTTATAAAAAGATTCTCGTGATATCTGTTGGAGTTTTCATAATTCCAACTACATGAATATGAGTTTTCAACATTACACCTCGAGTATTCTATGCGTAATGAACAAAACAAATGCTACGAGTTTTCATGCGCCACCCATGTATATTAACCGGTTACTCTCAATCTCTTCTCGCCTCATGATTTCTCTCAAATCATTCCAACTTAGAACAACACTTTGCTGTATCCTTACAAATTGCACCTGTGAGAAAAACAGTGTGATCGGGTAACCCGGCTCGTTAAGTAGGTTGCACAGTTGCCCATGACCAACGACTTTCTCTACATACGCATCCGCCAGGTATGACTGAGAATACTTCGTGAGTCCGCCTGATGTCGAAATGATGATGCCAATGGGGGGCATTTTCTCCTGCCTGCATTGAATCTCTTTGCATCTGGCGGTCAAATGGTAGCTTTCAACCCCATAATTCATCCACCAGTGAACAGCTCAGCCAATGTATAGTTTGAAACAGTTTGCTAGTAGTCGCAGTGAACAATCTACACTATACCTAAAGCTGCAAGACAATTGTCCACCGGACATGGAACACTGCTAGTTCTAGCATTGCAGTGGGGAAGGTGCTCGGTGGAACTTTGTGCTAAAGTTGTGTATTGTAGACGACACTAAGTGACCCAGCTGATTTGATAAGATATAACACGAAAGAAAAGATGCATCCTCAAGCGTGAAATTAGCACCAAACTATCCAAAGCGACATAAACAGGTAGCCCTCGAAAACACTCGACCATCCTACATAATTCTGTGGCGCGGTTAAAATTAAAAAGTGCTCTATCTGTAATTAATAAGTAGAATACATCCTAGTGATTAAGGTTATTTGTTAAGATTGGAACTTGTGTCAAACTTAAAAATTCCTTTGCATTGCTTCGGTTAGTAGTTGTAAAAAGCGTTGGCTGGTTACATAAACTATTCGAAACTATACCTTAGTTCCTTGTTTGATGGAATAATCATGATTAGAGAAGAGGAGAGTGGTTTATCCTGTTTTTGAGAGGATTCTTTGCAGCTGAACTCAACCAAACAGCCACCATACATTTAGGAAAGCCCTACACTGCCTTATTGCCATATTGGGTCTCTGCTAAGTAGTGTGCATCTGGCTTATTCTGCGGGGATCGAGTCAGCGACTTATGCCACTAAGCCAGTGGTGACGATTTTCAAATTGCAAAATAGCTGCGTTCGAAATACCGGTAGATGAGCAAGCAAGGGGAAGAACGAGTCGGACATCTGGCATGATTACTCGCCAATCATCCACAAGGACAACACATTCAGGCACATGGTACGAAGACCAATCAGATGCAAGGTTGCACTTGATTAATCCAACGAGTGCTAGGAATACTTGTGGATGCTAAGATCTCAGGCGTGTAGAATGTCGGCGAACTAATAGATTAATTGCCTCGCCCTAGCACTGAAATGTGAGCGGGACTAGTGTGTGGATCACAAACTCCCTCTCCGTATATTGTTAATTTGGTAATAGTAGCAGCCATAGCTTTGCTACTATATTGTACAGACCAAAGAAATCATCATTTGATTATGCATAGTCAGTAGAAATGCAAAGCCCCCATCTAGTGGTTATTTTTCTTCCTTTCAGCCCGGTGGAGGAAAAATTCAATATCCTCTACACACGTGGTTTGCAACTTCCCAGCCAGACACTTTCGGTAAGCCAAGCTTCTTTGAGTATTGCTTCAATGTACCGTCTACACACAAAGTGATTTATATGCTATGGCTGGGAAGAGGTAAGTTAAGATTTTCTCTCCTATTGAAGAATATCCAGGGCCGGACGAATGTCGCTCGGTACTGCCCGGGGGGCGGGGGTTAAAAAAATAGACAAGCTGTTGTGAATAATTTATACGCTGTGCCTTGTTGGGGTATCTGAGAAATATGGGTCACCGTGGTTCACCAACCTATTGACCCCACTTCGCTAAAATCTTTGTAAATTATACTGATGAGATGCTGTCTCACTTGTAAAGATATAATTCAATAGGGAGCAGTTCTCTCAACTTCTGTGGTGAACCAGGAAGCCTAACCGAAATCCTCGTCAAACTTCTTACCGTTAGATTCCGACTTAAGTGTGCATGACCTTAGGTTTGGAATAGGAACCCGTATTACAAGCGAACGCGGGGCATTGGTACTGATGCTTTTTTAGTTAGTCACTTCACCCGTCAATTTAGGTTGCGAACCAAAGTGCAAAAAGCACTGGAGATGCGCGACGTCACGTTGATCCATAGATCACCAGGCACACCACACAATCACCTTCGAACATCACTGGTGGATTATAAACTAATACTGTATAAAGCCTACGACGTTTAAGCATTTATAGTTCGGCGCTGCTTGAATGCTCTGACCTATGTATAAGCTACAAAGACAAGTGGTTCTCCGATCAAGCGGCGGTTTTTAAGTTATCCCATTAATGCCAATCGTCTAAAGCTAAGGATGGGTAACGATAAAAAAAGTTGTTACCTCAGACAGACACTAGCTCTCCGGCTACTCCTGATTTTGAAAATATTGTTGCGTTTACTGTCCTCAACCCTGCACTCTGACAGTCGGTGTAGCATTTGTTCAGGTTTGTGTACACAGATAAACCACTGAGAATTGGAACTGTGGCCTTGTGGCTTTCTGTTCACTGTCGTTTCCAGTAGGCTACAGGGCGCTGGGGGCCAGCCCATTACTCTACACACTCATAACATATTTGGCAGTGCATGATGGGCCACAGTCATGGCAACCCGCAATCGTTACTCAATGACTTATATCGTTGGCTCATAAGAATAAGGTTTGAGGTCGGTAGCACTAGGATCCGAAGGATGCGCGGTAGTTGTGAGTACCGGCATTAGGAAACGGCTGTCTAGCTTAAGCTTAAATGTGTGGCGGCTAGCTGGCTGAGTATGGCTGCGACGAAACTTATCGAAATCACAAACCTTCTACTACTCCCAATGCACTTTAACCGTTTACAACCGTCGTCAGTTGCTGACCTCTCTTTGGAGGACCAATTTTGGAATGATATTATTACGTGTAATCTCTCATTGGGGCTTAAAATTCATTTTTAAGCAAAAAGCAATCACCCAGAACACGTCTCGTGTCACCTCTATCGTGCATTCCGTTTCTGACTTTGATTCGCTTGTTCGCCACATGTCCGCTCATCTCGTTGACCTTGCCCAGCGCACTTCTGTCCTTGTGTCTGATTGGCTACCTCAATGTGCATCTGTCCCCTTTTTTGCGGTCACCGCAGTATCGCGCCTGTACAGTGTGCGAAGGAGGAAAAATTGAGGTTACAGATCGGGTCACTGAAGCGACTTGGTCTGGCTTCACATGATCCAATCCCAGCGGACAAACTTTACCAAATACAGCTCCAAGGATCTTACAGATGCCACCGGATAAACTTCAGCTGCAGACGGGCGAGGTAATCACAGAGCATGGGATTCGTAGCTGGATCAGATCTCGTTGACTGAGTTGTCCCAGTTGAGAAAAGAGAGTCTGGAGGTGGACGTTGTGCAACGCCAGTTGAACCGACTTTTTCGTCTGGCAGTTGTCAACCAATCTAAGTTTGTCCTGTATACTTGGCTTGAGATGTGCAACAGAAGGATTGTCCTAAGAACAAATCCATTGGAATCCTCGTGCCTCCCCGACTATCACAGTGAACTTATTGCTGGCCAGAAATACCACCATCATGTTTGAATGGCCGGCGACGTAACTTTCTCTTCTATCCTTTTCTATAGCTGTCCATTCACACTGACACATCCAGTTGTTCAGCCCACAGCCAGTTAACTTTTTACCATTATTAACTATCTTGTCTTCTTACGCCAAAATAGAGAGTTCAGAGGACAACAAGGTACTCCACTGTACCTAGAGAAAATTGAACGCTGCATCTATCAGAGGCCACAGACTATTTCCACTTGCGAATCCTCGAATGGGAGATGATAATTGTTTTGGTATACAAGGTGTAGTGACGTAACAGTGCTGAGAAGCACGAGTTCAGGTAGGACTGGAACCACAGGCGAATCCCGTAAGTGTTTCTTCTCGAGCGGATCGTCGAATCAGGGATGGATCAGATGCTGCAACTTCTTGATGGATTTAAAAGCGGAACAGCCGAATCACATCCAACTCAACTAATTAGTACCCACTTTCAATGCACTAGCAGTCTCTACTGTGTCAGTTACGTGAACTTAACAAGAGATATGAACATGAAAGGTTTAGAGTAAGGAAATTTGCTGGAAACAAAAGGATAATACCAATGGTGTGGGAAAGTCATCATCCTCATTATGCACGTTAGATAGATGTGGGAAACATCTCAGTTACTGTGCCACAATACATAAAGAAAAACAGGAATGCAACTGACGCCAGCCAGCTGAGATATTGGTAAGGAATGGGCATGATTCCGGTATGCTACCAGCCAGCTACTATGCAGAAAATAAATTTACCATGTAAAATCATCTAAGGCTAAGTAGTGAGATCGTGGTTGGAGAGAAGGCTAAAAGGGATATGGTGGGACAAAGAAACTCACAGTACAAGCGCCATTTAGGTCAGCTCCTTTCCATATCAGCAAGTGTATCCAGCCAAACGTGTTCATCGTCTTTCGGACCCCAAGTAGAAAGCCGAGACGCTTCATCCAAGGCCAGCTTCGAAGTGAGGGCCTTCATTTCTCGACCAAATCATCGCTTGGCCACCCCTCCTCTTCTTCCATCCACACCCCCGGCGCGCAAACAACGCATATGGCAGGAGTCGGCGGGCTGACATGCGTAACACGTGGCCCAGCCATCGGGGCCGGGTGCGTGAAGTAACGGTGCTGAGCGGTTCATTTCCTTTTCCCGTACCGTAAACAAGGCGTCGAACACACTCGTTACTCACGCTGTGTTCCCACCAGATGTGAGCCAAATTACGATCGCAACGGTGGTCGAACATAACTGGCCTCCTTCTGTCGGCTGGTCTAAGAGGCCAGATCTCGCATCTGTACAGTAAGGTCGAACGTGCCGCTGTATTGCACATTCTACCCTTCAGAGTAAGTGTGATGTCGCGCCGGCGCCAGAGGTGGCGACGGTTAGCATGAGCGCCTCGAGCTTTCGATATACGGTTCGTAATCTCATCTTCAATCCCATGGGCGCTGATACAACTTCCCAGGTAGTTGAATGTTTAACCGACTTCTAGCTGATCCCCACCAAGAGTCAGCGGAGAAGGAGATCTAGGCCAATCTTGGAGACACGTTTTGCATTTCTAGGGTGCGAAGCAAAGCCGAAGTGACGGATAGCCGGTGCTAATCTGCACAGTGCAGCTTGGCACCTTTGTGAGCTGTCGCAGATTAGGGTAATATGGTCAGTATACTCCAAGTCAAATTCGTTCTCTTGGGAGCAGATCCACACCATCTAAGTCCTGCCTTGTGCACGCGATTTCCATGACTTCATGAATAGCGAAGTTAAAGAGGAAAGGTGACATCGGACATCCTTGTCTCACACCGCTGGAGATAGTAAATGGCGACGACAGCTGGTCGTTAGCCTTACGCTGCCCGAGCTACGCGCGTATAATGCTCGGATAATATTTACGTATTTCGCTGGCACACATTTCCTCAGTAGACCGTCCCAAAGAGGACGTCTGTCCACCGCATCGAATTCCCCTTTGACATCGAGGAACACGACAACGGTGGGCCGTCAGTATATGTGACGGTGCTCCAACAACTGACGTAAAGTGAATATGTGGTCAATACAGCCACGACCTCGACGAAAGCCGACTTGCTCTTCACGAATAAGACTTTCACGAGTACCAGTCAGTCTGTGAAGGATAACAGAGGCATACAATTTGGAGGCGATGGAGAGCAGACTGATTGCTCTATGGTTGCCGCATTCCGATCGTGAACCTCTCTTAAAAATTGGAATCATGGTGGAACGGCTCCAGTCGGTTGGGACAGTTTCCTGCTCCCACAGTAGCACTAGTAGTAACTCGTATACATCGTTCACAATGGCAGGTCCCCCGAATTTAAAAAGCTGAAGGAAGATCATCAGGTCCCGTGACTTTATTTAACTTCAACAGTTCGCTCTCACTTCGACTTGTGAGGGAGAGGACAGATCCAAATGGACTGCCCATAGAGCAGGACGATTAATGACCGGCAGGAAATCTGACAATTTCGACCGATGAAATTGCCTTTCCAAGTGCTCAGCCCAACGCTTCAAATGTTTCGGCAAGTTGTGGATTGACTGTCCATTCTCGTCACGTATAGTTTTACCAACACCAGGTCTCCTGCTGCTCCTTTCCTTCATACGGAATAACTTACGATGGTTACAAGGGTAGCCCTCATTTCTATCTCTGCTGCACGACGATACAACCAGGATTCGCAGTCTATCTTCAGGCTAGCAAGGAGTTTTGCCCGGAGCACTTTGCGAGTTTCATTGTGTTCGCTTCCAGCCGGAATATGCCGGCGAGCATCGATAAGTTCCAGAGACTGCGAAGGGATCCGATATCCATGTTGACGACTAGACTTACCACATGAGGATTCGTTTGCTGCTAGTAAGGTCTGGTGAACATGAGACACTGAGCTTCAGTTGTAGCCAGTGAGCGCTTATTCAACTCGCATGACAGCGTAGTTTGATAGGCATTCAGAACAGCTGATTTCGCTAGTTGGCTAGTGTCAATGCACTCACAACGTCTTCGTGGATGTTCGCCAAAACGCATCCGCAGGTCAGCACATACAAGTGCATGATCGGTGTCAACACCTGTGCTCCAAATCGAGCGACAGTTCTGGACGCAGCCTCTCTTGCTGTAACTTCTCTCAACGTGATCGAGTTGCGTCCATAGCTGCTTCGATGTTGGTGGGCGCCAAGTCACCCTCCGGTGAATGCTGTGTCAGAAATTAGTGCTCGCAAGAAATAAGCAAACATCTTCAAACAATGGAAGCAACTGCACACTGTTATCGTTACGGGCGCCTACACCGAGCTGACCACCCAGATGCAGTTCATCAGTGGATAATTTTCCAAATTGGACGTTCCGATCCCCAGTCAGCATTAGAGTGTCCGAGCTGCTTCTGTGGCAAAGGAACTCGTTCATTTGGCGGTAGAAGTCATCTTTTACCGAATGATTGCTAGAGTTTGTTGGAGCATAGCAAACAATGAGCAATAGACACGTGCTTTAAACGGGGCAGCCAATTGGACCGCATACATCCGGCTACTGAGTGGGATGCAAGCAACTAGAGCAGCTTCAGCCCGGGGACTCTGGGCAATGCCAACACCGGCTTGGCCGGTTCTCGAAGCTACGTGGCCACTAGATAGGCGCAGTAAGAATGTGCTGTTGGTGTCATCTGAAGGGTCTCGCAATGTGAGCACGGAGCTCAAGTCTGGCAGGCAGGTCTCCGATAAGCAGCAGATATCGATCGAGAGGGTCTCTAATGTTCGGGCAAGTGCTGCCTGTTGACCGATCTAAATCAGTGTGCGTACACTGAGGCATACCGAGTTGAAGGAGGATGGAGGGCTCCAAAGGGAAGCCGATGAACTTGGCTTGGCCGTTTGCTTAGACATAAGCTTGTCGATAGGGCAGGAATGACGCTCCGCGTTCACATGTGAGTTGCAGCTAGCATGTAAAAGCCCATCAAAGTAAGATGATGGAAGGTCAAGAATCGGGGGCTTGAAAACGTGGATAAAAGTGAAGCTGGAAGGTAACGATAAGGGTGAATGCCGTTAACAGAGTGAATGAGTGGTCGGGAAGGCTTAAGCAGTAGCATGCAAACATCTAGCCAACCTGCCCGATGCAACAGATAAGGCTCCGTGGTTTACCTTCTGCGCTTGCCAGAACATCAGGAAATTATTTGCGGAAGGATTCATAGGATTGCGTAGGCAGGATATGTCAGGTTGCCCAGGGCTAGACAGCAGAACGATTAGGGTTCTCAGACAATGCCTTTGGTTTAATATACCTGACCGCAAAGCAGCGGGTTTTTCAATGGGTTACAAGGAGTCCGTTTTAAAGAATAAGGAGCCACCCTCATTCCAACCCGAAACCTGCATGACCGGGAGGCTGAGTTTGTCTGGCCTCTAACCATTGGCCAGTGGCACTGAAGGTGCGAAAAAACACCACTTAGAATAGCTCAATGGATCGCTGAGGCACACAAACCATCGCATCACGGTAAGGTCCAGCATCATGGCAATGTTTGGGGGAAAGTTCACTGGTTGTGGAGTAAAGTACAGAAAATATAATTGAAGTATGAAGATGGGAGTCAGTGGGCAGTAAGGAAAGATTTCCTGTTGCCACCCAAGAGTTTCCATTTAATGTTCAAACCCCTTAACCATAGTTTCCTTAACAACACCTATTGGAAATGAGTCCCAGCGCTCGGTGACCCGGTGCGATAACCGAGTTCCCGCTTTTATTCGGTCGGAACACGTTTGTTCAGCTTCATGCAATGCTCGAGAAGACCAGACAGTATAGCAGGACTAACTTGCGGAGAGAAATCCAGTCTAACCTACCCAGTTACAATATGGTATATTAGGATTAGGTCCCCTCAGTTCATCGAATGCGACCCCAAATAAGTAGACCCTAACGGTAGGTTTGTTGTCGTAACGCCTTGACCGACCTAATACAGTCACGCAACATCCTTTCTAGGGCTGTTTTGTCTTGGACAAGGCTTGGTGCCCAGGTCTGGATGAAGATACTTCTTCAATCGTCTAGCATTGATGGCGAAGACGCACCGGTTGTTATTAAGGTCCAATCCGACATTCCCTCTCCGCGTCACCCACACACGTGGCAGTAATATCGAAAAATGCCTAAAATGAATAATCACCATGATAATACAAACCTTTTCCGAGAGGATTGATCAACATAGCAATACTAATAGAGGATATCTCTAGTTGGCGATTTTTAACCTGATCGGAAGACGTAATTAAGCGCAGCCTCGTTCAAGGAAAACGGATTCCACTCCACATCAATTCGTTTGATGTTGACTGTCATCATATCACAACGAACATGACGTTAGATGACATCCACAACTCTGACTACAAGTCAAGGCAACATGAGCGGGGCGCATTTTCTACCTTTACAGGAGCAACTACTGATGAATTGAAACAGCACCATTAAAAATCCAAACTTAAACAAATGAAAAAATGTCACTAGGTGCATAAGTGGCACCCAAATCAAGTGTCTCAATTGGTAAGCAACGGTGATACGTTCTTGAGGCGGATCACTGATATGTGATTCCTGTTGACGGTACAATGCCAAAGCCCAGTTTGACAATCGGGGTGATGGCTCCTCAGTTTACAACAACACATTTTTCTAGATGTGTTTGGACTTATTTATGCCTTTATGACCATATTTAAAGGCACGCGTAGTATGCGCAGTACCTCGAAGATTTTTCTCCCAAAATAATCGACAAAGAACAACAGCATTGACCTTGTAAATAGCTTATCTGAAGGAAATGACTGAAATAGTGAAATCCCATATAGCCGCGGCAGACAGAGTAAAAACGATGTTTCGATGAAAAGACCAAGGCCGATTTGAACACCGCGACACTGATTTCACCGAATGCTATGCAACAACCCGGGGATCAGTCAGTAGACTTAGTCATCGCCCTTTTTACCGTCTAGTCACTGTGTACTTTGGGCAATATCGTGGTGTTGTGTTACGCTTCGTATTCCACAGCGTGTCGTGTTACTGATGAGCAGTGATTCAGTTGCCTTTTTAGACAATATACGCAAAGGGTTTACGAGGTCAGTTACTGTAACGTATGCGGATAGTCTTCGGCTAAAAGCGAACAAAAAGTAACGGATCTGCTTGCTATCGATTAGTCCAAATCTGCCAAAATGCCCGCCGAGCGATGGCTGTCTACTACTCAAATTCCCAACCTATGGAAGCATGGTGTTATAAACGTCCTAGTTGGGAAGGACGAACTCCTTCACTTGTAGATTCTCACGCACAGAGTAGCTTAGAGCAGGAGTGTCCAAACATTATGCAAGCAGGTAAAAACATGTCGGGTCATATTCAGTTTGACATTAGATAATAGCAAAAAGTACACATATAATCTAAACCTGTATTTATTACTTCATGTTGAGGCCGCGGGCCGGTTGAAATGTTAACACAGGTCGCATTTGGCCCGCGGGCCGGACTTTGGACACCCCTGGCTTAGACTATTCAAATGGGAACGACTTGGCCGGCAGACGCGAACGGAACATGTAAACTCCGCACCACTGTACCGAGATCCGCAGAAAAAAGACTGGCCAATAATAAGTGTGTTTTTACTGATTCACCCAAGGCAACCGAGAGTAGTATTTGTGTAACCTATAAGGGAAGGCGTATATTTGTTGATACGTGAGTTGCCATGTAGTGGTCCTATCTCCGGGCCGAGATGGGAAGGGTCTGATGCTGTTGAAACCTTGGACGCATCACAGTTATCGAGTGTGCTCGAGGGAAGAGGCAAAGGCATGAAACGGCCAAGAGGCAGACCCTTGACTTGAGGAGAGCCCGGGAGATACTATAGTTAGATTAGCGCGAGTGCGGTGGAAACTGTGCGGGATACGTTGGCCGTGTTCTCAGTGAGCACAACTCCGTTGTGATTTGTGCAGATGCGTGGGCCCTTGCTGGCGGTTTCCATAAGGAGAGCTCCGCTCTGAAGTGAATAGTTTGGGTCTGTTTGGCCACCGGGTTGTTCGGGCCGATGGTGAACTGGCGCCGGTGAACTCCGGTGCGTTTGGTAGGGTTTTGCCAGCCCTGTTGCAGGATTACAACAATAATGGTTGAAAATGACAGGATAATAGGAAATTTCTGGTTTAAGTTGGCTCACCGAGTTATTCGCATGAACACATGTGTGCTGGTGAATACACAGTTTGCGTTAGTTCTTTTTCCGATGGAAACGGACCCTGCCACGCAGTGGACATGGGGTAGAATGTAGTCAAACCGTATGTTAATAAACGTCAATTTGGGGGCGAAAATAAAGTGCGAAGGTAGAGCGTTCCAGCTTCTGGATACCCGAACACCGAAAATGTTTAGTAGACTACCAACTCGACTGTAGTATGTGGTCACAGGTTGGTACTGTGGCGAAGTTGCAACAAATCACGGCAAACCTGATCGGAGTGAGTCAGTAGTTGGTACACCATGAGAAGGTTTCCTCACAGGTCTTGATCTTCGCCACAGTACAAGACTAAGACTTGCAGCCTGAGTTAGTGGGGGTTGTGAAACCATCCTCTAATGCTTTCGTCACCCTACGTTGAGGTCTTTCAGGCGCATCGGCATCGTGTTTGCGAAGGCTGTCAGGCCTGGATCGCGTACTTCAAGTGAGACCTCACGTAGGCATTCAGCATTTGTAGCAATATTGATGGAGCTGCCGACTTTCACATCCATCTGATGTTGAATGTGGAAGCTGCTTATCCAACCTAGCACAGGGTCATCAATTCCATAGCTTTGAACATAATAAAGAACACTGCGGATAGCCCAGTTCCTTCAGCATTATACGAGTAGAACAAGTTGGCGCACCATGTAGGTATTCGTCTCGAGTGTTGTAGATGTTGGATGAGTCAGTGAGTTACGGAGAAAAGCGAAGAGATCAGGATTTTTCCGGTGGGGAGATATGGGGTCAGGCTAAAACAGGCGTCACTGGCTTTGCACATGACCCAAGCCTAAGCCATTGGTGCAGTTGGACACATGCTATGGTACAATCAAGGGCTCCTTGTCTGTCGTCGGCTTCACTGCAGTGACTCGCAACACGTGCGACACGAAAGGATCTCATCTGCTGGCCTGATTGCTTCCAATCTCTTACACCTCAGTCGCTCAGATGCAGCAACCACCTTAGGTACATTCTCATACGTAGCGAATACTTTTTTGCCCTACTGTTGCTTCCGTTGATATAGTACTTGTCTGGAGAAATAACTACTTACAATTTCAATCTGGATCGCGATTCACTCTAGTTAATCAACCTCAACGAACTCCGTCACTGGGACCGTATCTGAAGCCGATAACTGGTTGGTGCTGCCGGCCCTCAGTAATGCACCCCACGACCGGTTTCCTCCTGGTTTGCGCACATCACCTTGTAGTAACAGAACAGTGACATGATCCCGGGCCGTAGCCATTGCAGGTTGGAGCGCTTACTCCTACACTCACGATTCACGAGAAGCGCTTGTCACAGCGATTGATGACTGCCAAAAACGCCTAACATCTAGTCACACTATGCCATATTGTATGACATGATGACTAACCAAGCAACGCGTCTTTCCCATTGCACACCTGTGTGAGGAGGCAGCCGACTGCCTCTATTTAAAACTGCTAGGCACCTTTAATGGAGTTCGCTATCAACACCTGGGAATTTTCGACCGGATAAAGAAGAAATACTGATAAAAGGGGTGGTGGGTGGAATGTACTGCCGGACACCACCCGAAACCTAACACAATCCCTGTAGTTGCGCAAATCGTATCAGTTCAGTTTTAGGTGTGTTCACCGAGCCGAAATATTTCGTTGCAGACGTTTAATTAGCAATCGAGATGACTTTGTCAGCGAGCACTAAGCAAAAATTGACCAAGAAGAAAGTGATGTTTGAACATGGTAGGACAGAATCACATTGTAATATTGAGGAAGCAATACGAGAAGATGAAAACCATCTGTTTACGTCCTTCGTGTGCAGTGGATATTCACACCATTTCGTCCGAACATACATAACTTGCAAGACTAAAAATGCCACACTTGAACCAACAACAACGAAACCAATCGGTTTACCCTACATCAAGGACGTATCGGGAATGTTTGCTCGACTCCTCAAATCTTAACACGTACTGTTAGCTCACTTACCAACTACTACTCTGAACGCAACCCTATCTAGACCGAAGGGGAAGACGGGAGCACATGAGGGTCGGAACTTATTCTACAGGATACAGTGTAAAAGTGTGATAAACACTATGCGGGCCAGACAGGGAGCAAGTTATCTACAAGGTTACCAGAATATAAGTGAGTCTGTGGAAACCATTATTCATCATCATTGGTCTCGACGTCTTACTGTAATAATGGACAAAACTGACTACATGAAGAAAGCACAAGAACTGCTTGGAGATGTGAACACCTACCAACCGATAAGTGAAGACCCTACAAAACGTCTGGAAAGCAAGCTCAACAAAACTCTTCAAAGATTGGAACAAATGGGACAGATCACGAAGTTAGAACACAGCAAGATGAAACCCGAGGATTCAGTTCTACCACGGTTCTACGGCCTACCTAAAGTACACAAAAATGGGGTACCGCTTCGTCCTATCGTGTCATTACCCGGGGCACCAAATTACAAGCTGTCTAAGGAACTTTGGAAACGGTTGAAACATCTAATCGCAGGCTCAGAGCACTCAATCCATTCGGCAGAACAAATTCCTGAAAACTTAAGGGAATAACAATAGAAAGAAACGAGATAATGGTCTCTTTTGACGTTACAGCTCTGTTCACATCAATTGACACGACACTGGCAAGGCAAACAATGAGGACTCTGCTTGAACAACACGGAGCGGTAAATACCAGCAACCGAATTGAAGCCACACAAATGATGGAGTTGCTTGATTTCTGTCTCACCACACATTTCACTTTCAACGGTCAAATGTACAAACAGATAACGGGTACGCCAATGGGATCGCCAATCTCTGGACTGGTAGCGGAGGCAGTGATGCAAAGCTTGGAAGAGAAGGCATTGCCACTAGTGAAGCCCAAACTTTGGGTACGTTACGTAGATGATACTTTTGTCATCCTCAAACGCTCCAGACTACAAGAATCACATCAACTAATCAGCAATATTTTTTCCGGCATCCATTTCACCAAAGAGGAAGAGAACAATGATCAGTTGCCATTCTTGGACGTGCTCGTGAGAAGACATGCTTCTGGGTCACTGGAAACAACAGTTTATCGGAAAGCGACCCACACCGATCAGATCTTAAACTATCGCAGTAACCATCCGACCACATACAAGCGAAGTTGCGTGAGGACGCTTTTCAAACGGGCCCAGACACATTGTAGCACGCCGCAACTGAGGAAGGCGGAGGAGGACCACCTATTTAACATGTTTCAGCGAAATTCATACCTTAGAAGCTTTATTCTACGCTGCCTGATGTCGAAGAGCCAGTCACCACCCGCGTCCACATGTGCAACAGAAAGAAGAACTATTATCCTACCTTACATCCATGGGATCTCTGAAATGGCAGCGAGGCTTCTAATGCCTCACGGGATAACTGTTGCACACGAAGCAACGGAAACCATACGGAATAAACTTTTTAAGGTAAAGGACAGACTGTCTAAGAAAGAAACATCGGGTGTGGTTTACAAAATTTCCTGCAAGAACTGTGAGAAGTACTATGTAGGCCAGACTGGAAGAAAACTTGCACGAGACTGCACAAATATAGTCTGGCCATCCGCCGCCACGATGAGAAATCCTTAATGTCCGTACACATGGATGCCGAGAACCATCAGTTTGATCTGGAGAACGTTGAAATACTTGGAAGAGCAAGAAACCGCAGAGCGCGTGAGTTCCTCGAGGCCTGGCATTCTGGCCGGAACTCAATCAACAAACACCTGGAGCTGGAGGGTGTCTATGAAGCTCTGCAGGTTAAGCCAGCGTTAGGCACCAGATCGACAAGGAGAAGAGGTGCCCACATGACGGACACGTGAACCGATCGAAGGCTGACATTCGAAGCAAGCAACAATCAATAGCCATTCAGATCTGGTATTGGTTTGCGAGACTCCGCGAATCAGCATCAAATAGCTGCACTGAAGATGTTACCTAGTTTGGTAACGAATCGTCTGCAACAGAAATGCCCAGCTCGGAGAACAGGACAATCTTTTCATCGCTAACCTCACCAGGGTAGGGCTAGCGTGGTCACGAAATCCGTTTGCTTGCATAGCTTTGGCTTCAGCCGCCGAATTGCTGCCGCCTCCGCAAACTGTAGTAAACGGGGATTAGCCTGTTTGCTAACTACCCTGAAATTGCCACGTGGGTTCTGGCATTCAGGGCAGTCTAGTATGTGGCGGGCAATAGAGCTAGTTGGTAGCTTCGGACCCTTAGCAATCATGTTTCGCGGAACATGCTCTGCAATCCTCGCTGACAGCCTTCTCTCAGTTCGGCCTACGTACTTGCTACCGCAAGTACAATTAAAGAGGTAAATGCAAGAGGTGGTAACTTGAGAGTCTGGTCTGTCCAGGTTGGATTTACAGAGCAGCCTTCTGACTTGATGCAATACCACTAGCTCAGCCGCATGGTAACACTTCTTAATCGATTGACGAAGGCGATGCCTGCATCTTCGGTCAACTTGATCTTGGTGTGCACGGACGAAGCCACCTCGATTGATGACGAAACGTCTGCAACGAAATAGTTCGGCTCGGAGAATAAATCTAAATTTGAACAGACAACCCGAGCTACCGGTATTCCGCTTTCTTGCTAGTAAATGGCATCAGTTTCTTCTTCTACTGAACCACGAGTTGCCGCTGCAATCGGAATAGGTTGCCAAATTGTATACACAGCGAACACACAGAGAACATTTGATGACCATGAATTTCGACAAATGCCATCATCCATCTTACACTACTTACAAGGTAGGTGGAATGTTAATGGCCTCGGAAAACGTTAAATGTTTTCATCTCGTTCGCCCAGCTTCCACATGACCAACACAGCTCCGGATTCACTTGGAGGCTTAAGAGGCCATAGTGAATGAACGAGTACAAAGCAGAGTGTTATTATCACTCAAAGTTCCTTAAGGAAGCTACTACAGCCGCTCCTGAAAGCCATCTATAATATTTAAAATTATCTGCGCGTTCCACGTCCAATCAAAATTCGGTTACGGTTGTGGTTGTAACGGCGGCGTCGTAAGCATGTTGGAAACCCATTCGCCAATATATGCAGTGTCGGTGTTCGCTGCGGTAGGCCAGACAGTCCATCCGGTCACGTGCTTGCACTAGCCCAAGTATTGCAACGTGTTCTGGAGTGGTGAATCCGATTCGGTGCAGGTCAATTTGTCCCATCAAAAGCGTTTCATGTAGGCGGTGGCCGACTTGTCGGCTAGGCCAGCTGTCCGTGCAACAAAGCTGCATGAAATTTGTTATAGTGAGCACATAGGCCACAGCAACGACGAAAATGACCTGAAAAACGTAAGCAGCAGGACAAGAACGTATTCATGTAAGGAAGATGAAAATGCAAGGCCAGCAGACTGTTGGCTGAATCCATAACGATCCTTCCGATTGCTTTCGGGCAACACCAACATGCAACAAGTTTTTCACTTCATGACTTTAGGTTATTGACACCTTTGCACGGAATTCCAAGATGGTTGTTTAACGGTGAAACTATTTACGAAAACAATTAGGCTCCACCCCAGGTGGTCCCTGGAGACTTCGTAGACAGATCGAAAAGTGTGAAATGGCCCGCTGTTTTCTTGAAAAAATAGGCCACAGTAATTAATGTTAAAATATGTACTGAACAGGATGCATAACATAGAGCAACGGTACTGTACTGACTTGCGCATGCATATGTATGCCTAAGGGGAACGTCGAAACATCATCATCATTATACACATCAGCTAGAGGTGGGAAAACACCTCCGCTATTGTGCCGCAATACATGAAAGAAATGGTTGGCGGCATCCGGTTTCGGACTTGCCTGTCACTGTGGCAAGCCACAGGACGCCTGCGCCTACAGAGGGACCATGGATGGCTTGCGCTGCACCACCCACAGCTCCAACCACATACCCCATATCCAGTGTAAACCCGAAGGAATAAGACCGGGAGGCATGCGGATGGGAACCACGTTTCATCAACGGAGCCGGCCCACACTCCTTCACAGGCAAACACAAGCACGCTGTAGTTGGGGAATCAAGCGCACACAAGGCGGTGGCTGGACCGTAGTCCGCTCCACACTGAGTGCATGGAACCGCTCTTCGAGCCTAGCACGGCCACAAGAACCGTGCACCCCGTCCCCTCCAGCAACGACCAACTGTCTCCTGGAGCCAGTATGAACGATGTAGTGGGTAATAGACAGGTAGGCACCTTGTCAACATACACATCAAGGGCAACCATACCAGGGATATCAAACAACAGCCATTCACTTTAAACGACAAGCTGAAATAAAATAAATCCAATTATGCATACAGATACGGTGGCATAACTCTTCGCTAAATTACCATATGAAGTAAGTTGGTTAGCAACAAATCCGTGATAAGTAAGAAATGTCCACAACTTACTTAAAATGCTACAAACGCAACAAAATTACCGAAGATAAGCGCAATTAGTGCAAGCAACGTGGCCAGTTAATAGAACATTATTCAGGGAGGCAGAACAAACCAAATAAAGCGGAATGAAATTTCTCCAGCTTAAAAAGACCTAGTTTAAGTGTAAGTTGGTTTAGCCCAACTGCGGTGAAGAAGCATCAAGAATGCAACATCAGCCTCAGCATGGGGCACATACATACATACATATAACACAATACACAAAGGAAAAATAGATACAACAGTTGCATGCCAGCTGAGCTACCAGCAACGGATAGGCATCGTTCCGGTAAGCTTCCAGCCAGCTACTAGGCAAAAAGAAGAAAAAAATTTTAAATTATGTTTTACCCTAGGAAATGAGATCGTAGATGGAGGGGGAGACTAAAAGGGATGGGGAGGGACAAAGAAACTCACAGCAGGAACGCCACTGAGGTCGGCTCCTTGCCATGTCAGCAAGTGTATCCAGCCAAACGTGTTCACCGTCTTTTGGACCCCAACCAGGGAGCCGTGACGCTCCAACCGAGGCTAGCTCCGAAGTGAGGGACTTCATTCCTCTGGACCAAGTCATCGCTTGGCCACCTCTCCTCTTCTTCCACCCACATCCCCGGTGAGCAAACAACGCATGTCGCGGGAGTCGGTGGGCTGGCATGCGTAACACGTGGCCGAGCCATCGGAGCCTGGTGCGGGAAATAACGGTGCTGAGCGGTTCAGATCCTTTTCCTGGGCCGTAAACAATGCGTCGAACACGCTCGTTACTCACGCGGTGTTCCCACCATATGTGAGCCAAACTGCGAAGGCACCGATGGTCGAACGTAGCTAGCCTCTTCAAGTCCGCCGACCTCAGGGGCCAGGTTTCGCAACCGTACAGTAAGGTCGAACGTACCGCTGCATTGTACACTCTACCCTTCAGGGCGAGAGTGATGTCGCGCCACCGCCATAGGTGGCGAAGGTTAGCAAAAGCACTCCGAGCTTTCGCTATACGGTTCGTGATCTCGTCTTCGATCCCAAGGGCACTGATACAACTTCCCAGGTAATTGAATTTCTGAACGACTTCCAGCTGATCCCCACCAAGGGTCAGCGCAGGAGGCGATCCTTGCCAATCTTGGAGGAACGCTTTGCACTTCGATGATGCAAAGCAAAGCCCGAAGCGGCTGACAGCCAGTGCTAATCTGTCCAGCGCGGCTTGGCACGTCTGGGAGCTGTCACAGATGAGGGAAATGTCGTCTACATACTCCGAGTCACGAAGTCGTTCTCCTGCGAGGAGCACCACACCTTCCAAATCATGTGCTGTAAATGCAAACTCCATGACTTCGTCAATAGCGAAGTTGAAGAGGAAAGGTGACAGCGAGCATCCTTGTCGCACACCGCTGGAGATATTAAAGGGTGGCGACAGCTTGCCGTAAGCCCTCACTCCGCCCGTGCTACGCAAATATAATGCTTGGATAATATTTACATATTTCTCGGGCACACCTTTCCTGAATAAACATTTCCAAAGGGCACATCGATCAACCGAATCGAAGGCACCTTTGATGTCGAGGAACACGACAACGGTGGACCGCCAATATGTGTGGCGGTGCTCCAACAACTGACACAAGGTGAAGATGTGGGCGATGCAGCCACGACCCCGACGAAACCCGGCTTGCTCCTCACGAATCTGGCTTTCACGAGCGCCAGTCAGTCTGTGAAGAATGACAGAGGCAAGCAATTTGGAGGCGATGGAGATCAGACCTATTCCTCTATGGTTACCGCATTCTGAGCGCGAGCCGCCTTTGAAGATGGGAACAATAACGGAGCGGCTCCAGTCGGTTGGGACAGTCTCCTGCTCCCACGGTTTCACTAGTAATTCATGTAAAGCATCAATAAGAGCAGAGCCTCCGAATTTGAAGAGGGCTGGAGGAAGATCATCTGGTCCCGCGGCTTTGTTCAAGTTCAACAGTTTGATGTCACGTCCGACTTCTGAGCGAGAGGGTGGATCCAAAGGGACAGCCCACGGAGCAGGGCGATCCCTCGCCGGCGAAGAATCGAATAATTCTAGCCGAAGCAAAGATGATCGGCCCGAACTGGCCGCGAGACTGTCTTCCTTCATACGTGCGTGTGAACACAGAAGAAACCTATCGAAATGTTGATCACAACCAGGCCAAGACCACCTCGGAAGACAAAACGAACTACTTCCATGGTTTCCTAAGCATAAGATTCTCTGATCAGCCAAACATGAGGGCTAACGCAGACAGCAGTAGGGGTATATTTGCCACCAAGACAAATATCGCTAAATACATAAGTCACCGACGTTATGACGACACAGCGACCGTTTCCCAAAGAAGGGCTGTTTCAGGTACAACCTAGCTAACCATTTAAGAAACCATCCATTAACAGTGCCTCGAGATGTTGCGCCTAGTTCAAATGTCCGGAAACACATCAGAAGTGATCCGACCATTCACTTGCTTTGAAGAGGATTCATTGCAAATAGATCCAGTTAGATGAAAAACATCGCACATCCACTGGACGTCTGCTACATTAATGTGTATCCTCTCGACCCAGTGAGGAACTCGGAATCATGAGTGCAAGTTCGCAAACAGCCTTTTGAAGCTTTGAGTCCCGGCGAATGTCACGCACGCAGTGCTATGTGTACTGGTTAACTAAGGTAGCCGCGTTGTGAACTGCAATTCCTTCCAAAGCTATCTGGTTAGCGACCGATCCGGCAGACACATATGGTTGACGACACCCAACTCCGGATTTGCCTGTCATTGTGGCCTCCATGGGGACAGCCACAGGGAGCCTGCGCCTATTCAGGGACAATGGGTGTGCTTGCGCTGCACTACCCACAGCTCCATCCACACACCCCATATTCAGTGTAAACCCGAAGGAATAATACCGGGAGGCATGGGGATGGGAGCCACGTTATATCAACGGAGCCAGTAGACACTTCTTCAATACGCACAGCAGCAGCATTACTGTCTATGTGGGGAAGCATACGTACCTGACGTGCACAAGGCGGTGGCGTAGCTGTAGCCCGCTCCACACTGAATGGAACCACTATTTGAGCCTAGCACGACAATGAGGACCGTTCACCCTTCCCTCCCAGCAACGGGTTACAGTCTCCAGGATCTAGAAATCAAGGTGGAGGGTGTCAGACAAGGAGGCACCTTGTCGACATACACATCAAGCGCAGCCACACAGGGGATGTCAAACAACCAACATAGAATTTGAGGGAAAGTGAACACGCAGAAGAATAGATCGGAACAACTCAAATAAAGTGGAGTAACTTTTATCTAGATTAAAAAGCTGGTTTAAGTGCAAGTCCGTGTAGCCCAACTGCGGTAACGAAGCATCATGTAGGCAATATCAACTGCAGCATGAGGTACAAGGCGTTGGACATACACACCCTTATATAGACTGCGGTGGGTTAGTCTTATTACTTAATGCTACGCGATTACTTGTAGGTTGTATACACCACCCAGCGGGGACCAGCTTTTGTTAAGAGAACCAGTAAGCTGACGTATTTAGACAGGCATGGTAATTGACAACATTTTGTAAAGCATTGCTGACAAGTTCATTTTTCTTGACTTTTGCTGGACTAAGTTGGCCACAAATGTGAAGCACGCTGCTTTTCCGATAACTTTACTCCCCGACGGATGAAAGAGATATGTTCCATTGCCTATCAGAGCAGACTCCCCAAATCACTAATACACTTGATGTCGCCCTGGATTTAATCACAAAATAGTTAGCCGCCAAATTGTTGAAATAATATCGCAAATGATTTTAGTGATTGATCCACACTCGCTGGAAAAGATCGAATGGAAAATTTTCTTTTCTGCTCAACCCTCAAATTTGGAACCAATTCTGTTATTACATCGCATTAATAGTACGATATGGAAACAAAAAGTACGCGAAAAATATGGATTTTAATGCACATGAAAGTTTTCGCAATTATATCGGGTTTTCGTGACTCTAACATTTGGCAGCTGAAGTAGATATAAAAATCCGGACCCGACTTAAACAGGAAGAAAAAACGCTCAGCATGTGTCAGTAGTATGGCTCAAAGAACTGGTGGCAGTTTTGCAAAGAAGAGAGAGGCAAACCTACCATATCGTCATGCCTAAAAGCAGACTACTTGATTCACCAGAGGCCATGGTTAAAGTCTTTAGCGCTCATACTACGGAATGCTTGAACATTGAAAACGAAGCACCGGAGTTATCACCCTTGACAAACTTTTCTAAACAAATTTTAGCAAACACGCAGAATGACACAGAAGACACAACAAAAGAATAGAACTGAACAAATCAAATAAAGAGGAGTAACTTATTTCCAGATTAAAAAAGTTGGGTTAAGTGTAAGTCGGTGTAGCCCAACCACAGTAACGAAACAGCACGTATGCAACATCAACCTCAACATGAGGCACGCAGCAGTCGCATGGTTGACAGCATCCGGTTTCGGATTTGCCTGTGATGGTGGCCAGCCACAGGACACCTGCGCCTACAGATAGACCATGGGTGGGTTGCGCTGTACCATCCACAGTTCTATCCACACACCCAATATCCAGTGTAAACCCGAAGGAATAAGACCGGGAGGCATGTGGATGGGAGCCACATTTCATCAACAGAGCCGGCCCACACTCCTTCACAGGCAAACACAAGCACGCTGCATTTGGAGAATCAAACGCACACAAGGCGATGGCTGGACTGTAGTACCCTCCACACTGAGTGTATGGAACCAGTCTAGCAGGACCACAAAGACCGTGCACCCCGTCCCCTCTAGCAACGACCAACTGTCTCCTGGAGCCAGTATGGATGAGGTAGTGGGTAATAGACAGGTAGGCACCTTGTCAACATGCACATCAAGGGCAGCCACACCGGGGCTGACAAACAACAGCCAATCAGTTGAAATGACATGATCAAATACAATACGTCTGTTAAAGCGTACGGCCATGCCGACATAACCCTTCGCTAAATTAGCAAATGAAGTAGGTTGGTTAGTAACCCATCCGCGATAAGTACAAATTGTCCACGTTACTCAAAAATGCTACAAACGACAAAGTTAACGACGATAACCACAATTAGTATAAGCAACATGTTCAAGTTAATAGAAGATTATTCAGGTAGGCAGAACAAACCAAATAAAGCGGAATGAAATTTCTCCAGCTTAAAAAGACCTAGTTTAAGTGTAAGTTGGTTTAGCACAACTGCGGTGAAGAAGCATCGTGAATGCAACATCAGACTCGGGATGAGGCACAAACGGACGCATACAAACGTAAGAGCAACCCACTATGGTGCTCATCCTTGGCTTTGAGACTACACTTATGTCAATTCATTCTGTCAGCTTTTCTCCTTGTGTCAATTCTTTGACTGCGGACCATGAAAAGGTTTTTCGTTTCTAACGTCTCTCTACCACGACTTAGGAGGTAAATTGCGGGCTACGAATAACTCTTTCCTGCGTTCCCGCAAACCAACAAGAAGTCCATCCACATTGTTGCATATTCCCTTTCCTATTCTACTATGGAATCGAATTGAGCATGACGAAATATACCCTTTTTATAAATGGGCTCTCTGTAGAGTGACTGGTTGACAAGGTTGAATTACGTGTACAGCGTACTCCAATTTGGGTTGGACCCACACTCTGCATAACCTAGATTGAAATGAATAACGCAGAGCATTGCATTCTTAGACATGAGTGGCTGAACTCCAGAAAGTATTCCAGGTTGGCAAGCTTGAAGTGTAAGATCACTCTGACTGTTCTTTAAACGTCTTTAACACTAACTACCTTGTAGTCGGTAACCTTGTGGGTTGGTCTTTGTTTCTGACATACAGAAGGCGGCGATACACATGACTGGGATCATGCTGTTATACAACTGTGAGGTCACAACGTAGCCACTAGTAGCATGTGCCGAACAATCCGGTTACTATAATTTCTTACATGTGTGGAACTTGGAGCAACTCACGGATTTTAATTCTGACCAAGGTTGTGGGGTTTCTGTTGCGACGAAGTTACAAGTTTGCAGGGGTTATATGTACGTATTTAAGCAACTGTCTAAGCACCGGATATTTCTACGAGGATACCGAAACAATTATTATATGGTCAGTTGAGTATTGGGAAGCGGCATGTGGGAAAACCAAAGCTACTTTACCAGGACATGATTAAAGTGAGTCTCTCACGTTCTAATCTTGATTGCAAATCATGGGAATCGAAAACGGTTGATCGGCGCGTATGGCGCGATCTCATCACGAAGGCAGTTGCCGAGGTGCAGGAGAAAGCCCTCATGCATGCGGAGAAGAAGCGGCAAGTGCGGAAGCGGCAAGCACCGATGGGTTGTACTCCATCGACATCAAGGGCATGGTGTTGTAGCACATGCGGTCGCGAGTGCATGAGTCAGGCAGACCTAGTGAGCCATGAGCGAGGCCACTCGGGACCACTACCGAAGCGCCGACGGGTCCTGCAGAGAACGTAGGCAGAACCAGTGCAGCGTTTGTAGGTATGCTGCATTCGATTTACTAACCGCGTGCTTGCATGCCAAGTCTATTTATTTCAAGTGGTTGGTTTTCGATTTAGTCCTAATGCTTTTCTTTCTCAAATAAAAGTCCACCTGTACTCTCTTCTATAAACCTGCGCAACTCGCTTAAGCCAATTGTAGTTAATTGGGATAAAATTTTCGTGTTTGTATCATTTCCGTAAAATATACTTTATGTTCTCCTGAACTTATCTCGGATCCTTTGTTAACAACATATTTCATATGCTCATTAATTTAAGATTTTTGTCACTTTTCCTTATGCATTACTCGGTTTCTTTTCTTTGTTAGCTTTCTCTCAAGTGATTGGCTGTTGCTTGAAATCCCCGGTGTGGCTTCGCTTGATGTGCATGTTGGCAAAGTGTCTACCTGTCTATTACCCACTACCTCGTCCATATTGGCTCCAGGAAACAGTTGGTCGGTGACGGAGGGGACGGGGCGCACGTTCTTTGTGGCCGTGCTAGGCTCGAAGAGTGGTTCCATGCACTCAGTGTGGAGCGGACTACGGTCCAGCCATCGCCTTGTATGCGCTTGATTCCCAAATACAGCGTGCTTGTGTTTGCCTGTGAAGGAGTGTGGGCCGGCTCCGTTGATGAAACGTGGCTCCTATCCACATGCCTCTCGGTCTTATTCCTTCGGGTTTACACTGGATATGAGGTGTGTGGTTGGAGCTGTGGGTAGTGCAGCGCAAGCTATCCATGGTCCCTCTATAGGCGCAAGCGTCCTGTGGCTGGCCACAGTGACAGGCAAGTATGAAACCGGATGCCGCCAACCATACACCGGATATCCAACCATCAAGAGCCATAGAATAAATCTGAATTGTAAATACACAAACTAGAAAGTGCGGTCGCCAGGTTTGAATAGCATACCTGACGCGGGGGTGCCTCTACCCACAGCGCATCTGAGAGAAGCCAGGTAAGGTAAAGCTGCTTGGAGCCCTACACCTGTGTATGTGCTGTCGATGTAATCGAGTCAACCTTTCTTTTCCCTATCCCTTCGACATCCGGGACGGATTAACCCACACTAAGCTAGAGTGGAACGGTTATTCGCGTGCTGTGTACTTTGCCCTGACTGTTTTTTCTTGCGTGCTCGCACTGTCATATTCACATCAGAGAGGAGCATCGAAGGATCGCTGGTTGGCTTAGATACTTCCCAAATGGATGAAGAACAGCTCATTTCGTTTTTTGTTCCATCATCAATTACCATTATTGCCAAGAGATTGTACATAGCTGATTGGTACATTAGGACATCCACAGGGACAGCACACATCTTCGGTTTATTTTTATAGTAATTCGCTCTGTACCCACTGAGATGCTTACACTAATGCCTTGTGTACAGCGCATAATCGAGGATGCCTGGGAATCGCTTACTCACCCGATCCGTGTTCGTAAATCATCCGGACAAGCACATAGTATAGTCTTTCTACATACCAAGCACGAAATACGCATGCAGATGAGATACCAAGTGTAGGCGAATACAATGACACAAAGTGATTAGGAAAAGCCAGTAACTAACGTATCACCGACATAATGGGACAACGGAAATCAAGCAAAATCTGGTCACTGGACAAAAAATCAACAGTGGTTTGGTCAGTGAATGATGGTTCACCGAAATCATGGTATTGTGAGTAGCGTAATTCGGTTGAGCGCGGGAAACGTTTGATGTTTGTACCAAACGGAAACATCCGCTTTTGTCGCTTGGGTTAGAGACTAAAGTAGATCGGTACAAGTTTCCTCAGAAGTAAATCAGTTCCAATAAGTCACTTCGTAATGAAGACGGTCGAACTACTAGGGAACAACGGATTTATCACGGATAAATTGGCAAACAATCAAGTTTTTCCTAGATAAAGAGTGTGATCCACACTGGATGCAACAAAAGAAGTATAGCGGTGGACTTAACTTAAATCTCACGTGTACACATAGTTTGGTTATGTTGTCCAGTGTCCAAGTAAGTTGTGTTTAGTCATGTAGTGACGCCGGTGTAATGTACCATCAAGTGGAAGCTTGAAATCAGCTATAGTAGGAGCGCATAGGACATAATGCGGAAGTAAGTTCCAAGGCTGAGGTTTACGAAATGAGAAAAAGTTCCGGCACATTTCAACGGGATATATTGTGTTGCTAACTTCAAATAGTGGCTTCCCAGCGTGGTGTTGCGGCTGAGTTTCAATAAGGATTGACATGAGTGGTTGGGATCACTGAGGATCTGATACACCAATAAGTGATCACCTCGCAGACAACAATATTGTCTAGTGAAACTTTTAGGGTATTTAGTTTGATGTGTCATGGGAGATAGAGCAAACCACTAAACCTTTTAGTCGCCCTCAAGAGCAATGTGGTCATGGTTTTTCCAAGGGGGTCAAAGTTGGATGGCATATGCTATAAATTGCCTCAAGTAAGCGTTCAGTATTTATGAAAAGCCATTAGCATCAAACCGGTCAACCGCAATCTGCAGCAGATCCAAGTGTTGGCTGGCTCTGTTCACTGTCTTCTCTGTCTGTTTGGAGCATCAGATACCGTCCCGCGCGAGTAACCCAAGATCACTTTCCTGGGAAGTCCGCTGCAAAACGTGTCCTTCTGATCGATTTTGGTATGTTTTCTGGTAGATTATGCGCATTATTTTGCACATGATACGTTTGAATTTATGCATCTTTTGCGCCGACCATAAGTAAGTGCTGTCGAGATCACTTTGCAGTGCAATGCGCTCGTCTACTCCTTTGCTTGCCCAACGAATCTTGAGGTCGTCCGCCAAGAATTGAAAGTATGAAGTAAACACTCCGGCAAGGTCGTTTATGAACGGAAGGAAAAGCTGTGGTCCTAATACCGAGCCTTGAGGGATGCTATGGTGGGCCTCTATCGGGTCAGGCAAGGAGCTACGAACCCGCACATTCAGACGTCAGTAGGGTGGGAATGAGTTTATCCTGCCCAGGATAGGGTCACCATTCCCATAGCTCCGAGTCATATAAAGGAGAATCTGGAGATCTAGGCGAACAACGGTCTTCGGGAAATCAAAGTAGGCGGCGTCGACCTCTTCTCCAACACTGACGAATTCCGTCCAGCTGCCAAGAGCTAGCAAAATATTCGTGGTACTTGAGCGGTTTTGGTGGAAGCCATGCTGCTCCTGCACGATGATACGGTACCTTTCTAAATCTCTCATAAGTGCATATGCAGCGACAGTTTCGATGACCATAGCATGCACAGGAAGAGGGGTAGTGGGGCGGTAGTTTGCGGGCCCTGCACACTTGCTTCCCTAGTAAATGTAGTTGACTATACCACGATTCCACAATGTTGGGACCGGCATCTCGTGCAGAGAGCCGAAAAAACTGAAACAATGGTCTAACCAAGCTTGTGACAGCTACCATCAATATCTTGGGGCGCACTTTAACTGGACCAGGTGAATTGTACTACCTTTTGATATAAATCGCTTCAGCTCGTCCCAGACAGTAAATGAATTGTGGCTAAGTCCTGTGGTGATGTGATATATATGAGAATGCCATCGAAAGGCAACATTTTCTGGAATATATGAGGGAACTTATGTCTGATGGTATTAGCTGTTTCTTGAGCAGTTCGCATTTGCCAACCTGCCGTGTTTAGAAGACGGAGGCGTCGCTGTGCTTTGCGAACTTTGTTAACATGCTTATAAAGTAGTTCAGGATTGCGGCAGAAAATCTTTGCCAAATCCTGCTTGTATTTCAATTTATCTTCGCGGACCAGTTTGACTCACTGGTTTAGTTCGGTTGTGTTGGCACTCCAGTTCTGGCGTTTGGATCGAATTTGGCTGCTTTCCAATGTGAAGCTCTCAGGGTCATTCATCCCGGCGTCCCGCTTCACAAGAAGGACTTTACCTTTCTTGAGCTAAGGATCTTAGTCGTTGACGCATTTGTTGCTAAACGTTGAACTGATTGACGAATTCCTCCCATGCGACATCGGTGTGTTGTTCCGTTAGAAATGACCAATCCGTGACCTTGATGAGTTTTGATAAAAACTTGTGACGAGTTACTAGGGGAAGCACTTCGATGTTTCTGTTGAACTGTTCTGCGTGGCAAATGTAACGGAAACGCAACGCTGCATGAGCATTGCGCTCCAAAGGGCCACTCACGGTTCCTGTGTCGATCATAAGCTCCTCATTGGTAAAGATGGGGTTCAGGAAAGCCGGCTTATTCTTTGTTTTGCCTCTCGTGAGAAAAGAAACACGATTAAAATGTGGTAGCCAGCGACTGCTTCTTGCAGCTCGGCCTTAAACTGCTTACCAACAGAGGTCCGAACTATTACAGTGTGCAAGTTGAATGGTCCCACAAAGGAAAGTTGAGTGTTAAGTTGTACTAGAACGGTTTTCTAAACAGAATCTAGACAGTTGTCCATTCCAAGGGGAGAAACAGGAAGACCGTACACGAGGGCAAATAAACCTACGTCGCCACGTCTTAGTTGCAGGCGGCACCAAAGTGACTCCACAAATCGGATCTTTGGGTCGTCAAAGATTTGAAAACTTAGGTCATCGCAATAATTTAAACCTACCCCACCTCCTCAACTAGGTCGATCTTGACCTAGGAGGAACATACCAGGTAGAACGATCTCCGTAGCAGTGATTTCATCGCTCAGCCCGGTCTCAGTTCCCAATATCAAATCAACGGATAACGTGGCTTGACGAGTTTGAAACTTGGATAAGTTGTTGTAGAGGCCCTAAGCATTGTTGTACAAATAGGTGCTTGTTCCGAATGTTTGGGGTGTACCTGCCGATGTGAGTGCTAGCTGAGAGCTTTTGTCGATCATTGTGTGATTGGCAGCATAACCTTATTTTTGACGAACAGCTGACATTAATCTTTGGGTCACTTCAATACGGCTTGTATTGGTAATGTCACTGCCCCTTCAACCGTGGGTTGTCCGTTTTTGTAGTAAGACTTACTGCAGTCACTGTTGAGCTTTAGTGATTTTGCACTCCGTCAATCGTTTGAGGTCTGGCGTTGAACGCCTTTAAGCGTAGCTCTAAGATGAAATCCTTACGCCAGTTGCGTTACGTTTCAAGTGCATTTTCCGCCATGTGCCTGGGCTGGCACAAAACTTTCATCAACTTGGGGCCACACGCGTCGTACTTTGCTGAGGAGTGTAGGTTTATGATTCATTTGCCGATCACTTAGTCGAATGAGAACACCTGACGAAGGTAGCATCTCACCACCCCGCTATGGACTAGAGCTTAACATCTACCACAGGCTTGAAGCCCGGATACACCATGAAGGAAGTCCGACTTCCGTTGTTCAAATGACGGTAGTCAGCAGGGTTCTGTTCTTTTGCTGACGCTAGCTACAAAGAGACGTCAGAGAAAATCTGAATGTCGCATGAGTTAGTCCGAAGGCGGGTGGCTGACAAAAGAACGGCTCCACTATCGTTAACTAATTGTAACGTAAAAGATAACAATCGTGCTTCCCCGTGGTGTGCGAGTTTGGGTGCCGTACAATGCACAACCTAGTAACCGGGTCAGGTTGGGCGCCAAGTAGTAGACACACGGAATGCCACTGTGTTCCTTCGTCCAACACGTTACGCTTCAACGAGTAAGATTTAGATTCAGCAACACTGGAACGTGTAAGCATCAGTCACTCTTGAGCTTCTCCATAATGTTTACAGGCAAATTCACGCATGGTGCTAATAGGTTGGCTTGTTAAAAATACAAAATAACGTGTTGTTCAGTCAAGTTCACGCGGGCATCATTTCATTCTTTTCCTGATGGGTTACGTGCATACAGTATCATTGACATCCTCAATGGTCATAGGACATTAGCCAATAGGTCTCCCTGGATGTACGCACAGGGCTAGATATATGCGACTATGGGGGAAAGGTCTTCTCCCGAGTAGGTTGACACATTGGTGTTAACGGAAGGCAGACAGGGATGAGATTGTCCGTGCTAGAGGTTACCAACTGTACGCCTGACAGTAGCTGGTCAACCTAGGATTAACCTGCTCACCCAGCAACGCTTTAACAGATATAATGTCGGACAAAGTTACCACTGGTTCGTATCCTGACCCGGCCGGTGTCCCAGTGCGCAAATTATAGCGCTTGTCCGAGCAGTCTGTGACGTATCGAGCGCACAATATGTGGTCGGTCTAAAGTGCACAGTACCAATGACACATCTAGGCAGCAGGTTAGGATTGCCTCTGGTCAAAACAACATACCGCATGACGATAATAATAATAATAATAATAATAATAATAATAATGAGCATATACCTCATCAAGTACAAAGCTGTGACAATATCTGGCGCAGAACTTACACGGACAGGTGATATCATGCTCTTTCAAAAGTAGTATCAAGTTATCTCATATTTGTCTGCATTTCTGGCAAAGTAATTACCCGCTATGTTTGACTTATGCGATGGTAGGAGGCCAACTTACACGTTGCGTAGGTTGTAGACACTGAGGACTAATTAAATTGCGTGAATTGGATATTACACCCACTAGACTTTATCTGCGCTTTCACTGAATGAATATTCAAATGATCTTCTTCACCAAAAGACGACATAACAGTGTCCAGATAGACGTAGCTTCACAACTTACTGCGAAAGGATTGCACAGTCTTACACGACCGGATGATGAATGGCAACCCATTCCACAGAGAAGTATGTATTTTGTAACGCGAAAGTCAGACCGCAAATTTCTCTTGCATCGTGGTATAATCAGGGTAAGGTCTTTGTTACCTAAGTCTCGCGTGTAATCGTGCTTCAATGTTAAGGTGAATCGATTGCATTGGGCATTGCCACGAATCAGATTCTGAAATAGTCCCCAGTTATCCTTCAGTCTTCGCAGCCAAATCGGATCGAGCTAGCATCGCTCCTGAGAGTTTAGGATAGAAAGCTTCCCAATACTTGTTCACTAAATGATCGTTGAAGGCTTTCTATCGCTGTTCTCTCTGATTTCCTCATAATGCCTCAGATTATGCCGCGATACTCCAAGATGAGACGATTACAGAATTTAAATAGTTCAACTGTGGCTGTAATTATATACATCACATGAGAGATGTTAGCGAAAGATTGTCTGGCTCGTGCTATCTCGTACTCAATCTGTTCTAAGAACATAAAGGTACAAAAATATCTGAGTCCATGTTCACCGGTAGACCGTTGTATACAGATGTGTTCGCTGTTACATGTGATAGATACTTCGGGCGTCAAGCGACCGTAACATATGATATCTGACTATTGTGCCTAAAACGTCATCATCCACTTGCTGCACCAAGTCTCCAGCTTATGAGTGAATTCTTAAATGTGTGTAGCACTTTCGTAAGGTCAACTCCTCGGTACTTGTGGGCAAATGTTATATCCTCAACAAATAAATACGGCACGTCATGTTTGTTAACCGAACCGCTATCACTGACACAAAGAAGGGAAAATAATGTACCCAGCGCACATCCCTGTTTAACCTCGCTGGTAGTTGGACGCGGGGCAGAGCAATAGTCACTTAAGGAGACTATTTTATCAAAACCATTCATGTATGATGATAGCCAACCCATTAATGTGTCCGGACTTCAAAAAAGCTATCTGCTTCGGTAAGCATTTGTGAGATTTTCGATAGAATGTCTATTTGCAAATGAAAGCATCGAATTAATGTGGCAATGGAATCCGATAAGTAGTTCAGGTAATGCAGTAACCAGAATGTTTAGGATCGTTAGTCAAGGAAAACATTTTAGGATCCGTCTATCAGCTCTAGTGAGTTGGTGAACTCACACATTTTTGTCAATTTCACGAATAATCCGGCGATTGTAGCAGTGTTATGGCTTGGCCTGCAATTGCCAATCCCCTGTTTTTTGCAGCCCTTGTGGCGAGGGTTGCTAAATGAAGTTTTCCATTGATCTGCAAAGTACTTGGATCCCAGTGAAAAGGCAAATATATACCATAGGCGCAGTGGCAAATCAGCCCTCCCAATAGGAGTCAGAAGATAACTCTGGTCCCGCCTTTCTCGTTATTCTTGCATAACTGCCAAGACATGCGATTTCAGCGTTATCTTCTTTCTACCAACCGAATCATTTTACATTTGAAGAGGAGTAGTAGGGGGAGTTGTATAGTATGGGTAGAAACTTTTCACATCTAGACTGACGCAGACAGCAGTCACACGCCCGGAAAAGCACTTTATGCGCGTTTCACCCTTTCGGGAATCGTCAGCAGTACGCATTTCATCGGACCCTGGTAGGGCTCGAACCGCAACTCGACTGTTGCCAGTCTGTGGTTGAGAACACTGAACTACGGGGGAAGCCAACGACCATCGTGCACAAGTTACTAGATGTGATATAGCGCCGCTCACTATCCACTGACTTACACGTTAGTGCCGTGCAGTGGACAGGGTAGCCCCTCAGGAAGCGCGTACAGGGCTGTTTCGGGCATGTGACGGCTGTCTGGGTGAGTCCAGATTTCACGAATTTCTACATATACCATTTTATATTTATTGACATATTTATTTGCGGTCGTGATAGGTTATGGTTTTTGTGTTTTTACCCAACAAAACTGTCCGGCTTTTACGAAATGGCTTAAAATATCGTTTTGAAAATCACTAGCAATTGTATAGAAAGCCGTGCGGTGTATGAAGTGTTCTTCACAAGTAACAATTGGGTCGTGTATGCATGCCTGTTATACTTATGAACCTGAATATCACCCCTTGATGGATGCATAAAGCACATTCACGATATGAACCCCATGAGATGACTTGGGCCAACTGAACCCCAAGTGGACAAGCGTCAAGCATGCCTGCCTCTATATAGCTTTTAAGGAGTGCAACTCACATTATGTCAGAGGTTGCAAAGACAGCCCTGAGTCAGAGCCAGTCCAACATTTGGTAAAGCCGGCATCGTACTTATCGTTCGTTTCCATGAAAACGCTACAGAAAACATCCATGACTATGTCAACAAAAACTAGCAACAGTAGGGTGCCACAGGTTCCACAGTCCACTAAACCGCTAAAAACGGTAACTGTTACTACCCACAAACCGACAGTCAGCAGCATGTACCACTGGGCTGTAACGGTCGTGTGCACAAAAGTTCCGAAATTGGTGTCTAGCATCACAAACGGGAATCCGATAGACTACAGGAAACAGTAGAATTCAACTTGTGGTGAGATTGGCATTTCGGTGCATTAATGAGAACCTCGACTTCTCCAAGTGACAATGAGTTCCACCGAGGACAAAGAGGTCGTTGCGCCATCGTCCATTCTGCCCAGTAACTTATCACATAGGGTGCCAATACTTTAGAACATCTCTTAAAAAGTACGTCCAAAAGAGAACAACGGCCTTGAAGAAGTTGGCAAAACTGACGAAGAACGAACGATTATTGTTTGAGGAGTTCCTCCTCTTAGGAAGCGGTGACACATGGCCAATAATGATGGTGCCACATCCGTGAAGCCACCATTACAAAACGGTTGACAAGAAAGACAGTTTAGCTCAAATACAAGAGAACGATCTACGGCTGATGAGGTGGGGTTTTGGTTTTAGTTAATGACGTCGTTTATCTTGGAATACCGGTTCACATTCCGCAGTAGGTTGCCTACAGAAATTCGGTCAAACAATGAAGAATAAACAAGGAATTTATACAGGTTAAGCAGCACTGCTTTACAAATTCCGTGGGATGGTTTGGTGCGGCTATCGAAAATACTGATAGATCAGCTAGTACTCTAAGTATGAGAAGAAGGACTTATCATTTGTTCCGCTGTAGTTTTGCAATCCGCGTAGAGTCACAGCACACCCAATGAACAGCAAATAAATCCAAGGTACAATCCAGGAGCAGGATAGAGATGTAGCGCTAAGTGACGAAGTCTAAGTGGATAAGTGCCTCATCCAACCGTCTTTTAAGTATTGTTAGTGGTGTAGAGACGACCGATTCAGGGAGAGAATTCCACGGGTGACATACACGATTGAGGTAGAAATTTCTGTGGCACTCCCGACAGCTATACTGTTCAGCGAGTTTCACTGAGTGACCACACAGTTTTGTACTGTTGCCGAGTTGCAGCAAAGATTGGCCCACATGAGTTGGATTGTGTAAAACCAGGTGCGTATTTTCAGGTCGCCTCATAATCGGCTATATCTTCTGCTGAATAATCCTAAAGGTTTCAGCCTTTGCTCCTATGGAAGGATGCGCATTCCAGTGACGTATTTGGATGTCCGACGTTGAGGCCGCTCCAGTGCATTAAGGTCGTGCTTCAGCTATGGTTGTTAAACTTGAATTGCGTGTTCGACACGGGGGCCAACATGCACACTGACCTGCAGTCGGAGAATAGTGCTGTCTATCTGTTCGAACTCCGCATCGGCAGCCAGACATGTTGATTATCATCTTTCGAGGAATTTTCGGATGGTCTTATTCATCTCAAAACGACATACCCAAGTAGGGTTCGACGGAAGATCGCTGTAGTACACGCGTTCCGAGCCTGTACGAGTAATTGATCTGGTGTCGTGTGTAAAGTACCTTACGTTTGCTCACGTTGTACTCAGTAACTTTTAGATTGAGCAACGACGCACCCCGTTTAAGGCACTTTGAAAGATATGCTGGTTGGTATTCAGTTGAATCCTGCATCAAATCTTGATATCATCGGCAAACAGTACGTTTGAAGGGATTTCCTGTGGGAGATAATCAATAAACACCCAAAACCGTCGTGAACCTATAACCGAGTCCTCTGACGCACCACAATCGATGTATACGGAGTTAGTTGCGGATCTTTGGATTTCGGCCACTAACTGCCGTTGAAGAAGAAAGTTGGCGATCCAGCTTAGAATGGGATCACCGAGGCCGGAAAGGAGTATCCCACGATCTAGACGATGGAATGGCTTCAAAAAACTCAGGTAGATCAGAACAGCTTCCTCTCCATTGTCAACCGACTCGCTTCAACTAATCGTGAGTGTAGAAAGTTCGTTGTGCACGAACGCTCTCGACGAAAGTCTTGCTGATTGGGAGTAATTATATTAGTTTTACTGCTAATCCACTAACCTATCGGCAATGATGCATTTCATGACCGTGGATAGTAGAGGGCAAAGAGATACAGCGCGGTAGTTTAAGGACACAGTTCCGCTTCCTCCTTTGTGAGTTAGAGATATTAATCTAAGCAGGAACCTGGTTCTGGTCTAAGTGGTGCTGGAAGAACAGTCGAAAGTTTTCCAGTCGTTTTGTCGCTGCTACCATTGCCTCTAGAAGAGTGGTATCGACACACAGAAGCTGTGGTTTCGCAGATGCTTCAGTTTCTGCAGTAAGTTTTAGCTGTAAAATGGATGTAGGTGGCTCCTGGCGGTGCGGCGACAAACTATGGATGATCCATGATGGTAGGACCCGCTGAAACGTGGGGAAATTTATCATCCGTAGTGCGCTTGCTGCTTCTGTAGCCGTTCTTGTCGGACGGTCAGCCGTCCGGAGTTAAGGCCATTGGCATGCTTTTATTGCATTTCGTAGTTAGTAATGAAGGATTTTGTCATGTTTGCTCATATGCGGCCTTGGATTCTCTGAGCAGCTGTATGCGGTGGTTAGGTTGGTCTACGTAATTGTCCCTAGTTTCTGTCGTTGTAGCTAATCAATACGCTGGCCAAACTGCGATGCGCACTAACTTCCGTTTTCAAGTCTTCTCCTAAAGAAAAGCTGCTTTAGACACATTCTAAACTCTTGTCTCTGAAGCATCTGTAATCAGGCAACTGAATTTGTTGATAAACTGGAGTCAGGCGACTTCCGGGGACTCGATGGCAATGAACGACCAGGTTGTGGCGCTGACGCGCTGGGGCTATCGATCGTGGCGTGTGCTTTTCCACACCGTCTCTTATTTCGCATTCCGATATTCCACATTGCAGACAAAGTTAGAACTAGTGATTGCATGATCACTGCGACCAAACGGACAGTCTACAACCAATACATCAGTCATGTGTTCCCATTAGTAGGGAAAAGACCCAGCGTAGATAGTTTATTATCTGTTCTAGACCCAGTTGGCAAAGTGGCCTGATTGTAAAGCAGTAAGGGCAGCCACGGTCGAATGCCGATTCAATGGGGACGGCAAATCAGTGAATCTTTCTTCTTACACAATTTTGTGGAGAGATTAGCTTAGTCACAATCTCCATATCCGACGGACTGCATCGAAATACGGGAAACCACCAGGCCCCCGGACGGTCTTGTGCAGCCGTACAACCCAACAAAATCGAATGGGTCCACGACTCGTCAGAAAAACAGTTAGTGTCCAGCCCATCAACGGTCAGTACAACCAATGATCTTAATTCATCGACTAACTCACTTTTAGTTACCGACAAATTGTCCTCTCTGCACACCAGAACAGAAGGACTTGCGAGTAAGTTGGCTGAGCTCAGAGATCCTCAAGCATCAGAACGGCAATACATCATAACCATCACCAAAACGTTGTTCAGCTGCAAGATTATGGACTCCGAGATCACTCTGCCCGGTATGCCGCTTCTCCGGAAGTACAGAATGAGTGTAGAAGGGGTTGAACATGTATTTTAAGATGTACCTTGGTTTTGATTTAATATATGACTTACAAAAGCACGTCACGAATCTCGTTTGGAGCAGACGATACATAGAAGATGACATATGCCTTGTGTGCGTAATTTACCGACCGCAAAGAATCCAATCTGGCAATGGACTTAAGACAAATATCTACTTTGCGTATTGTGCTGAATTTGAACTAAGCCAGATTTACATTACGGGCAATTTGGATCTCTATGGTCTAACAACTCTAGTAACTGATAGTAAACATTTCACAACCTATGTGCGAGAACTATGCTCTACATACTCCCATCCCATGACATCTATGCTCACGCCACGTTCAGAACAGTAAATATACCGTCGGTGCCTAGTGCTCAACGCCAGGATGCTCATGGTTGGCTGACTATATGCGGGCTGTCCGCTGTGTCGAACGGATCACCAGACCTTACTATTCGAGCACGATGTTACGCCGATCATCTGATTCTAAATCAGAACGAATTCGCTCTATTACTCACTACGGCAATAACTGTACATTCATGAGTAATCGCGCTGGAGGTCGCACAGAAATTATTCCTAAGAAATGATTACGATCCTAGTTGCGAAGTCTCAAAGTAGAAAGCTTTCCATCTTTTCCTCAAACAAAAGTCCGGCTTCAGAAACAGAATAATAAACTAAACGGCCCTAAGGGATCGGACAAAGAGCATTTACGAGACACACTCAGTTTAGGAAATTGGTTGGTATAGGTAGCTCAGTGTGATTTGAGGGTTCGGCTGACCAGTGAAGATAAATGCACGCAAAAGTAGGAGCTGATGAAACAATCCTGGTCGAACAACGCGCTTCTGTACAGATACGTCAATAGTCTTCGTAAACGGTAGTACGTAATCCTGCCCCTCATTATGATTACTGGGTATACATATACAGCGCGAGAGGCTGTCAACACCTTACGGGTTAAGTGCTCATCAAGATATCAGGAAATATAGGGTTCGAAGACCATTCCTGTTTCGCTTCACCACTAGGTTTATTCAGCGTCTCTTTCACTATTGTTCCTGCACAAAAACATCTCTCACGGAGCAGAAAACATTTACCTGAAAGCACTGAAAGTAGCCGAACAGCTGGCCGGATTCTTTCCGCGAGGTATGGACGAGAATACAGTTCCTTCCAAGTGAGAACATGGTATTTTCACCCATGTTCACAGGGAAGGAAGCCGATTCGAACCTGTCAATTACCACTCGGTAAGGAAGATAATTCTTTGTCCAGGGTGTTCCCGAAACACGATTACAACTCGTCGCAAGTCTAAGCCCATGGCTTGGTGCAGTAGCGCTACTTCTGCGAAGCTCTCTCTCTCTCCACAATGTGGTTGCCATCTCAACGTCAACTATAAAAGATGCAATGTAAGAGTGCTGAAAGTTATGCTCCAATCCAAACAAATGGTTGGGTGTTGGGAAGTTGGCGCAAGTTACGCAATTAATTGACCTCGGAAATACGTCTGAAGGTGGTTGAAGACAGCCCACGATTGGCAAATAGATCACTAAACCATCGACAATTTCTCGCGAGCTTTGTTGCTTGCGTTTCCAAACAGGAGCGCAGTATAACTGCAGTATCATCCGGAGAAGCAGCAACAGGCAATCCGTGGGTGCTCTCTGCCACAGTCCGAAAGGGTTTCGGCCGGTAGGCCAGAAATCCATCTAAAAAGCGGTTGGCAGCCGGTTCGAAAACGGTTGGGTAAATTCGCGGGAGAAGTTTGTGTGTTTAGATACGATCCAGCTATCCCTAGTCCTCAATTGTCGGCATGCGAACGCGCAAGACATTTTCAGTAAATTGGCCGCTTGTAGATCTCGTAAAGTCACAGTTTCACGGGACTTCATCATTGCATCATAAACACATTGATGAGCTACCCGAAAAACTAATGCATCATTGCTTTGGAGCAGCACGGCTTTCATCGACATGGGTGATGTACTACCGACCTGCTTATAGCATACGACACTTGAACGAAAGCAATTGACAAGGAGACAGGCACCGACAGCATACACTTGAAGTTTTCGAAGGCGTTCGATCGCTTAGAGTTCAGTATCCTGCTTCATAAGCCTCCTTAATCTGACATCGGCGATCCAGTATTGTGGTGATTCGGTAAAATTTTTGGCGGACGGCAGTTGGAGGTTACAGTGCGAAAATACTAGTCCTACCGCATTCCGGTGAAGTGCGATGTACCAAAACTTTGGGTACTTAGGCCCTTCCTGTTCCAAAACTTAGATTGAGGCTTATACTGTATGCAACTCGCCGTGCATTGCGGTATTGTGCTGATAGTGAACATTGGTTTCCCTGTTACGCGTCTAAGCTCTTTTTGTTTCCTTGGAGAAATCAATTACCAGCGCGCTGCAGTCTTGCACCGCATAACATCCATTTCAGTATTTGAGAACGTACAACTGCTCCCTTTGTTGCCATTAAGTTCCACATGATGCAGCTGTGCCATGCTTACGTGAGACCTTCATGAATGTCAATACAGTGTAGACGGCTACCTTATTACCTGTCCTGAGCCCAAGACCGCATGGGTGACTTAGAGTTTATCTGTTTTTCGCTTTAGCAGTCGCAGAATTTTTGGTATCTGGTTTAGTTTGGTGCAGCTGCTGAAATTGGTGAACTAGTGGGACCCCTAAAACTCCTTCATCCCCTGGCCACGTCAACCTTGTAGTTACATCGACTGACTTGGTAACTTGTGTGTGCCTCATGTAAATTGCTAAAAGTTTTCTCTTGACTTGAATTTACTAATCATTGTGCCAGAATGTAATCGTCCTAAGTTACCAGGTTCCACAGCAGTCTTAACGACAAGCCTTTCAAAATTATCGTTGGTACGAACAACGACTGCCTAGGAACGTTATTTTTAGAATAAATGAGGAAATATATTTATTATGCACACAAACAGTGAGTATGAGACGATATGAACGGTACATTTGACCAGAGAATAATCAGCGCACATGAAACTTCAGTAGGCATGATAAAAACGCAGCTTCAACTTATATATAAAAACAAGGTTACTACGAGTTATAAACCTAGACTGTACTCACGGTTTGGGCAGAATATAGTCGTGTCAAAACCCAGTAACCGGCTAGGTCTACAACGTGCGGGCAGGGGACTTAAACAGAATAGATTAACAATGTTAATGGCAGACTAATGATGTGACCGTGAGAAAAGTGCATGCAATTAAAGCGAATGACCTACGATACCCATTTGAGTGTGTAACAGTCAGAAGCGCGCAAAGAGTATTGTCAGTACAATAAAGTTGAAGTAGGTGGGAATAAGGGCATTAGGTTATCGAGAACGAATTATCCAGCTGCTGCAATACATTGCATTTTTTCGGACTTTACAATCGGAACCAACTAGCGACAATATTTGTGAGTCTGCAATGATTCAACTGAAAATCTAGTGAGTTGCAGAGGCGATCCGAGTGCTACGGTGTTGCTCTGCCGCAATGGTGACGTTTTGGTTCCGTTTAAGTACCGCAAGTGAAGTGCAAGGCTGCATTGATACACGCTTTTACGTGCGTTGCTTGTGGAACTGCGCAGCGCAGTGACCATAATCCTCTGACCTGTAGTAAGGAAAATCCACTTTGAAACCACAAGATAACTGATTCTTTCCATTGTGAAAAGCCAAGCATGGATGAAGTCAGTTCGATGCAGAGAGAAAAGATTGTTAAACGTAGTTCTGCAGCTAATATGGTCGTTCTTTGATCTGACGTTGAGATGCATCGCGTAGACTCTTCCTGTGATCCGTTCATGTCTCCTATCTTGTCTGTTAGTTCGCTGTTTCCGCTGAACATGGTTTCATCGTACACCATTAGCTATAGGCCCTAAATAGGTATACTTTACCAATGGGAAATCGTCCAATTCAAGTTTGCTCATTTTCATTAGACTCGCATCGATCCACATTGGATGAGAAGTACCAACTGGGAATTTTGTTGCCAAGATGACAGACCAGATGAACGAAACGGATATTGCGAGTAGCGCCTACGCTGTTTTACTCACCAGTTCCTATTTCATTAGTAAACACGAAAAGAAAAACTGTAGCAGAATGCTCAATTTTACCAAGCTGAGCAAAAAATAGCTGGCAACCTTAGTGGTTGCGGTTTCTTTAGATTAGCAAACCCGTATTTATACGTACTTAATTGAGCACTAAACCTAACGCCAAATAGAGCACATTTTTGGACTTCAGTGAACCTTTAGGAAAGGTCAGAACATTTTTCTGCTATAAGCGCGCGTTTACTGGCGTTTTCTAAATGGATGAAAGCTCCTACGACGCCAGTTACTCATGATTTACAATCGCAAATAGCACCCAGCTTTCTGCTCTAAATCTCTCATCAACACCTGACAAACAGTTAATGATTTGGTTAACCTGTTTGACCGCATTTCGGCCCGTACCATACTAAGCTCAGCAGTGTCGGAAGCAAGACAGTTGGAAGTGGAGACGTTGTGCCGTTGACCCATTTGCAACTGCCTGCCAACCGGCAGCTGCTGAGACTGATTACCTCCTACGCTTTTCCGTGCATTGATTTGGCAACAGCTGGACAGTAGTCGTACGTGCATACCAGATGGTTCATCATTACACGATTACTTGTAAACCACCACACAAAAACTTTTTAATGTAGGAAAAGAAACATCATGCAGGCAGTTAACAAGCTGGTTAAAAATCATTCACCTTATCACGGCGCATCACAGTGGTTCCGTTAAGAATTCGAGCACTTGTCAATGCCGTGTGCGCACGTGACCTAGCTAAAATCCGGTTGTCTTGACGGTTTGTCTCCCTTGGTTCAGAAGAATCCATTTCACTCTTGTAGCTCATTTAACTCACTCTTCCACTGACGCCCCTTGTGCAAGAATTAGTCCTCTCGACTTAGATGTCCCACTAGTAATTGAGATTTATGTGCTGACGAAATCTCATAAGGCGATCCGAGGCCCGTCACCATTGTCCACTCTAAACTATCTCATATCCAAATACGAACATAGTACGGACAGAAAATCTATGAAGAGAATTCCACATTCGCTCTTCATTAACTGACGAGAGTAAGGTATCGTTCATCATCGTATGCAGTTAGCCATTGCTGATGCAACTTTGTTACCACAACAAGTAAGACTAATAAATTAACGAGCCGTTAGTGCCACTCATCCTTTTGAGCGCACCGTGCGTTCAAAGGAACGGTCCGTTTGTACTCAGTTGTTCGATGAACAACATAAATGTCTTATGAGAGCACAGAAACACACTATATTGCCCACTGTCCAATAATAGATATTTAGCTCACCACTATTTCACCCGTGAACAGAGTTATGATTGGTTGAAGCGATAGCAGAAAGCCAGGCCAGCGGGCCTGCATCCTAGGTACTGGTATTGTGACGTTGGATGGACAAACAGACCAAGACCGATAAGAGTTGCCACACCGATGTTGAAATGTCAGTCTAGCATGCCAGCATCGTCCGGCGGATGTTGTAACGATGCATGGACCGAGAGAATAATCCGCACGACGTGACTGAAAAATGCCTTTGCAATATTGGTTGATCTTGGCACAATCGATGGATACCGGCTCTGCGGCAGATCAATAAGCTATCTACAATGATCTCTTTCTGTTCACTGTGCTAACAATGGTCAACGAGCAAACTCTGCAACCACAGGACCGTCACGTACCTGTGGATCAGCACGTATTCCTTCTGCGACTTTTTTGACTGCAAATCGAACGCGGCAGAAGCGGCTGTAAGCTACAAAGCTAGCAACTGATCACTGAGGCCAGTCAGCGCGCGGCACGTGCTTCGACTAGTGAAGAAGTTTGACCAAAACTGGGAGCGTGTGCAACGCCAACCGAACCGGACGGCCACGTACCGTCAAGGATGACGTGTCAGCTTGCGCTGTTTTAGATTAGGTAGCCCGAAATAGTGCTCACAGCATTCAGAGAACCGCACGACATTTTGTCACTACACCATTTACTGTGTGTCGCGTAGCGGAGAAACGAAAATTACGGTATGGTGCACTGCAGGTGCAAGTTTTGAACCCAGGCGATTTAGAGAAGTCTCAGAATTTTATCGCCGGGTATGTGAATGTTATGCAAGTGCATTCAATCATTTTTATGGATGAGACAATTTTCCCTCTGCTTGACGCAGATAGGTGGCATGTTTTGGCAACCAACAACCCACGACAATGTGGCGATTCCCGTGTGCAACATGGCGCACAGAGGATGGCATGGGCTGGGTTAACATGCCAAAAAGTTTCGGACAACTTTTTCTAAAAATGTGAACCGTAAAGATTTTTAACAGAAGTAATGTATTACATTACTTAGAATCTTCCTACAAAGGAATGTCGCAAAGCTTCGTCATTCGACAGCTGCAGGCCGAAGGGTTATTGACTAGCGTTTGGTGGCAGCAGGATGGCGACTTGCACATTCTGCACCAACGGCATGTGAGTACCTTAACGAGATATTTGGTCATCATTGAATCGGTCGGGGAGAACCAATGGAGTGGCATGTACGGTCACCGGAATTGAACCCGTGTCTTTCTTCCTATGAGGGTACTTGAATAATCGTGTTTACAAAACCAAGCCCATTTGTCTGGAAGAACTGAAACACAGCATCGTAAACGAAGAATGCGGTATATTGGTGGACATATTGCAGAAAGTGTTAGCCAAGAGCAGCCGGCTATTGCTGTTTTGCAAGCAGAACGACGGTGGGTATTTTAAACATCTACTTCATTGATTTTTATGCTCTGTTAACAGACTGCATGTAAATATACGTATACTGCATAACGATTAGTATTACGACTAAACTGGTGCGACAGGTAATGGTGCCAATACTTCTTCGGGGTAGGATTAATGCTAAAAGAATCGCCTAAAGAGAAAAAGATGGCTACCTTAAAGGTAGATTCTGCACGGGTTAGATGTACTTATAAATGGGTCTCAGCCCGATTTACTCGCTTGTACGAAAACACGATTGCCTCAGGCCATCAAGGATGATGGAGTATATTCATCTAACTAGGCCCTGTTTAGGCGCGATCTTTTAATTGTCCCACAAGGTGGAGATGTCGCTCTTGATATCTACGGTAAACTTGACGACGGTAGACAAAACCGTTGCAGCTCCCTAGGCCGTGTTACGCGCTTCTTTCAAAGCAAAGGTCAGGTACTTCCGGTGTAGATCTTACGTTAACCTCTTTTTGTCCAAGTCACTCAATTTTGTAAGTACCATTACTTACGACCCTCCGCTGTGTGCTAGTGATCATGTTTTGCTGCGCTTCTGTTGTACTCGGTCTAAACGACACCAATGTGCAGCCTCACGTAGAATATACCATCACGGTGTGGCATCCCCGGCGGAAACAAGATCTTGCGGCTGGTTAACCTCAGAAAGGAAGGGAAGCCAGGCATGCTAACAGCCTACATCAACTGTTTACGAGCTCATTTTGAAATCCTTCTGTATGTACACGATGGGTATCGGCGCCTTCAAGGGTTCTCAAGGTGGAGGGCATCTGTTACCTTATGATGTCTTAAGAAAGCCTGAAGAATCCCTGCGACTTTTGCTGCCCTTTGCTGTAATTTATTCATACAATTAAACTGAAAGACCATTAGCTTAAGTTTGGCATGGAAATATAGCCCACCGTAATGCCTCCTTAACATCTCCCTTTGTAGGTGTTAGCTGTGGAATGTCATTCACTGGTACACAATCTCGGTCCCCGATGTACTAGAGAATAAACTTCAGGCTCTGTGTTTACGACCTTCGTGTGAATTCACTTACAATGCTTTCGTCTCATGAATCTACTCTGTTTGATCGCGCTCATAAAATCTCACCACAGCCACCAAATATCTTTGGCTACCACATGTCCCTTCGCAGTTTCGACAGTTTGAGCGATGCTCAATCTGTAACCCAGTACCGTGACCGCTAGCACTGCCATTTCGCACGTCATACCTTGTATACGTTGTATATTAGTCTGCATGTAACCAACGCGGCCTTCTCTTTCACAGAGACACAGCGCGGTGTGCCTTAACTTTGTTGAGACTGTCCTTGTTATAGATTCAAGCGACATACACATAGCAAAGAGGCAGGGATCGCTGTAGATAGCTTAATAACTGCATCACAGTTGGTATCTAGCGATCGTGCCAAGACCAACTAGTGCCGCAAATGCCTCTGGCGTCCACGTCGTACGGGGTGATTCTGCCTATCCATGCATCGTTACGACATCCGTCGGACGATGCTGGCATGCTGGACTGGCATTCCAACGTTGGTGTGCAACTCCTGTAGATCTTGATCTGTTGGTCTATTTCGACGTCAGAACACCAGTACCGAAGATGCATGCCCGTCGGGTTGGCATTCTGCTATCACTGCAGCCCAGCATATTTCTGTGACCGGATGAGGAATATTTGAGAGAAAAACATCTGTTATTGGACAGTGGACAATATGGGGCGCTCTCGTATTCCCCTAAGGCATTGATGTTGTTCAGCGAGCGACTGAGTAAAAACGGACCGTTCGTTTGGAACGTGCGGTAGATCGTTCTATTCATGACTCGCTTGGAAAAAGCAAAGCCAGGCAAATGTTACAAACAGCGGCGCTCCAGAGCATTGCACTGTAAGAAAAGGATGAACATTGCGGCAGTTTTGCGGAAAACTGCACTGGGAGTTCCATACTAATGGTACCAAAATGATTATCACTGTTGTGTACGCCAGATCCAATTAGAGTCCGAGAGTCATTGGTCTGCCTAAGAGCCTTGGCGGTACTGGCGTGTATTAACTCTGCGAAATTTAAGAGTTATATGGGAAAGTGCTTAGTAACAGATAAAGGCGGTGCCGCGGAAGTAGCTCATTCCTATACCACTACTAGGCCCATATACGCAATTATGCACCCCCGCTTCACTAGAGAAGAAAGAAGCTGCACGAAGGCCGTTGGTGTATGGAATTTGTCGGTGTCGCTATCAAATGGCTCACGGATTTGTACTGCAGCATACTTGAATTGTATCATGGATATGAAAAAGATGCTTTTACCTTTAACCAGTGTACGGATTCGATTATTGCACTGTCCAATAAACTATCCTAGTAAGTAAGTTCATCGCATTCCGGACATGCCATCAAGTCAATAGGGAATCACACTAAGAATTCTGTTTTGGTTGCGGCTTATAATACATGGAAGCAGTGAACTTTAAATGTCTATGCAAATCGGTGTAAAGTTGGGGATACGTGGATGACCGATTTTGCGTTCCCATAAAAGAGCATTAATCGTTTCCGGATATACGTTGTAGCCAGGCGAGTAGAAGATATAATGTGACCATGAATTGACCACGGCCTTGTATATTAAGGGATCGCCCGAAAAACCGTAGCATACCCTCGGTCGTCAGTGCCATCAGTCTTTGGAACGTTTCACGTGTCACCGAGCACTTTAAACAGTGTGGACCCTTCGCCATAATGGATCACCAGAATGGAGCAAAGTATAGTGTTGTTCAGCTCGCAAAGAAACCGTGGTCAACTCTGTTATTCACGAAACGTAGAAGCTCGTATTGAGTACATTTATGAGTAACATTATACAGTTGTAGCGTCCTTTATCTACTCATGTACCAAGTTTGCATCTAAGGACTTTCGTCTGTGTTCGTTGGTTCTCATGCGCTGTTCATCCGCTGGAATTAGTCTAACCCACAACTGACTCGTCTAGAGCCACGTCATGCTTGCCTCATGCTACTGTAACGCGTCAAAGTGAATTGGTAGCAAAGCAATAGTCAAGTTGTCTTCCCGTTCAGCCTATATTGTGCTTGTCAGCCCCTTGTCTTTTGCCCTCTCTTGTCATCCTCGGTTTCGTTAAAACAGCCACCGCTGTGTATGTTCACATCATCCATCCCGCCACCTCAGGCTGGGTTCTGCATCGGCAGCTGTGACAACACCGTCCAGCACCCCCGAGGTGCAAGTCAGACGCACCCTCCATCCAGCTCCGACTCTTATTAGGTCGTTGTGATGAAACCATCCAAGCACCTACGAAGTATCCCTTCTGCATTTCAGCCCCGTCGGTCCAGTATGACCGGTGTACGCCTTGAACGCGGAAGCCCACCAAATCCGCGATCGGATGCATAGTAGACTACTTCGTGTTAATTGTTCGCTGTCTGCCTGGCCGTACAATAATCGTCAATTTGCATGGGAAGCACTTAAGTCGTTTCCGTACACCAGTTACACCTTTCCTTGCCGCATCAGCTGGCTTTGCATCCAATGTTGTCATTCAAGGTGCCTTGGTGACCCGCTCTGTTCGCTTGCTAATCTCCACACTTCGTTCGCGCTATGCCGAGGCATTTCCACCTTTTCTGCTCAGTCCGAACGAACATGTTCAGCTCTCATTGATGGCGCATGATAGGCCTCTTATCAGCTTCCAAAGTGTCCTTCAGGTCCACCCAAAACCACCAGTTACCATCACGCATATTGATGAATCCGGTGTTGTCAAACGAATCTATCTCACGATGGACATGTCTCAACAATTCCACCCAGTAGAGCGTAAGTTGTCACCAGTGGTCATAGGTTATGCGCCGCCAGTCTCCTTATTAAAAGTCCACGAGGAACATCAAGCCCTCACTCGAACTGCACCCAGGTACCTGAAAGAACTCCGAAATCAACAGTGACAGCCACAGAAGGTGATAAGTAATATACCGTTCGTATGTCCAGTAAACAAACTCATGCAGTGTTCGGAAAGTATGATATGACCATTCCTTTATTTGGCACAGCTTAGACAACAAGAACCAATTACTCAAATTCGTGGCATAGGACAGTGGGACTAAGGACTTTTTCTCACATAATATGGCCTTATTTGAGACCTTTCAGAACATTTTTGTTATGGTGGCTCTGACGTTAGACATGTCGTGGATTACCGTCAGAGGTATGAGTGTGAATTATAGGAAATCCGGCGGGTTACCCAATGTCAAACGTGCTATGGTGATTTGTCGGAAATACCAGGGTTGGTGACATCTGCTTCCAGACATGCGCACGCTACTTCCACAAACTTCTCGTCCCATTTCACCTAACTCTACTTTACTCCAATACAGGTCACCACACGAGCAATTGCCCCACCCAATCACATGCTTCCGTACAAAGCGGTCAACATCGGGCGTTGGAACGTGTTCACACTGCTCGATCGGAACCCGTGTAAGCGCCCCGAGTGATGCACTGCACTGTTCACGATAGAACTCGCCCGCTACGGTAGTGGAATTGCCGCACTCAGGGAGACTCGGCTCGCTGACTAAGGCATGCTGCATGAAGCTGGGTGGGAAACACCACCACGGCACCATGGGAACATGGGGTTAGATTTGCACTATCCCACCGCCTAAATGGCAAGCTTGTGACAGAGTCGACTGAAAGCAACTCACAACTGATGACGCTTCGTCTGAGACTTGGGAGTGGTAGATTTGCCATTATTAGCACGTATAGTTCCCCCGTGTGCTGATGACATGAGGGAGCAGTTTTACACTCAGTTATCCCCCTTGATATAGCCTATGCCGAAGAGAGGCCAGCAATGCCTACTGTGTGATTTCAACACGCGTGCGTTGACGGCGTTGCTGCGGTGTGGCTAGACGTAATCGGGGTGTATGGTATTGGCGCAGTCAATGGGAACGGTGACCGGCTCCTCTCACTTCGCGTCGGTCAAGGCCTGACGATCACGAACACAGTAAGCACCGGGTGCGAGTGACGTAGCTACTTGGCCGCTCAGACGGAGTAGTCAGGCTCATCTGCTCGACTGTCATCGTACGCTAGCGTGACATGCGGGAATTTCGCATGAGTAGCGTACTGCGTGGAACGATGGAACAATGGTGTATTACGGGTAAAAAAGCAATCCTTAGCAAGTCCCGTGGGATGGAACTTATTGCGAAAATTAACTTGCATGATAGAGTGAAAAGAGGTTTGGTGGACACATCAAAAACTTATGTAGAATAGCGGAGACATCCGGTTACTAAAAGTATAAATCCCTAAATCCATTGGTTGGGAGGTGGGTAAGACACCGTTTGCTTGCGCTTTGTAGCCCCTCGCTAACAAGTTATAAAATGCAAATGCAAATGAGACAACGCATCGTCCCTTCGTTTTTTAACTATGGCCAGATAGGGAGCAGAGACGACATAATTAGCGAGGGCGTTCCAAGGCTAGCACATGCGGAGGAAGAAGAAATTTCGACAGCATTCAAGCCTGCTATACTGAATTGTCACCTTCAGAGGATGATCACTTAAGTTAATGTTGTGGTTCAATCCTAGCAGCGGATGGCAAATGTGGCTTGAGTTCTTCAGAATCTGGTAAACCAGTATAAGATTCCCTACAAAAGCCGATATCGCTTGCTGTGCATTCTTAGAGAAATAAGTCTAAGCTGATAAGGCAGATGATAGAGGTCCCTGACGTTCTTGGTTGCCCTTTGTTGAGGTGTCTCGAGAGGAACAAGATCCTGTTTCTGCCACGGCTGTCACGCCTGGATAGCATGTTCTACGTGCAGGCGCACGTAGGCATTAAGCATTTAGGGAAAGATTGAGAGTTCAAACCGACCGAACGCTCTGCGAAGCAGGCCGAAGTGTTGATTGTCAGTTCTCGTCGCCCTCACTGTTTATTTTGAACACCTGAGTTCTGCTTGTACTTATAAACCCAGGTCACGCTCCTGAGAGGTCTTCTTCAAAGTGTGGTCCCCAAGCTTGTAAACGCCCACCGGCTGGTGACGCAGATGAACCATCTTGTACTTAGCTATGTTCAATTGAAGCAGGTTCCTTTTTGACCATTCATAATTGCAATCTAGGTCATGATGGAGTAAATCTTGGTCTTCATTGTTACTAACCGTCTGCCATATCTTGCCGTCATCGGCGAAAAGCAAGACATTTGAAGAGATATCTCTTGCCAGGGCGTTGATAAACACCAGAAATAAGCGCGGTCCCAGCACTGAGCCTTGTGTGAAGACACATTACACTTCAATCAGGGTATGGCGTGATCCCCTGACATGTACTTAAACTTTCCGTTGGTAAAGAAAATTGCCAATCCAACCAAGCACAGGATCTCCGATTCAGTAGCTCTGTAGTCCGTGAAGTAGGCTGTCGTGATCAAGGCGGTAGAAAGATTTGGGAAAGTCTAGATAGATGACGTCAACTCTGACCCCATCATCAGCCACTTCCAACCAACTACCCCTTGCAAACAGCAGATTGGTAGCGCATGACCGTTTTTAACGAAGCCATGCTGCTCCGGTGCTAAGGTTTTGTATATTCCAGGTAGTCCATTAGAGCGTTAGCGACGACCGCTTCCATGACCTTTGCGAGCACAGGGAGGAGAGTCACTAGGCTATAGTTTACAAGCTCTGAACGACCACCGCCTTTCAAAATTCGGGTGATAATGCCACGCTTTCGCATATTGGGGACTTGTGGTTCATCAGAGCAGCTTTAGAAGTACTATGACAGTGGTTCAGCTAGCTTGTTGGTCGCAACCTTCAGTGCTTTCCTGCGGATGTTGTCGGCTTCCAGAGAGCTATGCTCACGCAGTGAGAGTAACTTCCTTATCACAATTGGTGGGTTGAAAATTACATGTGTAAACAATGCAGTCGGTAGTGTGCATGACATGATGGGACAAGTAGAGGCTGCGAGTTCGAAAATTGGGGCGTATTGTAACCGCAGGGCATTAGCTGCTTCTTCGTGAAAACTGGAGGGATGCTATGCTTCACTTTACAAAGATTGTAGACATGCCTACATAGCAGTTTGTTGTTTGCCAGGAATTTTTTGTCTAGGCACTGTTGATAAGTTACTTTGCTCGCACGGACAAGTGCAGTGCAACAGTTGTGATGGGTCAGGAAAGCTATCCAAGACTCTGAACCGGGGTTAACCTTGTAGGCACCCCATGCTGCATTCCTTGTCACGAGGCATTTTCGAGTCCTGCTCCTTAGATTTGAATGCATTTTTTGCGAGATGAAGGAGCTTGGTCTCTGATGCTCTGTTGACGATGTCACTGAGTCTTTCAACGAACTCTGTCCAAACGTTGTCAAGGGGACTGTTGTTTGAGAATACCCAAGCAGATGCGTCGACCAGTTCTTTCAAGACTTGGTAGCGGGTGATTGTATGAGTTAGTTCTGAGTGTTCAGATGGATACTATGCATAACACACATGGCTGAACGTTATTACTACATGGTCACTGAGACCTAATGGACTATCCAACAATAACTTTTCAATCACGTGCTCTTCATTAGTGAGCATAAGGTTCAGTATGGACGGTTTGTTTGCTGTCCTGAATCTAGTGGGCGTGATGACATGATTGTACAAGGGAATGTTAGCCATCAGCCCATGCAAGTCTGCTTTGAACTGTTCACTGGGTGATGCCGATATCTTAAGATCGTGTAGATTGAAGTTCCCTGATATGAGAATGTGGGCCGTACCTATTGCGTGTTACGCTGTTCAGGACACGTATCAAGCGGGAATCCATTTCCGGAGTGGAGGTTGGGGGGCAGTAAACGACAGCTACGAGATATGCGTCGTTGAGTCCTAGTCGAAGACGGCAACAAATTGAGTCGGTAACGTGAGTTTCCAGAACATTACCTATTGCACATTGCAGGTCGCTGCGGTAGTAGAATAGGACCCCATTTTCTCTGCTGGGGCGGTCGTACCGAATGAGTGGCATTCCGGTTATCACAACCTCAGCATCAGTCACCCCTAGGGGTAACCAAGTTTCGGTAATAGAAATTAGGTCCCAAGCATTCGCAACCTGACGTAGCCGAAGTTCGTTAAGTTTACTAAGGATCCATTGCGCGTTAGTGTACATACATGAAGGTTTCTCAGATTTATGCAATGTTGTGCAATTCATACGTGAAGTTTCGCCGATCAGTGAGTGGCCGACGACTAATCGTTTTTCGATATGTGCTTGGTGAAGGGTTTAACGTCTTATGCATCGTCCGTGTAGTTAGTCCGGTGTCTAATCTTCTACGTACAGTCTAAGATGGCTGGCCAATATCATCTTCTACATGTTGTATGGGATCATCCAACACACTACTTGTGCATTGTTCTTTCATAGATCCCATCGCGTTTGGTTCTTTGAGTGACATATCATCTCTAGGACGCATATCGTTGACTGTTTTCAGCCGAAGCTCAGATAGTAGCCTGAAAAGGAACATATACCAGCATTTAAACAGCCGTGATACCATATCTTTTGACTGAAGAACCACCTTCAACACTCTCGGGCCACTTCCTTTGTAGTTTGATGAGGTACCCAGCCGTGACACAAATTGCGCTAACATATCATCCAAGCAGATTGTTTCACAAATATAACATCACTGTTCTTTATCATGGGTTACTATTTCATGCTCATCACATGCTTCAGTTTCAGGAACCTCGTTAAGTCGTATGGTTCTGGTTAAAGTTTCCTTCCGGCAGTCCTCTAAGTTGCAGGTAACTCGATAACGTTCACTCCATGGGATGTTTGGAAAGATACGGATGAAGCAGTGTTCATTTCTGAGACTACCTGTCGACAGTAGTACTGATTCTACTTCAGTGATGGAGTTCAGCACAACACGCAGAAGTCTCGGCTCTCCGAAATGTTTAGAGTTGAGATGTCGCGTAATATACATTACGTGTACAGGTTTAAGTACAAATCCGATTAGGTTACTAATAATATCCCACTGCTTGAGGTCATCCAGCTGCCTGCCTCTTATTGATGTGGATTTTGATTCTGGGATATTGGAGCACAGTACGCTAAGTACATGTAGTTGTTTCTTTACATCTTTCGACATGTCGCGGTTATTGACTGAAGTACTCGGAGATGTACCGCAGGAAACCGGTGGTGCTTGCACTAGAAAATCGCTACGCTCTTCAGTTTCTGATCCATTAGGGAGTGATGTTAATGTTAAATGACGGCTCTTCTTGGAAGCCACGGTAAACCAACTTTCGCTCGTACCGGTTTGCTTTTTTTCTACACACACTTTCGGGAGTTTGGAAGTAGCCTTACGAGTAGTTAATCTGATCGAATGGGGAACCGCATTAGTCAGATGTGAGCCACGTGTGGAATTGGAACAGCATATGAGGTTCTGAGCTCTTGTTGTCATGTTGCTTACAGTGTTACTAGCCGTTCTTCTCGGGATAGGAGCAGCACTTACGGGGGAAGATTGGGTTACACAGTCCGCTATGCTTACCCCAACCGTAGCGATTTCGGTGGTCACTAATCCCTCAAACTTGGCTAGCAGTTGCTTGTACTTCCGAGATAATAAGAGCACGCACTTTATCAGTGGGATAGATGTGCATTCCATGCAGAACCATAGAGAATGTGGTTTGTTTAATAACTTGGCCTGACTAGATTTCACTCGGACGCATCTCGCATGGAAGCTGAGTATCGCAGTGCTCACAAGTTGGGACGAACCAAAGGGTATACATTTTTTCGGTGCATTTCTCACCTGCCATGAACCGGCGCAAATTTAATGTTCTTTCACTAGGTATTATTAAGAAGTAGGTGGAATTTGCAAAGGTGATAGCTACATTCCTTGGAGATGTAGAATCTATTTTCTTAATGAGCAACCTGTGGTACTACATCCGTGAACAGGTGACGGATGCTGCCGATCGAAACATCTTGAGCGCAACTTGTAGGCGGCCGGATTGATTTGATGACAACAGTGTGACCACTGGCGCATTGGTGTCGGAGAAGAATGCACCATTCGCACATATGGCGGACCCTGCTGACTCGGAGAAGGAGAACCGGTTTTGCAAACTTCGGCGGCTATTGATTTGAGAACTCTGTCGCATCAACAATGCGTTGTAGACGAAGAAGGCGAAGCTGATGGAATGCTATGCCTTACGCCTCCAACACAAGTAATACTTTGACTCCTTGAAGACGGCGTATGGACCCAAGTAGCAGCCACTGAAGACGCTGCTCAATGCTGCTTCAGGCGCTGCCCGCGCACGGATTGTATACACAATGCAGATCTGGCGAAAGCACTGTGTTTGACCCTTGAACAGTTGTTGAGAGTTTGACTGGGCTGTTACATGGGCTGCAAAATCAAGATGAATATATGCCTTACCAACACACCGACACTGGATGTGACGCAGAGAGCACTAGTTCAACTGCGGAACGGCAAGCGCACCGCAACCGACGGCATCTTGTCGGAACTATTGAAACACAGCAGACCCGCGTTGGTAAATACACTGCAGCACTTGGTGCAAAGCGTGTGGTTTGAAGAGCAAGTGCCGGTTGACCTGAAGGAGGTGCTTTTGCTACTACTGCGTACCAGCAAAGGGAGAAAGCAATGTTGCATTACTGATCGTGGTATCAAGTTGCTAAGTTGTGTGGGAAAGCTGGTTGCCCGAATCCTGTTCAACCGCCTCTTCAGTCAGCTTGTGGAACCGAACATGGCGGAAGACCAATGTGGATTCCGTTGGAGCCGCAGAATCATATATATGGTTTTTGTAGCTCCTCCGTTGCAGGAGAGATGCAGACAGCGACACCAGCCATTGTACTCTGTTTATAGACTTCACCAAGGCATTTGATAAGGTGAACCGCGAGGCACCGTGGCTGACGTTGGTTAATTTTGGTTGTCCGAATAAATTAGTAAGCTTGATTACATGTCTATACAGTGGTACGCCGGCGAAGGTGCAACTGTGTTGACAAGCCTCGGATGCTGTCGCTTTTGTTTTCGGTGCGACGTAACGCTGTGTTTTAGCTCCTGCCCTGCATAATATTTATCTTCATGTCATGATGTCATGCGCGTTTGATGCAGCTTGTGCTTACGGTGTTCGTGTGGAGCACCGCATTGATGATGGCTTGCTGAACATCTGTCATTTCGGTGCGAGAACTATGGTGTGTGAGACAACCATCCGTCTGTTGCTGTTTGCTGACGACTGTGCGTTGTTTGAACACAGCGCGGATGAATTGCAGCACACGACTTCGGTTCTCGCTTCGATAGCGGCCAAATTCGGACTCACCATCAACGCCAGTTGTAGTGCTTGCCACAGTTTCCGCAATTTATTTTGTTCACAACATTCGCTGCTTTTACTCTTCTTGTTTGCCTTTTGGTTGTTGCATTGCTCTTCTCAAACTGGTGCATAGATTCTAGGCGACTATAATATATTGCCATTTGTATCATTTTCCTGTCATCTCAGCTATTTCTTTCACATACGGCGAAGCGAACCGCCTCACTTTCTTGACATCGACTTGGTGTTTGTGCGTCGGTTTGGCAACCTCCAGGCCATATCAACAGCCGGACCGTTTCTCCAACCAAATGTCGCGTTAAGCTGTCACTTGAAGTGATCTTTCTCCCTTTGTCACCTCGGTTAGGCTTATCTGTGTGTCAAACTTTGACACCATTAACCTTATCGCAACCGATGTCATGTGTACAGCGCGAGAAATTTGTTGATTTCGGCACCATAAATGCAGACGGACGCTTGAAAGCTATAGGCAGAAATTTCTCCTAAATCGTACATTTTGGCACAGGACCATGATGGACTGAGAGCGACCCAGTTTTAGTTACGAAGACAATTTTAATTTTACTAATAGGTAAACTAGGGCCCAGATATTGTGCGATCCTCATCCAGCTCCCTTAGAACACCCACTAAGTTTGGTAAACCGTGAGATCAATTATTTTAGATGAAACCACATTTACGGCTGTTTTTGTGTCTGGCTAACATAGGATGTCCGTTAAAATCACTGCATTAATCCTAACATTGTCTGTTAAGGATTACATGGATAAACCACACATTCAAACACTTACGTTAGAAGGTCGCAAACGAATTTTGGTGAAGATTCATCGCAACCAAGTTAAACCAGACGGTAAGTACACATCCGGAATGTTCCAAACCACTATCCTATTGGGATTTATCAGCATGAAGTGCTTACCCAATTTACTGCAGGATACGAATCAAACACTAGTGTAACCTAACTGTGGTTAATCACACTGAATGCAGTTTGATTGCTAGTTACTATGTGATACGACGCATGCTATCTCGTCACACACAATGCCAGAGTGCAGGGTTGTCCCCATGAACCAAAACTTTTTGTGGTACGTGTCTGAGTGCTTACTACTTGTCAGCAATTTATTCGCCATAACTGTTCACCTCCGTCACCAATGACTGAGTGGCTTAAGTCACTGTCCAGTAGTTTGGTATACTTGAATCAAATCCCAAGGGGTTCGGAGAACATACGTGATGCGGACGAGGCTTAGCGCTTTGCTGAACATGCAATTCCAGTCTTACGGAACCTAGTTGCACTAAAGTTTCCCGTGTCAGCACTTGATACTGCTATCTCCATCACTGAATAAATCTTGTGACTCCTACGTTTTGGATGGAGTTGTGTGACAGTTTATTGGCTAGAAGGAACTTAGCACAACTAGATCTGAACAACCAGTCAACAAACATAACATTGCTTCTGGAGGTGTTCGCTGTGTGCACTTTATCGACCTTGTAGGATGTCTAAATCGTCACCTCAATCATGTGCTACAACGCTGACAGCGGCCTCTGTGCACTTATAGGCTTTCTATCGACTAGAAATACGCTGCTATTGTGCGGTGTTGGGTCTAATACGTATCCACGCATTAGTATTCCGAAAGGCAACACCGTCACACTTGCTTAAAGGGTGATTCAAAGGAAGTTCCACATATTTCAACGGCACAAACTATACCATTTTTCATTGAACTTGGACATTCGGGCAAAACATTTACGCCTGAGGGTCAACCGGGTTGCTCCTCCGGGACAATCAAGTTGAGTCTTCGCTATGCGGAATAGAACCACTCACTGGCATGGTAGGGGCTGTTTCATTGGCCAAGCGTCTGAGGTCCTATTTGCTGAAGGCGCTTGGCCAATGAAACAACCCCTACCATGCCAGTGAGTGGTTCTATTCCGCAAAGCGAAGACTCAACTTGATTGCCCCGGAGGAGCAACCCGGTTGACCCTCAGGCGTAAATGTTTTGCCCGAATGTCCAACTTCAAAGGAAAATGGTATAGTGCTCCGTCGGGAATAAAAAGCGGACTGCTCGAAACTTTACATGCATACCATGTGCCTGAACGGTGAGACACCGGATACAGACCCGGACACTTCAATGTACTGGAGTAATTCACAAGGACAACACACTGCGCTATCCCAGTAATGTATGGAACAACATGACTAACGATCAAAGTGTTTTACTCACGAATGTCTAAATTCTGTAACTGAAGTACGGATTGGCCCTCGGTAAGGTATAAAACATTTATGCACTGATGATAGGCACGTGGTCTGCAGTAACCTGGTGATAAAGATCCCCAATGAGTGCTGTTGTACAGTTCATGGTGGTCAATCGAACTTTTTAAGGTAGAGACACTGGATGGGTTTCCTCCGGATTTAGGCCATCCGCAATTCTGATGTGTCCTACAACAGTGAAACCGCCGACAGGAGTTTTTCTGCTATTTGATCTGTCCTGAATATTTTAATTACGTACTTCGAGATAATATAAGCTTACTAGTTTTGCCGCGATGGTTCTGAGTAATGGGCAGATTAATCCGAATAACAGGGCTATCCACTGTGCGTACGAAATAAACACTGACTATTTCTGCTTTGTTACTAAGCCCGGTGCATCTTGATGGGAATTGATACTGTCTACAAAATGTAACGTGTTTCCGAATTACTACCACTGCTTCAAAAGCTTCTGGACCGCGCTAAGGTCAACGGCCAAAGCAGTGACGTTCACAATGAGTTCTGCGTCGTCTTCGGGATTTTAGATGATAATCTGTGGGGCACATTCGTATCACTGGGACACTTCCGAACAGGTAAAGTTCACGCGCAACACAGACAAATAGCCAACGTGTCATAGATACAGAAGAGAAGAAAGTCCAATTCAAGAAGTTGAATAACAAATAACCTCAGTCATACGCCCTGTTGAGTCGGAGGACGCGTTTCATTTAGCCTTGAAGGACGAACAGATAGGCACAACACTACACAATCCATTACTGCAACCACAACCATCATTTGAATTGAGACAATCATAGCAGTTCCAAAGTTGAAGATAACATCCTTACAGAGTTGTTAGTTTGTTTGCACATTGGACAAGACTAGTTTCAGTGCGTTTGTTTAATCTACAGATACGAGCTAGATTGGTGCCTGTAACAAGTGCTTCAACGAAGCAACGAAAAGTATAGGTCTAACATAGCAGTTATATTTGGGAATCTGGCTTTGAAAGAGGCAGAAGCGCGGACTACAATTTTCAAACAGCGCATTTATCATTTCCGGAGATTATAGTGATAAGTTTCAGACTAACTTCACTGTGTTGTACAATGGCAAATAAGAACATAGGTAAAATACATAGATGAATGCGCTAGTAATCTTGCTCTGATTTCTATTTTTCTAGAAGCAAGCAACCTCAGTTAAAATAAACAACTGTGAACTAAAATTCGTAATATTTTGTGGAATCCTACAAAAATGATTGACCGCAGCCAAATTAAATGTTGTTAAATGGGATCGCAACTCTACAAGAAAAAAAGACCTACAATACCCCAGTAGACTTAGTGTTAGCATGAGTCTGAACCATGGCTAATGTTTCTTAGAGGCGTTAGGGGGATGGTTACCTTCAGCACATAATGCCATCATAGAAATGCCTAGTGAGAAATACTGCCAATTGGGTTTGAAAGCGAATCTACTGGTGAATAATCGCCTTTAGTAGTTAAACTTACTGACCTTCTTGATTCTTCGCTCCCTATCCATTCACAAAAAAAACCATTGGGTATCAAATTGAACGCTCCACAATTTGTCACATGAACGGATATATTTTGGATATATTCAGGATGACTAGAACCTTTGAATGTCTGCTCCACAATGTCACACTTAAATCTGTGCAGAGCAATGGACAATCCGGATGTTATTTGCGATGTTTTTAACAATTACAATTTGTTAATTCGCTTTGTCCGGCACTATTTCCCTCCTAAAACCCAACTTTTATACGTTATGAATCTATGGCGTCACCAATGTGTATTTTATTTGGTTCACTTATTTCCACTTCAACTTTAATTTCTTCTAGTACCAAGTTACGGGTCATGCTACAAAGTGCAAGGTGCTGAGCATACGCCATAAAGCCCCTTGTGTATACAGACTGGGAGATCAAATATTGCAGCGCACAACAACGGAATGCGATCTAGGAGTGATAGCGCAGGAAGATCTGGGCTGTTCCCGTCAGGCCGAGAAACCCTCCAAAAAAGCTAACCAAATCCTTGGCCTTTTGCAGAGGGCATTCGGGCGCTTCGAACGTTCCATCTTTTCCCAGATGCTGAACGCCTACATTCGGCCTCATTCTGAGTACGCCATCCACTCTTGGCAGCCATGGCAGAAGGAAGAGCTTACCGCTCTTGAACTGCCACAACGAAGGGCGACCAAGAACTTAAAGGGCCTGTTTCATCTCCCTTACCGATTGAGACTGAAAACCCTCGGGGTCTACAGTGGACAATATCGATGCCTGCGTGGCGACTTGATAATGACTTATATGATCTTGAGGAATCCAAACCATTGTTGTCGTCACCTACTAAAGCTGAATAGCAATACAACACTCAGAGGACACCATCTAAAGCTGGCCACACAATACAGCCGGTTGGAATGCCGCCGGAATTTCTTTTCCCTTCGTGTGAGCCAACACTGGAACGCTCTTCCCACATACGTTGTTCCTTCCCCCACGTTAACGGTATTCAAAAGACGTCTGGATGATTCGCTTATCCACCTACATTACGCTATATAATCAGAGATGTCCACGTTGAACAAACACGAAAAAATACGGTGCTCATTCTCAGCTTTTGTGCTTCACTATTTACACACTGCTGTTGTGGAATATAGTATCGGATATATTACAACTGCATTCATCAATTTACCCCAGTCCAAGAAAGCGGCGCACGAGTAAGCGTTGGTCGTTTCTCTTGTTCTTAAGACCTGCCTTACCCATATTACTCTACAGTAACAATTCAGTACATATTCTATAGCGTTTCTATGAATAAGGGGCACTTGAATTCACTAGAAGCTGAAACTGACGATTTACACTGATGTTTACTTTCACTTTAATTATCCTACGAGACTTGTAAGGCAATCGCTACTTTACCTGTAATATATCATTGTTCATTGTTTCATGTTAAGCCTGTGTTTTTTACTCATTATTAACCATTGTTTCATTGTAGGTCCATCGACTGCTACTTCAACTTGTGGTATTTCGAGTGCTACCTTTTGTTGGATAAAGCTTCAGAATAGGCAGATGCATAAATCGACCAAGTGACGCATTCGGGCTCGAATGTGCGGCCTCTCCTGCTGAAGCAAATGGTCGCTGTCAAATCGAGAGTCTTTCTAGCTGGAACCCTGCGTGAAGTCAAAAGTGGTGATGCGCGTTGTCCCTTGTTCCTTCTTGTTGACTAATCACATAATAGGTTCGTTCGTGTCCTCATTCACCTTCCAATCACCTATGTCTGTAGATTTTCATTTTCCCGCCTTGTACATATTTTTCCCCAAAAAACTAAGAAAGCGGGAGTCACGGACCTTGTACTATCACAACATCGAACTTCGAGGCAGCATTGATTGACTAAGCTAAACTTAACCAGGGGGCGGTCATCACGTTAACGCAGTGCAACAAGTCACTTTGCAATGAAATCTAACCGAACGTGAGTTATTGACATGTAGGTAGCTAAAGAGCTTAACGATCATCGGTAGCCAGGCCAGAAAGCCTCTGTGATACGCTGTGCGGAACACGTGCCTGAGCTCAAGTTGTCGCTGAACCGGTTGCTCAAGAAGATGCGGTCTAAAAATCGATCAGGCGGTAAGCAGACATTTGTTAACACGTCCAGGTAAGTCCAAATGGCAGCCTAGAAAAATTGGGTAGTCAAGTTGGCTTTATTTTTTAATACCAATAACAGAAATAGCAGTGTCTTTTCCAGGGAAACTGGGCGAGGCAGCTTATTGTTTTAGTTACCGCAGATCGTTTACAAACAGTCCGGATGGACTCCGTTAACTTATTGCAATTTGAGTTGGCTCATTCCTCATTACAAGGTTCGCATACTGAACATAACTGAAGGCAAACGGAGCAAAGGCATGTTCACGATCTGTTCAGGGATAGGGAAATGTTGGAGTTTAATGGAGATCACGCTAAGGCAATGGGATCTCATTGATTGCGATGCATTTGTGTGCGTTCTGAAAGCAATACCGTACGGCGTTTGGTGATGGATAGATACCAAATTGGGTTAGGTGGTGATAACTTTCGTTCTACTCTGTCATCACTTATGAAAATATATAAAACACTGCTTATTGCGGACTGGCTGACAATAAATGATTATGGACTTAATGCAGGATGATTGATAAAATCATTCGATTTCAATAGTTACAGTGAATGATCTTGGCTCGACGATGCAAGCTTCTATAGTAGAACGACGCGCGAAAATGACGAGTTCTTAGCTAATAATGGGTTCGTTTGCAAAATTTTCAGATGCTTGTTTGCTGGAATCTAACTTGTCAGTCCTACCCACTCACAAGACCCACCCAACACAGCACCATTAAAAATCCTGTTTATTCATTACCAAATCATGCTTCAGCTACGATTTCTTGTTTCATAATAAATAACGTGTCTAGGTAGAACTTCGTCACATCTAGGCTCACTCAGACAGCCGCCACAAGCCCGGAAAAGCACTGTACGCGCGTTTCATCCTTTCGGGAATCATCAGCAGTGGGCATTCCATTGGACTCTTGGTAGGGCTCGAAACCGCAACTCGACTGTTGCCAGTCCGTAGTTGAGACCACTGAGCTACGGAAGACGGCAACGACCATAACGTGTCTGAATGAAATTTAGCTCATAAGTATCTCTTGGATGGACATCATTTATACACCATCTTGAGTGTGTGCATGCTTACCAATGGGACCTTTGTTGCCTCTGCCTTGTGCTTCAGCTGCAACTAACAGGCTTTGCTACTGATGTAGTTTGGACGAAAATCGATTGGTCAAATCTGTAATAGACAAGTCCCAACACTACATGCATTTTAATCCGCACATTTTAAGTTTAAGTTTCCTGTGTTCTTGCCTGGAGCCACCGAAACATCGGCATTTGTCAAAAACAATAAAAGTTCGCTTTTTCCGAAAGCTGTCGGAAATTCCAATTTTTTGTTATATGTGTACTGTGTTGTGGGAACCTTAAGTATTCCAACCACAAAAATAAGTGCGGTAGAGCTGTTAGGGAAGGTAATGCGGCCAACGTGACATTTGAACACTAATTGCCATGGTGATGAATTTCATTACTTTCGATGGAGTTTGTTGGAGACAATGCAACCTCAGATATCCGAACACCCACGCTCCAAGGGAAGGCTCTAGGCTTTAGGCAGTACTGTTATCTTTTTCTTATGAGAGTAAACGAATGCAAATCGTGTCGTGATGTGCATTGTTGCGAGGGGGTTACGCCCAATATTCATGCGGCAGCAAAATATCATCGCTTTTCACCCTCAGCTGCTTGCTTTTGTCGGTCATTTGTTACGACATTTGTAATGCACGCAACTGCATAAAGTTTTATTGATGTAGATAACTGAGACACAGTTTCGACACGTGACACCTGAAGCATCCAACTCTTCCCATCTAACCAGTATGTGGGTTTCCAGCATGCACTCAATTACATCGACATCGATTATCATCCCAGACTTCTATCTTCAGTTAGGTCGCTGCAAACAATGCGACGAATTCGTCCGGAACCGTTTGGTGCATGTACTCAAACACGACTGAGGTAATGCGATGAAAAAGCAGATCAAGTTACCTGGAAGGTAAGAAGAGCCATATCATTGGAACATTGATCATTCCATCTGTCGAAGGAATATGACCCTCTTACTGCCTACTTTTGGACAGAGAGCCGTTAATTCCCACCCTAACTGGTGTGCTATGGGTTCCATCGTTGCTGGCTGCTAACTCTGCTTTCTGTGCTCATCGAGTTCTGTGTACCGGTAGAGGAAATGGTAGCGGGTTAACAAGCACCTTGGTGCAAGAATTTGGGCGCTTGAATTGACCGATCGTCTTTGCATTTGCATTCAAGCGATTCCCCCTCCACTTCTCATAACTAAGTGACAGGTTGCCAAAGTTAAGCGCTTACATGTTTACTCTTAAAGTGCAAAATACGCAGAGAATACCAAAATGGAACCTAGTCTATGAAATTACATATAGCATTGATGAAGTTTTCAGAATGTTGATGTTGATTATGTCTCAGCTGCATTTTCCGGGTGATAAACTGTGTGGCGCCTTCATTTGTTGTGTTAACCAACCGGAATGTGTGAACACAGAGATGGGTTTTGTGTGAATGTTGTGGACGTATGGTGTTGGTTAGTCCGTGAATGTCAAATGTCAGCTATTCACACGTAGCTTAGAAGAAGAAACTGACGTACATCAAGACAACCACACAACTTTCTTCTTGGATGGCAGGGAAATAAGCGTAATTGTGCGCCCGTTAGCGTGAACGTCCCCAGTTTGTCAGTACACGCCAACCAGAGCGAAGAATAGGAACAGTTTTCTTCTACCCAATTTTGCATAACAAATAAGGATTAACCATAAAATAAGCTATTCCAAAAAAGATGGATCATACCTAACCTACTCCCAAATACCCTGGGGTATCAAGCCTATCAGTAGACTACAGCTCGGTTAGCAAGACTTACTTGAGCAGCAGATAAGTTACTACGCTGTGAGAGGTTGCGGTAGTATTTGCCAACACGTGTTTATCGCTCTGATAGATACATTTCTCCAGGGCTATTAATTGATTTCGTTAACATCCAGTCCAGTACAGTGTCATGCGTAATAGTATTGACAACGCTTACCTGCACCTGGTGTAAACTGAAGGTAAGGACAAGGAGAAGGGTGGATTTTTAAAAAACTTTGGTTGCCGTACTGCAAAATGTGAGCAGCATTTGCTTTAGTGATGTCCCGTCATAGTCAGCGACTTGGAATGCCGAGTAGAGAACCAATGGCACACTAACGTAGTTGTTAGTGAAATTGAGATAGGACCGTGCGTTGCAGCTGCCAATAATGTTTTACAATAAATTATATTGATTAGTAATGAGAAGACGGATTTGGGTATGATTCGATTTGGTTCCTCGTAATTAAATTCCATCCGCATAGGTAAGCTACCAATCCGGAAAAGCACCAGACGCGCGTTTCGCCCTATTGAGGCTCGTCAGTGGTGCGAATCTATCGGTCCCCTACTGGGGATCGAACCCATGACCACTAGAGGCAAACGCCAACTAGCGAGTAGCTTATGCCACTGAGCCATGGGGGACGACAGCCGAACATTACGAATTGAAATCTGACTGCGATATAGCCCGACCCATCCTCCACTGCCGTGCAGGTTGTTGCCCGTGCAGAGGAGAGTGGTTGGCCGTCAAGGTCGGTTATTCCCTTGCCGGCGCCGTGAATCCACACTGCAAGTTTGAATACTGGTAGGGCTTAGATTTTTGATTATGAATGAGTAGACGGATTTTGGTATGATCCGATTTGGTTCTTCGCACTTAGATTCCAAGCCGCATAGGTAAGCTAACAGTTAAGTTACAGTTCGTAATGGTCGGCTGTATTCCACTATGGCTCTGTGGTATGAACTGCTGGCTAGTTGGGGTTAGCCTCTATCGGTCATGCGTTCAATCCCCAGTAGGGGACCGATAGATCCGCAACACTGACGAGCTACAATGGGGCGAAACACGCGTCTGGTGATTTTCCGGGTTAATAACGCGGCCTGGAATCTAATTCCGATGAACTAAATCGACTACATTATTTTGTTTACTAACTAGGCAGAAGATCTGGGAATCGGAAATGGTGTACGTAGAAAGTCATTTGGTAACCTGTGAGGCATCCACTTGCTATGGGTTGTCGTCGATCCGCGAATGTACCCGAAGTTGTGCACCAACAGTATAGTTAGTGTGATGTTGATTAGGGACACTTATTCCAAGTAATTTTCACTTGTTTACAGACCACGCTGTGCATTCCATCCCAGTGCAAACACATAAACAAAGCGCAGCAAGCCGAACCACTTAATACTTGCTAACAAGCTCGACAGTTTTGTGCTGCGCATAATGGTTGTTCCACTAATTAGGCAGTACTTCAAGGAGTATTTGTTGCTAAACACTGAAAAAGAAAAATGCTGAACAGGAATTGCTCGCATAGTAGCAAAACCTTGATTAAATTATACCGGATGTGTTGGGATAAATAGCTCTGAACGGATAGTTGTTGTGGCAGAAAACCCAATGTGCTTAGTTACCGCCAACACTATATTCCTGTGGGATAATAAAAGACAACGCTGTCACGCGGTGCGACTCTGCTCATTGTATTCGGATGATTGTAGACTGAAGCCTATATTGTTTACTCCTTATTAACTCCCGGGTCACTTGAGTATCGCTTAGATTGGTATCGTTATTACGCCACCATTATGAGTAATGATAATTCTAACAGTGGGATCCTTATCGGCCTTAATCCGTGCTCGCGTAGTAGCAGCCAAGCTGCAGTGTCCACTTGCAACTTCGCAGATCTGACAACATACTATCCTTCTGATTGAGGTTTTGACACTATAACAGCATGGCGAATGTGAAATTTCATCGGTTTTTACGGGTACCGCTTAGCGTAATCTATCCGAATGCAAACATTTCACTTGGATAGATTCAAGGTTGAAAAACCTTACACATTAAAACTCTACATTTTTACGTATCTTGTTACTTACGACGAACATGTTCTGTTTGCAATTGGAAGCTTTTGCATCATGCGGAATGCATTGCAAGTGCCAATCCCACTTACAAGAGTTTATACCTAGCACATCCTGATTACATCTCCATGAAGTCGAGTCGAAATGTTCTACGTTGGACAAGTTGTCACATGCCGAGTTTAGAACTTGCGTTACAAAAGTTTCCCCAGCAAACATGGTAACATCTTTAGTGTGTTACCTTATCCCGAAAATCTCACTGATTTGGTCTCTCTGTGATCTATGAGCAGGTGAATTTTGAATTGACCACTTCGATTCTTACCCCGTGACTTACATTCGTTCGCCCGAGGTGCCTGGCAGACTTGTTCGATCCGAGACATACGTTTGCAACGGTTGTTATGGTTGGTGTTGTCTTGCTGGTTTGTTTGACTTCCAAAGACAACCGCAAAACAGGTTCCCTCCATCTAAGTCCCCGATATACTGGATGGTTGTTGATGCGCATGTTTGACGAATGCTTCGTAGAGTAATATGCTTCAATGAGCTCCCTTCGCGTGTTTCTTCTTGTGCGAGAATTTATGTTTTTGTTCCAATCTAAGCGCTCTCGCCCCCGTATGCAATGAAACCTATTCCACGTCACTGAAAGCGGTGGTGCTTCTAGCAGATTAACGAGGAGCTCAGGAGTTTATTTATAACCGCTAAAGCACTCTCTTGTGATTAAAAACAAAGGCACTTTTGAAGTTGGGACAAGTATTATCATAAAAACACCTACATTACAGGTGACAACTGCGAATAAAAACGAATCCTTTTGTGACGCAAAATTCCGATGTTACAAAATAATGTGACCCCTCTGTGTAACAGAATGTTGCATTCCTTACGTACTTACGCAAGCAGCCATTAGTTAACCGTCCGCTTGTAGCTAAAAAATAAACAACCAGCTGCTTCAGTGAAAAAATTCCCAGGCAATTGTTTAGTTCCATCTTATGACCTTTAAATTACTACCTAAACTGAACTCCAAGCTACGGATTTAAAACCTGAGCCAACTGGAGACACGCAGTGGTTCAACCATGGCGCACTGTTAGTGACATACTCGCTGGGCTATTTTACAGTAAGCTTCGCAGTTGCAATGAACTCGATGAGATAGAAAGACGAAAGTTTCATGCTGATACTACTTCTGTGTGAAAATTAGTGAAAAATTGTAGTTGAGGGGATGTTTTGTAATTTTCGCTAAGGCGACAGTAAGGCGAAGTTTCCTGAAGATGCTTAGGAGTTCCTGACCAATTCAAGTGTTCTAAATACTATTTACTATACTTGAAGCTTGAAAGATTAGTGGTAAATGTTTATCGGAAGGGCATGACCTCATAAAATTCTGGTCTTAATTTAAATGAGGACTAGACAACAAGTTAAGCGCAGCAATCTTGAATATGTCCCCACTTCGAAATCCCTTCCAGTGCCAAAAATGGCGGTGGTTTAATCCAAATCAAACCTCCGTTCAAATTAAGATTGTAGGTCGCTATGCAACAGCATGCTGTTTATATCCCAACCCAGATACAAATGTTGACAGATGTTGGTATGATTATATGAGAGATGTTTGTATGAACTAAACTACGGTATATGGCAGATACGAGGTTGTTGCTCTTGGGGTTGTTGAGCTATCCGTAACAGAAACACGGAGGAAATTGGCTTTGATTGTGTTGCGAAAGCGCAAAAGGTTGACGAACTTCGTACCACAATGCAGACGGAGATGGCAAGACAGTAGGCGAGTGTGACCCGTGAGCATCGTTGCTGTGTCGGACTACCGCATACAACAGTGCTGAGTAGAGGGATTTAAGAACCAGTCTGACTAGCAGAACAATCTCCACATGGTGCCAACTGGGTGGTCCGCGTTAATCCTGTTCCAGCGAATGGTTCAATGACAGTGTTCCAGGACGTGGTGGGTTTTCGCCTGGCAAAACTTCACCCCATAAAACGTTACCAAAGTCGGTTTAACAAAGCGCTGTGGTGTCGAAATGACTAGACAATAAGCCACTGCTTCCTGTCTTTCCAGAGGATCCTAGCACACTCACGACCGTCAGCTAATTCAAAGATATTATTTGACCCCTTCCTATGTTGGCGAATTTACGGAACACAACCAAACATTCAGCACAACAGTAACAACTTCACAACATGCTTATTTACCCATGCATTCACATATATATATATATATATATATATATATAACTCCAGTATGTACCGTTTACATAGTAACATTTGTGACAATTACTGAGTACACACTCAGTATTACTATGAGCATGCCTTTTTAGGCGTGTTCCGTACTGTCGGGAATAAAACATTTATTTATTTATTTATATGCATTGGCACACCACACGAATTATGTCTAAGCTATGTGGTGTTTACGTGCCACGAAGTCGGTTATGTGCCAGCGAAAAAGTGGCCTCGGATCGTGTGGATGTTGGGTGTTGCGTGCTCAAGAATGCAGCGCTCCGTGATCGGTTTAAAACTCCTTCGCTTTCACTAGCAGGGCGTAAAAAGGGCTGCATTTGAACTCGGACCATTGGAATGTTAAGCAAAACCTCTACCCCCTAAGGCTCAGAGTCACGACGGGCAAAGCTTGTCACAATGATCAATGACTGCTTGGAGCGGTTGCTTTGAAGTCCCCAATGAGTGAATGGATTATGATACGCTTTGAATTGAACCTTGGTGTACTCGATCACTGAGACGTTAACCGATGGAACAGATTGGAAGTGGATGCCGTCTGCTCGAAAATCTGGTATTTCAACATAGTGCGAGATATGCTGAATTCAGTTTTTCCCGTATATTCTCAATCAGTTGCTTACAGGCGTACAGTGGGAGGGTTTACTGTGTACGAGTGACATGGAATCAATTGAGAATATCCGAAATAAACTGAAAACAGTCTATGTCGCGAAATCCTGGTTATTCTTGTGATGTTGAAATTTCGCAAGCAAACTGCTTGCATAAAACCTGGTGTTTGTTTGTAACTGCGATATACAACGCGGTTGCAAAACAACCCATTCAAATACTGCTCCGAGGGGAAGTGTGTATGCCTGATGGAGTCAAATGGCAGTGACGTGTACTAATCCATATCACATGTGAAACTTTAACCAGCCACTGCCATTTCAGTTAAATGCTGCTGATGAATCGTCAGATCATCAGTAGTTAAGTACCTTTTTCTTTGTGTTCGCTCTCTTTCATCAACAGGTCAGTCTGTGGACAGAAACCGCCTGATTATACTCAATAATTATCGATCATTGATGTTTCTGTAAGACCGTAACTTGTACGTTCGACCACATCGTGATCGGTACAGTGTAGAGCAATAAAATGTTCGGGATGTAGGTTCTAGTACATTAAGGGTATCAAGAGGATGTACTTGGTATGATACAGGCCTGGATCTTGACAACTACAGTGCAGTACGATTGACACTGTTCGCTGTATACCATAACCCATTACACTTGCTTGTGGTCACTTAGCGCCTGAAAGATGAAGGAAGTAAACACCAGCGAACCTTGAGTTCCCATTTATAGGAAGTATGTGTGCACCGTTTTGGGAGCACAAATGGTACTGATTGATGCTGTTTATAAAATTACACTACTGTACAGCGGTTTGTGATGGACAAGAATATGGACGGTTATTTTTGACCCGGTGGAGAAATACATACGCCAGGCACCAACGTGTAGGAAGTCCTATTTCCCTTGACGTAGTGGTTCGCATTGGGCAATATGTGTGCACCTGCTGTGACAGCTTTTGGTGTGACTTTTGTGAGATGCATCTCTAGAGACGGACTGTGTCCAGAGGTTCCCAAACGGAAAGCACAGCTACGTGTCAGAGAGGTGAATGTCATATTTGCTGACAAAGGTCGTTTTAAGTCAACCCAAGTCAAAAAACGTTATATGCCGGTGTGTGCCTACTTTCAGAACTTTACCTTATCGACTATAAAAAAATAAAAACAGCATCAATAAGCATGCAAGATATCACAAGTAGAAAGTGTGCAAAGCGTACCTAGGTTTCAGCAGAGCAAACAATCCCGCATCTTTGGACAACGATACCATGTGTTGCTGGTGGAATTATTAGTTTTTTTTTCAGGTTGATGTGACCGTTTTGCCAATGCAAATCTGGACAAATAGTTCCAGTTTTTCGGAAGTAAAAATTACAATGTGAGCGCAGTAGCTGGATGCATTTTTTCAACATACAGCAGAGTACTATGGTTGTATTGGGAATAGTTCAGTCAAACAATTCCACCAAATATTTCAAGGAATTGTTATAGCTACAGGGGATAGAGTAAAAGCGATGCTTCGGCAAAAGCGGCAACGGCCATATTGAGGGCTGCGCTGTGCGTCGTTTTGCCCCAGATAAGGGGGCACATTTCGATAATGGTGGTCAAAAAACCATGTATTATTTCTGAACTGGTTGACCTCCAATGGAAGTCAAATATGAAACCTCTTACTAAGGGGTGTTACATTAGACTAAGTACAAAATTTGACGTTAAGAAAAGCGTCAATTACTCTTGTTGCTGCCGTGGCGGTGAACTGGATAAACTATGTCATACTGATGTGTTTTGGGTGGGTGTGCTTGTCCTACTAGTTGTTAAAGTAGAGTTTAAAATAAATTAATTGATACCGGTGCTACATGAACGCGAACTATTCTGAGTACACAAAGAATATAATCAGAGAATAGTTTTCAGCTATGAAATGCGTAAAGGTTCCCACTAAACATCCTAGCTACGCATGGTTACGTCCTTTGCCACAGAGTGCCATGGTGTCAGTATTAAACCAGACCAGAAGCAGATTCATTTTCGTGATTAGATGTACATGCAGAGGAAACACGCAACATGAAACCAGGCGATGATGATTCATGGAAGCAAAAATAGCCGTCCGCACAAAGCGGTTACTTGTAATAGGAGTGGCGCGTTAATTATAGATCAACTGGATAGAATCTAACACGGCTACCCCGGGGTCAACTGGAAAGCCGTTTCATCCGCTCGAAGCTCTTCCTCTGTCCACTGCTCATTGGAACATTCACCGCCTTCTACGTGAGCCCAGTGGCAATGGAATTCTTCCAACCGTGCCATCCAAATACACAAGGTATTGTCTTTTAATTACACTTGGGTTGCACTAACACTATATGGCGGCCGAAAGCCACAATGCAATCCTAGGAAAATCAAGGATTACTTGCATTTTCGGAGGAGTCCTTCTGCTAGATACCCCCGAAATCTCTGATACGCTTGTGTAAGTGGTGTTCGCTTCAGCCGGCCTCATGTTTAAACTTAGTTCACATGACACAATTGGGCAGGTGTCAAAAAATGCTTCACTGATAAACAGCGAATTCCTTAGTAACCTTCAAGCGGTTTACCGTAAAAACTTATTAGGTTGAACAAAATTACTTAAACATTTGTCACTAAGTTATCGTCATATCACGAGTACAAACGTCTATCACAAGTACAGTGGCAGAATAAATTAAGACTAACTCATTGACGCTTTACCAATCACTGGTTCCTCCTCTTATCAATGATTACTGAATGGAAGCAGCACGAAGAGATATCTGTGTGTAGCTGCACGTGTACAATCCAGCCATCATTCTCGATATCTCCCATCGGCAAAGCGTTTGTCTAGGAAATTCTTGAATTCTGACAATGACGTTGATTCCACTAGTTGGGACGGCAAATTCTTCCATATGTTTCGCACCCTCCGTTTGAGGCAGAGTTGGTAAGCTACCCTCTTCAAATCCGGTACTACAAGCTTGTACCGGTGTCCTCATGTGTTGCTTGGTGCGTGCATATAGAGCAGTGGCCTCAATATGTGGTGACCACCAAGATATCCGGTGCCTCATGGTAAGGTCAAGTCACGCTCGATGATAAGAGATGGTGTAAAGAAAGCCCTAGCCTATTATACCGGTGTTTGTTTGGCAAATCGCATAAATTGTGTATGAGCCCGTTGGCCACATGCTGTGCCCATTCAATCTCTTTTACCTCGCCCCGAGTTATGGTACATTAACCTGGTGAGCCGTAGTCTAGCATTCGTCGGATGTTTGAAACGAGGAGGCTAGTGGCAATCTGTTCTCGGACCAAGTGGCGAAACTGAGCTTGAGCGCATAAAGCAGATGAAGTCTGTTTTGTTAAAGCTTATTCGTGTTGTTCATGCCAATTATGTCGCAGCGGGAGAGTACACCGAGTTCATTCACGAAAGCCGTGAAGTGCAGCGTCAGACCAACCACAGTGTAGGTTTGAACGTGTTCAACCTTACCAAGTCTAATGAATAACAATTTGACCAGGTTTATCGGGGAGTTGACCTATGTAGACCAGCTGTCGGGGCGGTAGAGTTCCTGCTGAAGCAGGTCATCGCCATCGGGTGCGCTGATTGCTCTTCACACCTGCAAATGATCTGCAACCAACACACAACGCAAACGTAAAAGCTGAGATACATCGTTTACGTGGATCAGGAACAACATGGACACCAGTATAGTGACTTGGGGCATGCAACTGGTCTAGGATACCAGTCGGTCAGACGGTTTGCAACCTGAACCACCACTTCCGACCAAGAAATTTCGCTTGCGTTGGTGCGGTATGCCAACAACACCGACCAACCTCAGCTTGTGGAGAGGTATCTCGTGATTCACCTTGTCGAACTGTTTACTGAAGTTAACGTAAATGACGTCAGCCGACTTCCCTTGCTACAACTCTTACAAGCATTTGTGCCCCCATATGCGAAGATAGGTGACGCATGAGCTACCTCACAGAAAACCATGTTTTGCATGCTTTAAGAGAACTTTCGACTAGAGAAGCCGTAGTAGACTCTTCTTAACGATCATCTCAAGTGTTGTGGACAATACAGCGGTCAAACAGATCGGCCGGTATTTGTCCACTTGGATCGCGTCACCGCATTAATGTATTGGCATTACGACTAAGCAACTCCAATCACTCGGTACTGAACCAGTGGACAGAGACCTGTCGGATAGCTCAGTCACAGAAAGCGAGATGATGGACGATAATGAATTGAGGACCAGTGTGTGGATTCCATCAAGTTCGGCAGGTTTGGTGTCGCCAAGACCTACTAGTAACTTACGTACATCTTCAAAGCTGCAATCCATGCTGTCATGTTCGGCTGAGGCGGTACCCGTTGCTTTCGGTACAGACACCAGTTCACTTGCAATTACGGAAGCAAAGTACGCCGCCAATGTAGACGCACGATCTTCGCTCGAGGTTAGACCTGTCCACCCGAGCCATCCAACACTGGCCTTAGGCACGGCGTCATGTGGGCAAAAATCCTCTTGGGAGCAGTTTTTGCTGTAACTGCACGTTTCTCTTCGAAGTTTCGGTGCCTTCGTGTTTTAGCGTTGTTGCAGAGATTTCAGTGAACGGATTAAGAAGCACTGCTTTACAAACCCCGTTGGGTGGTCTGGTGGGTTATCGAAAAATGCTGATGAAAAAGTTCAAATAGTACTTTTACTCATAAGTTGCAGGATTTTAGTTGTAAATTTGATAAGGCTTTCATCCCAACAGTTCACAAGCTACAGAGCAGAGCCTAGTCCGGAAAAGCGCCAGACGCGTTTCGCCCTATTGGGGCTCGTCAGTGGCGCGCATTCCCTCGGTCCTCTAATGAGGATCGAACCCATGACCGCTAGAGGCAGATGCCAACTAGCCAGCAGCTTAAGCCACTGAGCCATAGGGGACGTTGGCTGGGCTACATAATTTGCAAACTAGCTGGGATATAGCACCACCTTTTACTCTCAAAAGAACAGAATGATCATTTTTAATGCGGTAGCGCTGCACTCCACGTGTATTCTCCGATCCAATAGGCCACCAAAAATAGATCAAACGTATTTCATAAGAGTAGGAAGGAGAGATAGTGTAAAGTACCAGAATGTAAGTGACTAAGTGCGTCGTCCAACTGGCTTTGAATATGGAGTGTTTAGGCACAGGAACGACCGATTTGAGGAGCATGCAACGGGTGAAATAGGCGAACCTAAGCAAGATTTCTACGGCAGTCCAAATGGCTATCCTGTTTTGCTGCTTTCAAAGAGTGACCTCTAAGTTTGGGGTTGCTACTGAGTTGCAGTAAAGTTCAGCACACATGATTTGGATTGCGTAAAAAACAAGTATGCCATAATCAAATCACCTCGTCCTTGGCGATACAGCCCGCTGAATAATCCCAGATGATGGACCAATGGTTTTATACGGGTAAAAAGCCAATGCATAACAGGTCCAGCAGGATGGTTATAGTAAAACTGCAAAACATAAAAAGATTGTTATCAAAATTGGATATACACCAGTGAACTCACTGAGATATACGTAGTATAAGCTGTAAATCCAAGGTCAATCCATAAGAATTGACGACAAATGGGATGTTGGTAAAAATTTTGTCTTTTTCTGGTTTACACATAAAGGAGGTGAAAAGCGTTGAACAAAATCTGCGATTTGACAGCCAGTGAAATCGCTTCCAGACACTTGTGTTTATCCATGGGTATTGGGTCTTGTAAGCGGGTACAGCGAAATAAGTGCACGGTCAACTCGGGCTTTGAACTCTGCCAGCGTGGGAGCACATATGACAGATTCCGGTAGGGCATACCACATTCTGCAAACACGTGCGGAAAAGAAATGCCGACGACATTCCAAATGACTGTGCTGCTCCGCCAGTTTGAGATGGTAGCCACTAAAATTGCTGTTGTGACTGAGCTCTAGCAAATAGCAGCACGTGTGGTTGGGATCTCTCAAAATCTGGTAAGTCAAAATATGATCCCCGCGCAATCGCCGATACTGTCTGCTGAAGACCCACAGCACTTGTAGCCTTCGTTCGTACGTCAAATTATACAGACCTTTGAGATTCTTGGTTGCCTGGCGTTGGGGTGTCTCCAAGACCGTGAGATCTCTCCTCAGCCATGGCTGCCAGACCTGTACTGTGTATTCCACATGTGGATGTCTGTCTGAGCCTAGAAGTTGCTGAAAAATCGAAGCGTCGAATCGTCCGAATGTACGCTTCGGGATGCTCACTTGTTGGATACCTCTTCTTGACGTCGTTTCAGCCTACTTCGAACATCCAACGTCTAGCTGGACCAAAACTCTCAGATCTCTCTCGCCAAAAGACATTTGAAGTTCCTGGTTAGCGAGTTTGTAGGAGCACAGTAATTTGTGCTGTAAGTGCAGTACTCTCCATTTGTCCACATTGAATTGAGATGGATTATGGATTCACCAAGCATTTACCCTATGCACCGCAGCTTGAATTACTGTGATATCACCTAGTGTAGTTATCCCCTCTAAACATTGATGTCTCCGGCATAAAACACGCAATTCGTGCTTATGAGGCATGTGATATCGTTAATATACGTCAAAAATACTCGCTGTCCAAGTACCGATCCCTGTGGGACTCTGCTAACAACTCGGATGGGATCTGACAGCGATTCACGCACACGTATTTCCAGGCGCTGATGTAGAAGAAAGTTTCTGATGCTTCCTAGGAGAGGATCACTAGTACCGTAGGTCTGGAGTTGGAGTAGCCCAGTATTATGGTCTAACCAATGGAAGGCCTTTGGGACGTCGAGAAAGTCTGCATCAACTTCAGAGCCAGAGTCTACTGTTTCAGTCCAGCTGGATGGTGCTAGTAGTAGTTTTGTATTGCACGATCGATTTCGTCAGAAACCATGCAGTTCCGGTGCAAGGTTTTTAAATTCTTCCAGATAGGCAGTTAACGTATCGGAAATAATAGCTTCCATGACCATTGAAAGAACCGGCAGTAAGAATATGGGACTGTAGTTGGCTGGATTGGAACAGCTACCTCCCTTATGAGTAGGGGTAATCATCCCGTGTTTGCACATATCGGGCAGGTACATTTCGTCAAAACAGTGTTGGAAGAATAAAGCCAAAGGCTCAGCCAAGCTCTCTCCTACCGCTGTTAGCGATTTCGTGTGTAAATTATCAAGTCCAGGAGAGCTGCGCTTGAGCACACTCAACAGCATTTTACTACAGCTTCTGCGTGAAGGATATGTGAGTGCGTATTAGGGGTAAAACAATCATTGTCATAGGGTTATGTGGACAGTGATTGAACTGAAATGTTGCAGCATATTGTAGATGCATGGCTTTCGCCGCCTCCTTCTGTGTCCTTGTGAGTCCCTCCGCTGTTTGAAGAGCAGGATATCCCCGGTTCACCTTACTTAGACTGTTGACGTGTTGATACAGAAGCTTGTAGTTTGAGGACATACGCACTGCCAACTTCTGCTGGTAGGCCATTCTGTCCTCGCCAATCAGCTGAGTACAGTGATTAGGTTGGGTTGCATAGGTCATCCAGTTCTCGGTGCTCGGGGAGAGTTTGTATATATGTCAGGCTGAGTTTCACACCGCTATACACTTGCGTGTTCTGCTTCGCAGAAACAAGACCACGTTTTAATCAGATGAATCAATACCAGAAATCAGTTCAGGGTTAAGAATTCTTTTCGGTAAACTCTCTTCAGACCCAAACGTTTACATAACACGGATTGTGTGGGGTAAGCGTCAAATCGGGCTGGGATTGATTTCTAAGGTGTTTGAAAGGTCAAGATCGATGACTAAAGTCGGCTACAGATGGTAAGAAAAGTGCACCAAAGGAAATTAATACAAGCTTCAGCGGCCTAAAGTAAATAGATAAGGGCACAAAGGGTAGTTAAGTAACCATGTCAGTCGGCCACGGTAGTAGTATCGGCCGCATGAATCGTTTATGTACACATAATTCCGGCTTCAGATGATGGATGTAAATAGCCTCGGCAACAGACAAGATTTGCTTTCGGAAGCCTTGCGATAAGCGTTCAGGTAGGGAGTAGATGACTTTAAAGTCATTCTCAGATGCAGTATGGCCACTTTCGAGGAGGTACGACATGATTGAGCTGTCTGAGGACCTCATTTCGCCTTTGTAAAACCACGTCGGTATGTGCTCGCGAATCCTCTGGGATAGAGGTCTCGTTGTGAGACCCAGGTATCGTGCACCACAGGAGCACTAATACTGACAAACGAGCATTGAACGTGTCAAGGATGGCAGACTATCTTTCAAGGGTTTTGCAAGCAATGGCTTGTTGTGGTAAATAATTCTTAAGCGGGCTGCGAAATAAGTTTTCTCAACAGCATCTTTCAGACGTCGAGATAAGATATCAGCTGCAGTATCGCCCTTAAATGGCAAATGTATGAATAGCTCTTTCTTGGGAGTAATACTCCTAGGTGGCTTTCGCTTTCGTTCTTTCATATGCTTCATGATAAACTTATCGGGGTAACCATTTTCACGAAGGGTGTTGCTGATTCTCTCTAGCTCTTCGTTGACAGAATCCGGCGTGCAAATACTGCGCGCCCTGAAGGCAAGAGATCGGATTAAACTCCTCTTGTGCTGTAAAGGCACTCCGCTGTGAAAGTTAGTGTACTGTCCAGTCCGCATATGCTTTCTGTATACCTTTCTGCTACATGAGCCGTTCGAGTTGCGGATGACTTCTACATCCAAGAAAGGTAAACTGTTCTCATTTTCGTGCTCACAGGTGAAGCTTAGACTCTCATATGCGTCATTAAAGGCCTTCAGCAACTGTTCTGCACGCTTTTCAGATGCGCAAAGCACGAACGTGTCATCGAAATACCGTACGTACATTTCAGTTCCACAGATGTGCGTCCTGCGTAGGCAATGTTCTAATTTCGCCATAAAGATATCAGCCAACAACGGCCCCAAAGGAGATCCCATGGCCACTCCATCAATCTGATGGTACATCTCACCATTGAATTGAACATTTAACGTGCAGCAAAATAGTATCGCCCATAGCAAATCCGGAATTCTTAACCCTGAACTGATTTCTGGTCTTGATTCATCTGATTACAATGGGAATATTTGCTGTGCTGCAAATCAGCATTGCCCGTGATTCGTTGAAGACCACGTTTCTCGTACGGAAGGTCTTAGTCGTTCACGCATCGGCAACCAGACAGCTAAACTGGCTGACGAAATGTTCGCATGCACTAGCTGGTGCCTCGTGTGCCAGAAATGTCCGGTTAGCTGTCTCACCTGGTCCAGCTAATATGTCATAGCGTGTAATCGCTTGCTTTGCGTCGGTAATATCCACGGCAAATTCTGCATAGCAAAGATATGCGAAGAATAGGACTAACTTATCACTGCGGCCCAATGGAACGTCGATGATCATTGTCTTAACCATTAGTTATTCGTTGGGGAATATCCAATCCCATATCGACAGCTTGTCTTTTTATCGCAATTGGGTGCGATCATTGAGGTGATCACACGGCGAGAAACTGGAGACAAACTCTTGTAGATCGGCTTTAAACTGCTCTGCAGGAGCGGTTTGGGATTCCGGAGCGTGGATCTTGTAATCGCTGGTACTAAGAATGTGACTGTAGCTTGTGTTTATCACCCTCCTTCTTGCAGATGCCAGATGGGATTCCATCTCTGGCGTAGAGGAAGGAGTGTGGTAAATGACCGCCACTGAGCAGCTGTCGTTACCTTTTAAGCATTGACGGCACCAAACGACAACTTGTGGCCTGCTGATCTGATCCTCTATGAGCTCACATTGGAGATCGTTACGGAAGTACAGCGTCACCCCTTCACCTTTGTTGGATTGGTAGTGCCGAACAGTGGACATGCCTGGCATTGAGATCTCCATGTCACTTATATCAGAGCGTAACCATGTCTCCGTTATAGGGATGAGGTTGCACGCTTTTGATCCTTGATGCAGCCGCATTTCGGAATGTTTGCTCATTAAGCCTTGTGCGTCAGTGCACATACAGGAAGGTTTCTCGGATGTCAAAAGCTGTTGACTAGGAGCACATGAATGATGTGGATTTGTGCCGATCGATGAGAGTCCGGCACCTGAGCCTTTTTTGGATGAATTGCCCAGTCTCGATAAAAATGAAACCTGTCATGAGCATGGGCTTCTTCGTTGCTGGTTGTCGGTAGATCGGGCGTGCCACAGACGAAAATAATTCTTTTACTACTCTCCGTGTGGTGACCGTTTGAATTATTTTTGTTCCCCCTAGCGTTCGTTCTATGGAACATCCAGAAATATGCGTATTCCTCTGTTTTTAGTCAGCAGACGGTATGTCGGCAAAAGCATCGTCTTGACATCATCCATTGATCCCAAACTCCCTCGCATTAGCCGAGACTCTATGGTGATTCGAGATTGGATGTTTAGTGATGCTCATTAGATTAGTCGGACTGAATTGAACTCCGATACTCTCCCAAAGGAATTTCCATTGCTTTTAATTATCCAGCTGTTTACTCCTTAATAAGTATGTTTTGGATACAGGAACGTTGGTGCATATAAGTGTTAAGGCCTCGTAGTTCCGCCTGCTGTTTGCTGGTGTGGGTAGCACGTTTGTCGAGGGATTTAGTGACGCCTTTGCAGGTTGCACCTGGTTCTTCATCAGCTTTGTGACTGTACTGGGTGAGGCTACTCAGGTCACACTTCGATTATATCGGGCAACAACGGTTGCATAGGTGGATGCGTCTTTAGAGCGGTTCGGATTTCGTTGGTCAACCGGAAGGAGAGGTGTAACCGATGTTGCAGCAGTTGACACATTGGATAAGTGGATGTGAGCGGTGTGGCTTGGCATGCTTGTATCGGTCGCGATGATGAGTTGGTTCGTGGTTCCCTAGCCTTCTAGTGCTGCTTGGCCGTGTGGACGTCTGGGACTTTTCCTTGGTTTCGAGGCAGCAATTGAGGGAGACGGAAGAGGTGCAAGAGGCGTTATTGGCACTACGAACGAAGCAATTTGTGCATTCAAAGCATGTTCCTTATCGGCGAATAGGCTGTCGTACTTTTGTGTTAACGCTAATACGCATTTTATTATTGAAACTGTTATGAACTTTGGACAGAACCAAAGTGAACCAGGAATATTGTATATCTTTAGATCGGTTCTACAGTCGTTGACATATTTCAGATGGTACCGGTCTTGGCAATTTGTGTATGTCAATCCTGCTTTCACTACGTTAGCACAAGTTTGATTTGCACAAAATAGTTCGTTTCGGGTTACCGGTGTGGTGATCATGATGTCCGATCACGGTAGAATAAATCCAACATGTCGGACACAGACGAAGTTAGGCCAACCAATGCGAACTCCGAAATTAAGCAGAGAACAACTACCAAAGTTGCACAGATTGATGAATACATCAAAAGAAAAATGTCAGTGCATTATTCACTCAGAAACATCGCGTATAACAGAGTAATCCCGAAGAAAAAGTGGAATCCAGCACGGCAGTCTAAAAATCCGCGGCGTCCATCAGTGCATCCAAAACGTTTCAGGCTTTGCTCTTATAGTAGATTGCACATCCTAATGGCGTATTTGGAAACTCGACGTTGAGCTTGATCCAGGGCTGTGAGCTCGTGACACAGCTATGGTTGCCACAATTGAATTGCATATTCGGCATGGGGGCGAACATACGCACTGAGTAGGTGTCGGAAAATAGAGATGTGTATTTGTCCGAACGCGCTTCTCTACATACCAACGTGTTGCCTACAAGCTTTCGACGCCTTTTCCGATTACAGGGAACAAACCAAGTTATCCTGAATCAGCACGCCCACATTGCCTCTCATGAAGGGTGGCTGCAGTACATGTGTTCCGAGACTGTATTCGTAGATACTCAGGTGTCGTATGAAAAGTGCCTTGCATTTGCTCTCGTTGAACTGCACCAGATTTTGGGTCGATCACTTATGTACCTTATCTAAGTCACACTGAAGATCTCACTGGTAAGTCTGGCAGTCTTCCTCAGAGCCAGACAACACGAATTTGTTGTATAGTCTGCGTCACTGTCGAGGTAGTTTGCTGTACTCTTTGTCGAACCAATGTGGTTTGACTAGCCCAAGTTCCCGATACTTGAGGAGTACAAATGGGGCTCAAAAAATTTTATGCCTTCCTTTATAATAGACAAACTAGATTCAACTGATGAATGGTTTGGTAGTGACCAGTCCATCTGGCTCAGCGCACGAGTGAGACCACTAAAGTCCGCTTTCCAATGGTTGTAGGCTCGCCCCATTACAGGAGAATACGGCAGAGAGAGCTCCAAACTGCCTATGAGCATCGAGTGGCCACTCAGTCCCAGAGGCTCTGGCACCTAGATGTCATGCACCCGTTTCTCACAGCTAGTTACTAGCAGGTATAAGCACGCAGTTTTGCGCGTTGGCTGCTTGCCATGCTGAGTGGCCCAAGTCTCGAATATCATAGCAGCGAACTTCCCCACTTCGCAATGACAGGGGAGAAGTTCTACCTACGGCCACTGTATTCAAGATAATTTAGACGTGCCTATGAGCAGAATTGCGGACGAACCATGTGATTGCGGAAATGTGACAAGCAGTCCAAGCAGTCGTACAGGGAAAAGTGATAGAGCACACCACGAGCAGCTCGCAGCGTCTGAGGTGAATCGAACACCATAGCTGCGCGCCAGACCATGGGTACTTTGGCAGGTGCTCCCGAGTCTGCCACCCAAGGAAGACCCTATGCATAGTGGCATGCAACCGCGGTTATTTGATGGTTCAAGATAGCGGAAGCAGCAGTAGCGCTGATTTCTACTTTCGGGGCGTCTACGTTGGAATTCAACCATGTAAGGGGATGGAGTTAATATAGTTTTTACGGTTTAACGGCCAAGTAACTAACCATGCGGAAATCGTACGTCATCATCAAGACACTCTAAAGTTGACAAAACGCTTGCACTTTAATGTGTTTGCCATTAGCTTAGGTCACGGTGAAATGATGAGTGAACAATGCTTTATCACTGGTTAAGAAGCGCATGCTTGTCAAGTCCCGTAGGATGGGTGCAGTGAATCTTAAAATTAAAATGATCAAAGGGTAAGTAAATCGTCATTTTAAGTGTCTACCTTGGTAAGTGCACTGCTGCAGGATAGACCAACCACGCCTACACAAAATGGCGATCATTTGGCTGTCATTTGTGATTCTGCCCTTCCTTTACGTCGTAACTAACCCATAAAATTAAAACTGGACGCATGAAGCAATACCATTTTTCACCCGGCTTGTTTTAGAAAGATAATTGTAACGTAAGCGAATGCACGACAGTCGATCGGTGCTGTTTCTTTGGCGCCGTTTGAGGTCGATATCCTTCCACGACACGCACATTATCCACCTCTATCCCTTGACTTCGGGGAAAATCTGACCTATGTCTCAGAGCCATCAAGCATCCCTCTCGCTATCTCCCACATGTACACCTTGGTCCATCCTTGTCACTCTTATACCGAAACGCAACTGCATATGAAAGTACCGGCAGTTTCTTGACTGGCTGGTCGTACTTTATTAGGTCGCCAAACTATTGTCTCACTTCGCAACCTTTTCTGACATTAGAAAACATTTACCAGTCCATCGAACGTCAAGCAGAGCACAACAGTACTGGCACGGTGTTCGGTACTGATGGTAAACCATCTAAAATGTTCAGTAAGGGCACTCGCTACCCAGCTCAAGTCACTGCCTTGCTGGATCAGTCACATGTGAATCTAGTACATAGTATTGATCTACAGAATTCGCGAGGTAGCTCAGGTGGTCGAAAGGAGTGTGCTACCAGCGTAGTCCAATGCTTGTTAGATGAGAACAGATATGGTGACACCTCGTGGTGTTCTGTAGATACGTAGTACACCTGCATATCAACACAAAGAAAGCAGTATAGTTCTCTGTGCTATATGTATGCACAGGTGCAAAATGACTCAGCGCACAATATTGATTTATGATACGCTTTGCAACCTGATGTGGTATTCCAAGTCGGGTCGATCATAACTGTTGAGAGCAACCAGGGTCAATTTCCAACCTTGCGGTAGAAACATAAAATGTCACTTACAGGATTCTTTTATGTTTGTTCTTAAGCCTGATCCGCAACCAGGGTAATTTCTCTGTTGAACCGTGTGAGCGTTACCACAGGCTCCAACGGAGCCCCATGTATTTGACGGACACAATCAACATGGTTAAAGCAAGTTGAAGAAGCTATATTGTGCGTCCTCTTATTGAGGTGCTGTGATGGCATGGATGATTAGGATCCTTAAGTATGTAAGATACCAATATTTGACTAGACTGCAAATAACAACATTTTCCACTCAAAGGCTCTACTATCCTTAGTTGACATCGGTTAATGATATGGAGTAAGCTATCATTACTGTTAGTCACTCTGCGTTGTTGGTTCGCTAGCGCAGCGAAGTCATAATTTGCCAAGTGTGCCACACCTGGATGGCCTATTCTACATGTGCGCACACGTGGGCATTGTATATTTGTGAAAAGAACGTAGGAGAAAAACCGGCAAACATCCTACATAAGAGACCGAAGTGTTTTGGCTAGCCATTTTCACTGTTTTATCGATCTGTTTTGTGATGGTCCTGCATGAGCACCCCAAGATAAATGGTTTCAGATATGAATTGCCAACTATTTTCTTCCGACTGGTATTCGTAGGTCCTGTGGTAACGTACTGCCGTTGTTCTACATTGTACATCCGTAAACACAATACTTGAGCTGGCCGGTCGTTAGCTTTGCTGAGATCATCTTGCGGTGCTATATGGTCATCTACTTTCTTGATTTCCCGCCCGAAATTGAGATGGTCATCAGAGTAGAAAGTTTGTGGTCAACATTCCCTCATGGTCGTTCATGAACACAAGGAATATCTGTGAGCCTAGTATCGGCCCTTGAGATGCTCCACGGTGAACCTCTCTCCTGTGGAATATAGTTTCGGATATATTACAACTGCATTCATCACTTACCTCAGTCCAAGAAAGTGGCGCACGAGTAAGCGTTGTCGTCTCTTTTGTTCTTAAGACAGCTTCCCATGTTACTTCCCATATTACTCTACAGTAAAATTCAGTATACGTTCTAAAATGTTTATATGAATAAGCGGCACCTGAATCGTTAGACGCTTAAAGTGACGATTTACACTTATATTTACTTTCACTTCAACCATCATAAGGGACTTGTAAAGCAATCGCTTTTTTCCCTGTAATATACCATTGTTCATTGTTCCTGTCGGACAGGGTACTACGGACGGGTACACGTAAGCGGCGTTGGAGTAGGTCTGAATGTATCTAACCCAAGATAGGCTCACCAATCCCATATCTTCGAAGCTTGTAAAGAAGAATTCAGTGACCTAGGTGATCATAGTTTTCTACGAATCAAGGTTGGCTGCGTTGGCTCCTTTCCAAGCATCGACGGATTCCGGCCAGCTGGTACAGGCCAACTAAAGGTTCTTAGTGCATGGGCGTTCAGCAGATGCTTTGTTGCTCCTACGCAATGATGCAGCACATTTCTAACTAACTCATGCGTATATCTGCAACGGCAGATTCTGTGGCTTTAGCAGACATCAGCATAAGAGTAATCGGTCTCAAACAACTTATTTAGCACAATTTGAACTAACTATTTTAATACATAAAAGTTAGTCGTCTGAATCATATTCCATCTGCCATACTACCGCAACTTGTTAAGTCCGTTTGCCATAGTAAAATGAAGCAAATGTTAGGACCTTAGTTCCTTGTTGCAGCCCCGCATTTGATGCGGGTTCCTTAGATGGATGGATTTCCCTGATTTGAAGATTTGCTAAAGAGTAGTATGGCAATCTGAATTATATACGTGGAAAATTATCAGATCTAGGCTGAGGCAGTCATACGTTACAAGCCCAGAAAAACACTGCATGGCTGGTTCACTCTTTTCGGAATCGTCAGCAGTGCGTATTCCTATGGGACTTCAACCCGCAACTCAACTGGTGCCAATCTGTGCTTGCGACAACTGAGCTAGGAGGGACGGTAACAAATACCGTGACAAAGTTACCATTTGCGCTATAGTGCTGCTCACTATCGACTGACTTGTACTTTACTGTCATACGGAGGACTGGGTAACTCCGTCCCCAAAGACATTTATCAAGCTCACCCACATTTCCTGTTAGTCAAAAGCAAGCGAAATCATCAACTGTGCAACCAATTAATAAGTTGACGATTCTTGAAAACCAATTACTGGCTTGGCATTCTAAAGGTGCGCTTCCTCATTGACTACCGGCGAAACATTAGAGCCCACATAGCTTCGCTGTGCCAACGTAAACTTACGTTGGCCCATCAACCGTTTGTGAATATCTGAAGTCATGATTCACAGTGAATATTCTCAAGGTAAACTTGTTGGGCCTGATAGGATCGCTGTTAGTTTACGCACTTTTGCAGCTGAATTACATCAGGCATTGTCAAAGACCCAACGACAAGAGGCGGACTAAGTGGTGCGAACAGAGAAGCTATAACGAGGCATGAAATGTATCCTAAGAGAGTCAAAATAGGCTGGACGAGTGGGTTACCTCAGGAAGACCTGAGAGGCTTGTGTTGCAGAGTCGCTCAATCATAGTGGCCCATTCAGATGTTGCATCCTCAAATTTCTATCAACGATGACGTAGGTGGTCGAAGTATTCAAGCTCGTTATCTGAAGGACAACTTTATGCCAGGTAGGGAGAACTAGTGCGTAACTTAGATCGGGTTGGCGCTGAATGCAAGAGACTTACGTCATTACCCAAATCAATGGGAGGTGCACGGGTGATTACTCAGAATCATTAGGCATACTGCCTAGCGAGTATCCACATTAGTTGAACCCGTAGCCATGAACTAATACGACACACCCCACACTCTCGTTAACTGTAAGCATATTACAACTTGATCGGATTCTTTTTCATAGTATGTGATACCTGCCAATGTGTACTACTTCTAAGCTTTCTCTGGACTTAGTCTTCCTTACTGTGGAACACGAAGTAGTGTTCAGTAGGACGTTAGTAACTTCGTACCGCAAGGACGTCATCTTCGTGAATGGCGGCGGTGACGGTTGGTCCCAATCCGCAACCACGGAGAGTTGAGAAAGGTCCCATCATTGACACGCACATGCAGGCCGCAGGTACGCCAGCCATTTGCTAACCTGGTACCAATTCAAATCGAATACCAAAGCCATTAACCAGGGAAGAGAAAATCGAATTTTCGTCCCCGCGATATGCTTAATGCAGAAAGTAACAGGGTTTACGCTCATTCATGGATGTAGAACGATGTTTTGGCAGTTAACATTACTTCTTCACTGGTCTCTACCTTTCTATCTCTTGCACTGCTGCATGGTCTGTATTGGAATTAAACTGACTGGAATCCTCAGAGGACAACAGAAATAAGTTCATTCGAATCTATTTGCCTGACTAAAGCAGAGCATTTAGCTGTGCCAAACGAGAATTGCTGTGTAAGGATTAACACATTGAAGGAATTCATCTTTCATCGTCCACGTGCTAAGTGAGTATTCCGTTGGTCGCACTCAGGTAATCTGACTTGGTGGCAGATGCTCTTCCCACTAGACACCAACTCTGGTATCCTTCAGGAAGCAGTTCAATCGGATTTCCTCTTCTACTTACATCGGCTCACTGCCATTCCCTCAAGTAATGAACCTACTAAAGTACGCAGACGACATAGTCTTGAATATCAATTATCGGACGATTTCTTGCTCAGTCAGGTAACAAGTAATTCTGAACGATTCTGATTCGCCGAAAACTCGTGACCTCTCTTTTAATCCATCAAAATGTTATCATGTTCATTCTCCGCTTCATAAATGAGGAGTAGACAATGTTCTTTGCCATGTGCCCTAAGTTCCATATTGAGGTTGAAGGTTAGTATTCTTCTACATCAGTGATATTGAACCAAGATGTATCATGGATGGAAACGAAAAATTTACAGGAGTCAGAATGCTGTTTTACGCCAGACGTTCTCAACAGGAGCCATATCATCTTCCTGGAGGTCATAGAGAACTCATAGGGGATCATAGGATGAGAACATGTCTTAGGAGGGCTACCGGGCGCCAAGAGGTGAAAAGTGAGTTGTGCTAACACAACTAACAAACTGCACTTTAAAAAATGCTGATATTTTCTCGCTGCGCACTAATCACCCCTGGTAAATACCAGTCAGTCAGATGAATTACGTACGCGCAACTGACTGTCTACGGAGGTAGGAAAAACAGCTGCGCCAAACTTGAGCAGATTTCGCCGGGTTCACCTCAAACATACAGTCACTATTTGGTGTCCTCAAGATTGATGCTTATCCACAGTGAACCAGTTGAGTTCTACTCAGGACACTGATACATCTACTGTGCAAACTGCAGTGGACCCACAGAACTCTGCAAAGCACACTGCGATAGTCACCGCGCAAAATCACACAGACACTAACTGAATTTCCCTCAGGACACCACCACTGGGTGACAACTCATGTGCCCGCCAGTCTTCCTCGTTCGGGTCTCTGTGTGGTAGGGCTAGGTTACGCGTTGTTCGTTTACAGTCTCACCATTCGTCAAGTTAGCCAGCAACGCTTTGGGTTAATATGACGAATGTTCGTTCGTTCCGAATAAAAGTAGAAAAACATAGGACGCGTTATAACTCTTCCTCAACATTCAGTTCAGCTGAAATTTTCAAATTAGCGAGCATTTTTTCAGCTTACGCTATACAGGTAGACATCCGTTTCTTCTGTGAGCATACATAACACAATGTTTACATAAGGAGATTTCTCCTAATTCTCATAATAATCGAATGCCTTGTCAGCACGCTTTGAGTGCCATGGTTGACAATAGCCGAAGTACGTTATTAGTTCCGTTGTTGACCCCTCCCCAATTCCAGATCCCTGAACTATCCGGCGTTTTCTTTCGTGGTTGTCTCTCCCGTCCTCCATTGTACCTGTCGTCACTGTTTGCCACAACTTTCCTGTTATGCGTGGCTGTCAGTGAGTATTGTCCTTTTTCGAATTCCATTTGTTTTCTTCATTGGCTCTTGTCAAGAAGTATTTTTCAGTCAATTTATCTATCCACCGCACTTTCGAAGTCATCCACAAAGCCGCCTATGGTTTGCCTCTAAGAGTGTCGCCACACTTGACATGTTAAAATTGTAGCCACCAACAGATGTAAAAGGTATGCTTACCACATGTACAATCTCATGGTCAAGCAAGAATAAATTTAGTATCACCAAATGATACATACTACCTACCTGATATCAGTTAACACATGATAGAACTGTGTAGAAAAATAAAACAAAGTAGTATATATAACTGAGGTACGTCACAGTCAGCTTCCAAAGCAGATAGTTGTCCACATGTCCGGAAAGGCACTAGACTGCAGTTTCAGCCAGTTGGGCATCATCAGTCATGTGCGTCCAGCGGATCCATCAGGATTCTAACCCATGAGCACCAGCGGCTTGCACCGCCAGCCAACAGCTGATGCCAATGGGTCACGGGGGACAGCTTCGGACCGTCATGATTTGCAAGCTAATTGTGATATATCGCATCTTATCCTCCACTGCCATGAAGGTTACGAAGGTTGCAGAAGATAAGGTTGTCCTCTCCTGATGATGCCCAACATGCTTAAACTGCAGTCTAGTGCATTTCCGCGCGTGTGGAAGACTCTCTGATTTGGAAGCTGGTTGTGACGTACGTCGATTAGCTATATTAGAATCCCCTAAGCATGAATACATAAAGTAATATATATGTATATGTTTTACATATTTTAGAAAAGTGTCCTTGGTTCCGACGAAGTGTTGGCATTACTCCGTGGAGGGTTTGTCAATTGGTTGCATCGGATCACTTCAAACCCCCACTATCTATGTATTTAATTTGCCAAAACGCTTGTTAAAATGAAAGTATGCGACCAAGTAAACTG
>OX104059.1:2222544-2244873 GCA_944474145.2 Dicrocoelium dendriticum
GGTCTAAAGTCGGTGAACCTAAGCCACTGGCACTCGCGCCTACTAAATTACGACTACGAAATCAGATACTTACCGGGTGTTGCTAACCAGATGGCTGATGCACTTTCCAAGCTTCCGGTATTAAACCAAAGGGAGAACGAAGACTTAGATGAGATGGAAATAATTTCCTATATTTCAACCGAAGCATCCACTACTATAAAGCTTGACCGGATAAGTGAACATACTGACGGAGATCCCAGCCTTGTGAAACTTAGGGTGGTATCTGCTTAATGCGTGGTCCAGTCACACTCGAATCCAACAGGAGTTACTCTTATACTATACTCTTCGTCACGAACTTTCTATGATGGACAATTGCATTATGAGAGGCAAAAAGCTCGTGATACCATCTAGACTTATTCCAGCGTGGCTCGACTGCGCACATTAGGGTCATCAGGGTATTGTGCGAACGAAGATCAGAATACTCAACTACTACTGGTGACTGAAGTTAAATTCCGGTGTTGAGACTGCAGTTCAAGAGTGCAATGCTTACAAACAACCCGACAAGAATCTCCAGTTCAGTCAAACTGAGTATCCAATGAAGCCTTGGGCTAAAATTGCCCTCGAGATCATGAGTCCAGTTACCAACGTACATCATCAGAAACGAAAAGTGCTGCTTACCACTTGCTTGTATAACAAATAGCCAGAAGTCATCCTATGCAGAGAAATAAGTACAGTTGTCATTATAAACTGGCGGCGGCATTTGTTTGTAATGTGTGGGCTGCCAGAAGAAATTCTTACTGCTAATGCGCCCCAGTTTAGAAGTAACGTGTTTGCCGAATTCCTTCGGAGCAATGGCATAAAGCACGCCAGGACGGTGCCTTATAAACCGGCTGCTAATGGAATGGTTGAACGACTAAATCAGAGACTGAAGGAGTCTATACAAGTCCTTCAGCTCTCGGGAGAATTTTAGGAGTGTACTTTGGTATCAGCTTTGGCTACATACAGAACCACACCGCATACGGCAGCGGCCCAAAGTCCATGAGAACTGTTGCTGGAAATAATGATTCGAACTCCATTAAATGCAGCCGGTAACTTCGAAGAAACTACGGACCCAGCTAAATATGAAGGACGAGCTGATTACCAATCTAAGTACAGACGATTAGGGAAAACTTACCCTTCAAGGACCCTAGTTCGTGTGAAACTAATCCATTCCCCGAAGGGGGATAATAAATTCGGACCTCCTACGCTAGTGCAATCTGTGTATACGCCAGGAACATACAAACTAGCAGATGGGACGCGACTTAATGTGAGACTTTTGCATACTTCACTTTCTCACAGTGCTTATCCACCAACCGCTACATCTACTGCAGAAACATCACGAACAGCAGAAAGCCCTCACGAGTGTCAAGCCGGTTGTGTCGCCCTGTCGACCGGTATGTTTTGATGGGCAACACAAAGTGATGTCTCTTCCACGTGTATGGTCCATACTACCTTATGCAAGCAACAGTTTAAACACTGATACGAAATGATTACATAGTCACAAACAGAGGAAGGCATATTGTGGTGTTTTCATATTCCTACTTTTGTTCGTAGTTATTGATTGGTCGTGAATCCGATGCCCACTTAGCGGTCAATGGCCGAATGTGTGCTTGCTGCCGATTGGCTTGTCTGTACGATTTAAGAGTCCTAACCGTTGTTACGTGTTGATTGGGTCTATACCTCCGTTCAGTCTATTGAGTTCCTGTTCTACTTTCACGTACACAACAATGATATCAATCAACCGACACAGAATTTGAAGGAAAATAGACAAGAAAATTTGACATTGAATACACAGCGGAATAACAAAATAGCAGAATAAATAATGTGAAATAATTATTCTATAGATTAAGATCTTGTTTAATTTAAGTCGGTGTAATCCAACTACGGCAAAGAAGCATGGTGCATAAAGCATAAACTTCAGCATAAGGCGTATATATATATATATACTACCTTAACAAACTGTATGTTCAGTCTGTTCTCAGGGACGGCATTTGTCGTGAACTCTGGAGGAAGCTGAAAACGCTTAGCGGAGTCACTTGACGTTCGCTCTACTTTGATGTGGACGTAGAGAAATTGAATCAGGAGTTCTGCAAGTGTAATACTACTACAGCTCCTGAGTTTTCCTGTGCCAAACTGCTGTGGTCTGCTGAACCAATGCCTCCCATTGACAGTGCAACTGTAAATAATCAACTGAAACATCTACGTTCGGATAAAGCTAGTGGGCCGGGTATGCTATCTTCTATCTTACTCAAACAATGTGCCGATGGTTTGGCGATACCACTGGCGAGTATATTCACAATACGTATGCAGCAACACAGAATAGCTGACTGTTGGCGAAGTGCCAACATTACACTAGTGCGGAAAAAGATGCAACAAATATTGACCTATCGCGTGAACTTCCTTTGCTTTGAAGGTTCTGGAGAAAGTCATTCTCGAAATGATGCCGTCCAGAACGCGCTCTAAGGACCACTTCTAGTTTGTCTATTGTAGTTTGAGGTCTAGCCTAGATGTTGTGGCCTATCCCGTGCATTCTATGCTGTCAACGGTTGACAATAAGAACAAAGCATCTCGGAGTTGTTTTCTTGACGACAGCAATGTATTTGGCTGGGTAAACCGCAAATTACTGTTAGGAGACCTATTTACCCAAACAGTACACCCCTCCATTATCTATTTACTGCGATTATTTTGCTGAAGGCACTCAAATGACCCGACTTAGTGGCAGACGTTCCCCTACACTACTCACCAACGCAGGTATCCTTCGGGGATCAATTCTATCACCTTTTCTCTTTTCTACTTACGTCAGCTTTATGATAGCTCTAAGTGAAGCGACTCTGAAAAATCTGCGGACGATGGCGTCCTGGGCATCAACCATAAAAGTGCCGATTGTTCATCCAGACTACAAGTGCTTCGGAACGATCTTAATGGCTGATCCAAATCCCATGATCTGACTTTAAATGATTCAATGTACCATGATATTCTATTTTCCTTACACAAATGAACCAGGTACCAGGAGTTCCTTACATTGTACAACAAGTTACCTATTGATGGCGAAGAATTACAGTCCTCTACATCAGTAAAACATCTGTGTGAGGTTGAGTTACGATTTATCTTGGACGTTTCTAGTAAATGAAACTTACACGAAAGTCAGAAGAGTATCAATTTATGCCGCTCGGCTCAGAGCCTCCTGCGTTCCTCGTGAGTTGAGCGTTCGCTTTGTCAATGCCTGTGTTCTTCCCCATTGGACGTATTGTTCCCCTGTGATATTTCCCGGTCTTTTGGGTAAGCATTTTAATTTAATTGTCAGATCATTAAAGCACTTAGCCCGATGTAGCGGTGATCCGATGTCTACTTTTACCAGCACTCTTATTTCTACAGACTTCACTTCTTGTAAAAACCTGGTCTCTATGTTACTGACCGACACAAGTCATTCCCTACATGCTGCCTTAGTTGAATGTTTATCAACTTCATCTACTAGGCAGAAGTACATGCTAATCTATGCCCACACACAAACTTACCGCTCAACAGTCATCCCTCACCTCTCGCGTCTTTTGCTAAACGGCAACTCTGTCATCCTTGACTTAACCAGTCGATTTTTAACCTGATTTTGTTGATTGTCTTTATCTACACGTTCTTTGTCGCACAGCTTTGCCACTGATTTGCTTTTTTGGTACAGTATCGAGATCGTGTGTGTTGTAGCGGCGTATTCACCTATGCAGAGTGCATAGAGCAATTTCCTGACTATACTTGACTATTTATCTAGATATTTGGAAGGAGGGAAAAGTGTAAAGCTGCAATAGTGTCTCGACATACTCATAATTGTGCACGGTTTCTTGTCATGTCCGAGAAGGTTTTCAGCCACGTGTGCTCGTGATGTTTGCGTCCACAACCACGGATGCGAGAGCGCCCGACTGCAGTCAAATCGGAGGTCAGCGTCTTCAAACTTGACCCAGGTCATTCGCTCGGTACCCTGTCCTCGCTTCCAGCCGAATTCTATGCTCGCTAAGAGTGCATGGAAAAGTAAATGTTTAGTAGACTTGCGAAACACGTGCCCAAGTTATCGAAGCTTGCACAGAGAATGTACGCTGTCCCAATGATTAGCAAATTCTGTCTGATCTGAAAACCCTAAGACGAACACCCTCACTACTAATGTGATGTTGCCATCGTATAGCAACAATGCTCCGAAGGAAGCGGTGATCAAAAACAAACAACTTTGGAACGTCCTTAGTATAAACAGCCTGTGTAGTAACCGTAAAACAGCGCCACCCTACATGCGGCATTGTAGATCTGACCCATTATGCAGAGATTAGGTAGCATTTACGCAAGAAATCATAAACATTAGTAATAGCACCAGGAGCCTTAAAGACGATTAGCCTAGATGCAGCTTCTGAGGTAAACAAACTTGTCTACAAATTCTAGAGAGTGCCCTAAAAGACTATAGGTAGGAGCAGCTCCTACCCAGTCCTGTAGAAAATCTAGCACTTTGACAGGGTGGCCATTCCAAACTAAACGACAGACATCTGGAACTCGTAAAACACATTTTGAGCGACCTGTGACGAATCTAAAATTACGACGGTCGTCTGTCTACTCCAAATCGCGAATTCGGTCTTCCAGAAGCAGCTCAATGCTGCTGGATTCGCAGTTTCCCAGAGCACTTTCCAGGATGTTGTCGACAGCGAAAGTGAACAGGAGTGGTGATGCTTGGCAGCCATGATTCACGCTATGCTGCTAAAGGGCGGGAGCGAATGTCCAGCGCACACCACATTTGGCTCGAGAGTATATGGTTTGAACAATGTTGACTTCTCGGGCACTTTCCTTCTCGGCAGCCAGCTTCAGTGAGCAGCTCGGTCGAGTATATCCAAGAATTTAAAACGTCCGTTGGCCGGCTGAACGTTTGAGGACTCTGGAATATTTGGAGGAGTCTACCAATGTGGTCGATACAGCTCTTGTCAGAACGGAATCTAGCGCTCATCGCGTATATTCTGTTCGTGTACCAGGTTGATACTCCTTAGATACAGTCTGGCGAGCAAAGCAACTACAAAGTTGAAGTCAAGCGCCAAGTTATGTAGTAATATGTGTATACAATATATATATCTCCAGCGGTGTGAGACAAGGATGCCCGCTGTCACCATTCCTCTTCAACTTCGCTACTGACGAAGCCATGATAATTGCGTTTTCAGGACACGACTTAGAAGGTTTGGATCTGCTCCCAGGGGAACGACTGCTTAACTTAGAGTATGCAGATGATATTGCCCTAATATGGGACAACTCGCCGCACTGGACAGACTAGCACTGGCTGTCCGTCACTTCGGGCTTTACCTCGCACCATCGAAGTGCAAAGCGTTCCTCCAAGATTGGTCTGGACCGTCTCCTATGCTGACCCATGGTGAGGACCAGCTAGAAGTAGTTCAAAAATTCCAATACCTGGGAAGTTGTATCAGCGCCCGTTGGATTGAGGATGAGATCACAAACCGTATGGCAAAAGCTCGGGGCGCTTTTGCTAACCTTCGTCACTTATGGCGATAACGCGATATCACTCTCGTCCTGAAGCTTAGAGTGTATAATGCAGCGGTACCTTCGACCCTACTGAACGGCTGTGAAACCTGGCCGCTTAAAGCAGCGGACATGAAGAGGCTAGTTACGTTCGACCACCGGTGCCTTCGCAATTTAGCTCACATCTGGTGAGAACACCGAGTTATCAACTGGCGTGTTCGGCGCCTTGTTTAGGGTACAGGAAAAGAAGACGAACCGCTCAGCTCCGTTATTTCACGCACCAGAGTCCACTAGCTCGGCCACGTGTTGCGCATGTCAGCCCACCGACTCCCGCGACGTGCGTTGTTTGCGCTCCGGGGGTGTGAATGAAAGAGGAGTACGGGTGGCCAAGAGGTGATTTGGTCGAGAGGAATGAAGGCTCTCACTTCAGAGCTGGCCTCGGTTGGAGCGGCTCGGCTCCCTGGTTGGGGTCCGAAAGACGATGAACACGTTTGGCTAGATACACTTGCTGATATGGCTAAGAGCCGACCTCAGTGGAGTTCGTGCTGTGAGTTTCGTTGTCCCACCCCATTCATCTTAGCCTTCCCCCCAACCACGATCTCACTATTTAACCTTATATAACTTTGCATGGTAATTGTTTTTTTGATGCACAGTAGCCGGATGGTAGCTTACCGGAACGATGCCCATCCGTTACCGGTAGCTCAGCCGGCTTGCACCAGTTGCATTTTTTCTCCTTTTTTCTTCTATGTATTGCGGCACAGTAGCTGATGCGTTTCCCACCTCTTGCTAACGTGTATAATGATGCTGAACATATAGGTTATTTAATGATGTAATTAGCCAGAATTCACTTCGAGATGAATCTCGTCCAGTTTGAGATTGTACATCGCGATCCATTCACATCACGAGTATTATAAATCGACCCTCCATCCAATAGTTAACCGTTGCGACATGTGTTGCCCATCCTGACTCGGTGTCTCAAGGGATAGTTGTTTTGGCTAACATCTCAATGACCCCAACCTCGATTCCTTCCATTGCTACATAATGTGGTCAACTAAGTTCGACACCATACATGGAGCGCAGCGTTTTGTGGCGAACAGCATCAAAAATCCATCCGCTGATTTAAAGTAAGTTTAATCCGAAGTTGAGAGCGCTTATGTTGTCCAGCAGTGATGCCTTAGTTCATGGCAAACAAGTGTCCACGGGGATGATACTGCCAAACGGAGTGAAGCGACACTTTTATCTCTTCATCTGCTTGTCCTTATTGCTATCACTTAGCCTTTTGCTTTAATTTCCGGGTAGTGGTGTAGTAACCGCTTTCCCCACCCTAAGCTGTCTTAAGCTTTTGGTTTCGACCTGGCAGTTGTAAATCCATATGTGCTCAAAATTTAGAACAACACTTCGGCATTGCATTGCATAGAACAATAGCTAAAGGTCTAATTTTAGAGTGTTGCTTAAGTGCACGCATTTGCATTGTTGCAATACTCGTGCGCAAAATTTATGAAAACAAGTTCCGTGTTTTACTTGCGGCGAAATTACCAAGAAAGCCTAGCAAGTTCAGTTCATCAGCAAGTTCCGCCTCGATGGAAAGAACTCCCAAGTCCGTGAGACTTGTCGGGTTTATTGTTGAATGAAAGTAATACGTTACAAGCCCAAGATTTGAGAAAGAGCGCTCACACCTTACAATCGATTAAGTAAGAAAGACGCACAGCAAGAGCAATATATTCGGTGCAGTTTTCCAACGATTTTCGAAATGTTAGTGTCCATTAATTTTGTCGTTTTCTATGACTTTCACAAATTAAGGCAAACTTCACCAAGCGGATAAGCATATTTATCATCACGAAGGTTTGGCGGTTTAAGGAAAGTATGTTTGTTGGCAAGGTCATAAATCTGCGGAAATCTACGACATATTTCATCAGTGAAACTATTTATTATAGTTAGCATTTAGGTTTTCAACATTGCATAAATCCAACCGATATATCAAACAACTCCTCAGTAGTTATACTTTTCTTTTGCGACTCGACGACCCATGTTGATTCCCAGTTCGGCGCAGTTTTTGAATTAATCCATTTCATTGTTTATCCCCTCTCTATTCTGATGACGGCAAGCTCTTAACGCTGTACGCCTGACAGAAAGCAGACTACTGCACACCTAGACCAGTTGTTTACAAATATTTCTGTGCATGATTGACTTATGGGAGAATAGACCTCCCCAAATGTTGCGAAACGAAATAAACGGAAACGACAGTACCGATATGAGAAGTCATGAAGTAGCTGGCCTTGTGGTTGCAGGTTAACCTTCTTCTGTGAGTTGTCCACACTACTCCATCCAGTTTCCCCTCGGCCGCCTGCTAAGCAGACGCGTCACTTGAACAAAGGCGTTTGTGCAATATGACAGCGTTGATAAAATGAGAATAACCGGTTCATTGTACCGAAACCATGACAAAGTAAACCATTGCAGAGGACACAAACACACAAGCTATATTCAAGGAATGGTTTATTCATAACACAAACGTTTTTGGGTTGATTTCGAGGCTGATTCTCCGGGCACCCGATTGGTAGCCTTGCATAACAGCAGTATTTTCAGATGACTGAATACGGCAATTGTCAATCCGAATTCCATCCTTCTCCGAACCTCACAAAGTTTCCTCTGCGCTTTCGCTGTTGGTCCCAATGAAGTAGAGAACCAACTTTTTGATCATCGCTACATTTTCATCAATTGTTACCTAGCGCAACACCTCATCCATGTGATATTTGTGAGAAGCACTAGGGTGCTATCGGAAATTAAGAAAAAATACATCCCAAATATCACGAATGATCAAAAACGTTCGTTGAAGTGATTGTTGGAGAGTCCTAAATAAGTAGTTTTTATTCCCCTGGCCGTCCCAGTAAGACACGCTTGTAACAAATTTAGTCACTCGCATATAATTTCTATTACAGTCCAAACATATGCCGTGAATATGATTTTCTGGTTGCAAATACTGTCTATATTATGCGAACCCTCTTCTCAAAATATCGCTACGCAATGGTGAATACGAAAAGCTGCACCAAAACGTATTTTAAGTGACCGAAATTCTTCCCAAATCTCTCCAACTGGAACGGCCAGGGGCATGAAAACCGTCGCTTAGAGTGCTCCAGTGGTCACTCACTCTGACTGAAAGTATTATTTTACTAAAAAGTAAACATTTCTGGTCAAAGACCGGTGGTGTTCATGGTTCATAGTAATATTTAATAACATTTCTGGGCAGTTTACACAATATCCTTTCTTATCTTAATTTTGCCTCTGCAAAGGACCATAGATACGTCCGTCCATCTATGCGGACAATGATGCTTTTTTTAGGACGAGCAATGGTTATCTTTCTCACTTGTTTTGTTAAAATTCAAACAGATTGATTTTGAACTCATTGCGATAAATAAAAATGCTGATTTACTTTCCTAGATGAATTGTCACCAAATGTTTTCGGGAGAACAGAATCATACTTAGCTAATAAACGCATCATTTCTACACATCTTCTTTGGTTTTATTAGCCTTTTTATCATCCTGTATTCCTTCTCGTTGACTTGGTGGTTCCAACTTCCGCTTAGAGAGAAATCTGACGATATCCCTAATCTAGTTGGAATTTCGCGCCACCAGTTTGTCATTTGCATTTGCATCAACTAACCGCATCTCTAGCTCCTTCCAGTTGATGAAAACCTCAGCATAAAAGTTAATGGCTTTGTGTCCATATATTCTGAGATTTGATTTCCACCAGCTTCTGAAAACCTCATCAGAATTGGATATCACATGTAATAAGGAAAAACCTCATCAGTAACCGCTCAGTACGGAAATAACTGGGTCCTCATAAGGCACAAGATGAGAGCGCAAATCACCATACGTTGACCGTACAAACAGGTTACGAAGACCAGAATCCGCAGAGAGAGGTTACGCAGGCACTTGGGCTAGGCTGTAGAAGCTTTTGCAATGGTTTAGCGGCTTTACAATATCTTATGGGCGACAGTGCATTACGTTCCCGGGTCATTGCAATCGAGTCGATGTGTAACAGGTCAGATATGTGCATGGGTGAGAAAAAACAGACAACAGGCAAGTATGGCAGATGATGCAACTATGTCTTTGGTTATGCAGAACCAAATTGCAACATCCAACTATTGGCTTAGCTGGAAAGTTTGTCGCGCTTAAAGTGAGGCCTTTAAATCGGTTGCTGTTTTTTCATTTAAGTATCGCTTTTGATATATCTAACGCGCATTTAACAGTTTCCACAATAACTGCTAACATTTTCTTTGGTAGCACTATTTCAGCGTTGTACTGCGTTGATATATTGAAAAAGTACTTTGAGAGACGGGACATGCTACGCGAAAAGTTATCGAAAGTGTTTCCATAACTTGAAGAACCATCGTCCCGATTAACAAACTGAGCTCCGACACTGTGTATTCTATACGGAAGCGAATCACAACGGTTTAGTTCAACAGGAATTATTACTGCCTTTACGGGACCTTTCAATCTGATGGTACCTGTGCGTCAATTTGTTCAACTACAACCAACTACCAATTTGTTCAATTACGCAATGCGTTTCAAAGATTGTTATTTTAGTCAGCACGCGGTATTTACTGTAAAATGTTGGAAGTTCCCCATTCAGATGCATAAAACCTACATTGACACGAATAGACTTGACTAACGAACAAACATGGGTGCGACGAATGCTGCCCCATGTCACCTGTCGTCCGGGGCAGACCGCCTCCACGGCTCTGCTTGCCGACTCTCGGCTCTGACTGCCGATGGCTTACAGGTTCAGTAAGATAATTCAGATAAAAGTGAAAAGTCGGCAAATCTCGTGTCAGTAAAAGTTGAGTGCATGCTAGCGCACTCAGCGAAACATTCGCATGAGAAGAATGATAAGTTTACCTGGTACGAATTAAGAAACCCACTGTCTGTTCGTGTTAGTTGGCCACTTAACAAACATAAATTATGTATAAAACGTAACTATCGCGGGGCGTCTTCAAACGCTTTTTTATCTTGTTAAATTATGGACGGAAACAGTCTACATAAGGTGGACATGCCATAGCTGACCGACTGGAAGTAATAAGCAATTTCGAAGATATTCCTGCCGACTATTGTGTGCTGCCAACTTTAGACGATGACTTCTCAAGCTCGTGTAACGACAAATTTATAGGAAGCAGCGGTGAAGGTGGTTGGAGTTCCTCAGGGTTTGGTAACTTACCGAGAGGTCTGCCATAGGCACACTTGCCTACAGCAATGCATTTCACTTGATAGGGGAGAGGTTAGTACTTGGATGTCTCTGATATACAGCGTATTCCAATTGGTGCCGCAGATAAGCCATCAGTATTTGAGTAAGGCTTGAAAGGCAAAAAAGCTCAACCATTCTACTTAAAAGATCAGCATGTCGACTGCCGGTTTTCAACGCTATTCTGATCGTTTCGAGCAGCTCAGATTGTCCTGAACTAGTGTACTGAAGCCATGTGTCTGCAAGATGTTTCTACAAGATGTAATATTCAAGTAGGAGCTTCGAAACCTCTGCCTCACAATTCCGCACTCTAGGACCGGTTTCGCGTTGCCATTCAGACACATGGCGCCGACTCAAAAAGCCGAAACTATGTGCACTGCAATCGTATCTAAGCTCACCGTGTGGCAACTGGTTTCTTTTTTCAGAATGTTATTACCCAACTGTTAAAGTCTACACATGCGCAGGTAACGCTAGTCTGCGGACACAATAATGGCTGTTAGCCGAACGACGCAGATACAACAGAACAAGTCTAGCTGACCTCGTGCAAATGTGTATTCTGACCGGAAGGAGTATAGCGCGTGAATTAAGTAACTGAAGCCAACCACTCGTGAGTGGTTAATCCATGGACAAAGAGATGCGCACACGGTCTGAGCGCTGATTGGCGTCGGTAATTCATATGCCACACCATCCTAACCATATAGTGAAACTCAGGTTTTCCGCACATATTACCCCATTAGATGTCGAATTTGCTTCCCAAATAGCTTACTTTGTTTTCATACACCACACATCAGCCACGTAAGAGCAAAGCATTTAAAACCACAATATTTATGTTTTGCAAAATTGACATTATTTTGTGTTCTTCCCGAAATAGACATCATGACACACACTATTTGTATTTGATACCATACTGAAAAGTGTTGGACATGTAGCTCAGCAGTGCAGATGCAGTACGATTTTCCTGTTATCCGTACATACTGCATACTTGTTCTGGTTACCTATTTCGTCCAGAAGCATCTCGTGAACAAGATGAACAAAGTCAAGTTTGTGAGCATTTCGTGTCTGTAATAGCAAACGCCCTTTCAGAACAACAAATATCTCAACTTTGGACACGCTTACATCATTCCATTGCTGATAAGTTTGCCGTTATACATCTGCATCTTCAAACTTAACCTCCTTGTAAAAAGCAAATTGCTCCCTGTCTGAATTCAAACCTGACAGGCATGCCAAGCATAAACGGATGCAAACGGTGGAGCCCCAACTATCGGACCATGTATCCCTCAGTTCTCAGGCTAACAGAACACATGAGTTTGCTAAAAGTTTTCTAGTAGTTTGATAGGATTCCTCTTAGGTTCGCACTGGCACTAGGATGAGGATTGTGTATCGATTAATGTATGTTCCCACACACAGAAGATTCATGTCTTTAGTTTTACACCAACATAATTGCTTTTTGTAATTGAATAGTACCTAGTAAAAAGAGCAATGTTATTGAACTTTCTATCTCAATCACCCGCAAGTAAAATGTTGGGCATTTTCCCTTCTCGCTAGTGTTATCGCCTATCGAGCAACAGGTGTTAGGATTATCCCGTCAAATAGTTCCTTTAAACTCCGCCTAAATCATTTTCCTCTTTGTCAGTCATTAAGATCGTCCTTTCTTTTACGGAACCTCACATCATAAGTAGGTTTGAAACCACTTTCTTATCTTTTCCTGGTCAGTATCAGATATGCTCCTCAATTGGGATCGAGGTAATTGAGTATATCTAACTCATGAAGCTAAAATTGAAAAAGCACGCGTATATTAACAATCACTTACCAATCATTACAGTAAACCATTGTCGAGTTCCCACAAATAATGGAAGAGATTATACTGGATTAGGGCTTTCGATGATTTAAAAAACGGCCTTTCTTTCACGCGGAATAACTAACTACGTGGACTGGAAGGAAGAACCTGCTGGACAACCACTTGCACTTGCTATATATATATATATATATATATATATATATCCATCAAGAGCCAACAATGAATTCCTTACTGTTGTGGCAAACACCAGTAGTCGAATTGAATGCACATGCATATAAACATTGTCCTCGAGTCTCAGATCCACTTCACATATTTTTCTGTTGCTTTCGGACAAAACGAACGATGTAGCTTATTTATATACAACAGCTGGTTAAAGAACGAACAAAATGTATCAGAGTAGAATGTAGTTTGTAAGCAGTCAGGTATGTAATTCGGCCCCGTGGTTCCACCGTTGCATATGACGAAATCAGATTGTACTACTTGTCAGCTAACCAATCCGAAAGTAGCCAGGTATATATGGATGGATACGTTTTACTGCTGGTCCATCGTAAGTGTTCACATTGGGAGTGCACCATCTATCCACATAGGTAATGTTCCCCTCTAGCCTGGCCGCTTAACTGACACCCAAGTGGAATTCGGGAGCGACGCCGATGGTTTGACTTGACACAGGCTGTTGAATAGCAGTTCATTTCTTGTGTGCTAGATAATAATGTGTACGGAGCAACACAAGGAATTATATGACCGACATTACGGGGACAACATCAACCATCCAGACTGAAAATCCTTTACAGAAATACACCTGTATACACTAATAGGATTTCACGTGAGAATAGTCACCAAACATGTTCTAGGAGACCTGATTTTGCATGTTAATTTGAATTACTAGTAAGAAGAATTACTCGTAGGTGATTGCTACCTCATGGAACAGAACCTTCGTCAAATTCATCCCACAGAAGTAATCATTTTTACGGTGTATGCGATCGATAATACTTGTACTGTTACACAGTTATGTGCGTTTCTGCGACCCATCATTTGCGAGTTTGTTAGCCTGTTAGATATTTCATAGAATAACCTTAAAGCTCAGTTGCTGGATTATCTACTGGTTATGGGAAAGCCACTTGATAAAAAGGCATTATACATATTAATTCGCTCGGTGCGACTGAAGTGTAACTACAGCGATCTACCATTGGAATACTATTTCTGTCCTACTTAAGGTAGAGACAAACGCATCAAACATTAGAGAGCTTAGTTTGCTGAAATACATTGTTGTACAAAACCAGTCAAACACTTATAGACTTCTAACCGGCGGAACCTCATTTGTATCTATAAGGATATCTGTAGGATCTAGCTGCATCAGTTACAAATGAGATTCCTCGTAGGCACATTGTATAAGCCAGCAACCCCGCACCTGAATGGGTAGCTGGTGGAAATTTCCTCCTTTCCGGGCTCCATCAGCACTTCGAAGTCACGGTGCCTGGCGAGTGTCTAGAAGACTGCTTGTGAGACCATGCTTAAAATCTACAGATCCTTAGGCATTGAGTGTACTTGTGATCAAGTAAACAGATGCTTGATTACTCCATTACAATCTGGATATCCAATGTGTAGGGGACGGAGTTGGACCCCAGAGAACAGATAGCCTGCGCAGTTAATGATGTTCGTGGAAGCACACGAAGTTTTCCAGTCTTAGGCTGGAAAAGGTGCTGTGTTTGGAAGTCGTGATTTCGGGGTCCAGCCACGGTCCTCTTCAAGATCAGTAACATGTTTCGTAGTGTAATTAAGTCGCGCTGTACCCCAGTCAGGTGGTAAGTTGTGTAGACCAGGTATGTTACTCCACGCCTCACTGACATGCACTGTTGGCTAGTTGGCGCAATTTGCTACCGTCCAAGTAGAGTTCGTTTCCCTGCCGGGGATGGAGGGAATGACCCGTACTGACGAGCCCAATGGGGTGAAACGACCGTCTAGTGCCCTGTCTGATTGGTAGTTAGATTGTCGCGCGTCTGAGCAGCCGCGGCGAATCCGTAACATTTGGTATTTGTATTTTCGAGAACGAATCCACTAATGGAATTTAGAACCTCTGGTGGATTAATATCATGCATAAAATCATATTGGTGTGGTGTGCCGCAAGACTCAGTTCTAGGTACACGTTTGTTTTTGGTGTTCATTAATGACCATGCACAGGGAATCGCTTCAAACTTCCTAATGTTTGCCGACGATATCAAGATCTGGCGCAGGATCCAGCCGAACGCCGACCAGCATCTGCTTCAGAGTGACCTAGATACGGTGTATAAATAGTCAACCCAACACTTACTGCCTTTCAACGTCAGTAAATGCAAGGTGCTTTCCATCCGACATCAGAGCAGCTACTCATACCGACTCGGAACGAATATACTACAACGATCAACTCTCGAACGTGACTTAGGTGTCCTGGTTGGAGGTGAGTTGGGTTGCTCCAGGCAATCCCGAAGACCGGGAAGCAACTCGTCGGGTTGTTGAGGCGGGCGTTTGGACAAATAAACAGCTCCATATTTCGATAAATGCTCAGTGCGTATGTTCGCCCCCATGCCGAATACGCAATTCAAGTCTGGCATGCATGGCTAAAACACGACCTTAATGCACTGGACCAGTCACAACTTCTGGCCTTTAAGAATGTAATTGGAATGCGAAATCTTTCCTACCAGGTGAGGCTTCAACAATTGGGAATGTTCATTGGAAGCGATCGCCGACTACCAGGCGACCTGCTTATGGCACACTTGATTCTGCGAGACCCACATCATGTGTGCCGCCCTTTATTACAACTCCCCAGCAATACAAACCTGAGGGACCACTCAGTAAAACTCGCAGAACAATACAGTCGTTTGGAGTGTCGCAGAAATTTCTTTTCATTCGTGTCTGTCACCCGTGGAATGCTTGCCCAGAATCGGTGGTCTCTGCATCGACACTAACGGTATTTAAAAGACGGTTGGACGATGCACTCATCCACTTACACTTTGTTACTTAACACTACGTCTCCACCCTACACCTGGAGTTTATCATGGAATTATTTGTTGTTAACTGTGGGTGATTTGAATCTAAGAGGATCGCAGGACTACAGCGGAGCAAACGATAAGTCCTTATTTTCCTATTTGAAGCACTAACTGTTTTACTAGCATTATTGTCATTATTGTTATTTCTATATCCCCACCAATTCTCCAAAGGGACTTGTAAAGCAACACTTCTTAACCCGTTTAAATTTTTTGTTCATTGTCCATTGTTCATATTCGTGATAGAAATAACGCTGCTGGCCTTCTCGTGATCATCGCAAGTAAGTTGAGATTTGGTCTAGCGTTACAAAAAGTATTATATGAATTTTATCTGAGGATTGGCCAAGGAAAAGTTAGAATGCAAAGTTTGTGTATGATGAGTCAGACTACAACTGCTAAATGACCGAGTTGAAACAGGGTTTCAATCCTATACACTAAAATTTGCTTTTTCGTTGAATGAGTGGGTGGAGAAAGGTCATCGATTTGTGAAAATATCAGCATTAAAATGGGAAAATTGATTGTAACCCAGCCGTTTACTCGTGAATCACATACATAATGAAGGACGACAAGAGTTTGGTGATTTCAATACCTATGATAGACAGCTGTATAGAAAATACACTCATCCGTCCTACTGGCTCTCAGCAGATGCAGCTAGGTCGACGAAGGATATAATGCTCGCCAGTTTCTACAAAACACATCGCAGCTGATGTAGTGAAAGATAATTAGTGCAAAGTGAGAGAAAGTCAAAACCTGAATTTACTATACTTGGATTCCCGCTTGATCTCCGATTGCAGACATGTGCTTCAGTTTCCTCCGCGTGTGGTGAAGTTACTTGAGCTGGGGAACGCGTGACACTCGTACGAAGTCATCAAAGTGTAAGGCTTTTGATAAAAAGACTCAATCGACATGCGAGTAGTTTCGGTGCCAGTTCACGGTGGTATAAAGCACAGGTGTATTCGATCAGTGCGTTAATCATCCAGGCGGAACGTCGACAGACTACATTGAATGCACCACGGGCGATATTGAATGAATGAATCGTTCAGCGTGACCGCAACCAAACAAGTTACGAAACTTTTCTTGCTAGCCAAATTATTGTTCAGTTCAAAATCGCGCCAACTTATTTTCATATGCTGCCAAAAGCAGCAGGACTATTTGGGCGCCAGATAACAATAGAGGGGCTGTGTTTCCAGGACGAAGATATTGTTTACATAGGAGCACTCAAGGTGCACGTTACTCTACCAGACCTAGTATCCATCGCCTCATTGCCCCACATGTTGAAAACTCACCGATCAACTGTGTGAAACTCTGGCGCTAGAAAGTTACGAAAGTGGGTTCACAGTAATTCATTTTTAATATTTATTCCAACTTTCTTTATTCCAGCAAGCATCTTTTGACGTCATCGCTTTGAAAAATTCACTACTTACGCTGCAAACACTGGTCTAGCGGTAGTTTCAAAAGGACACACCCACTTTTTAAACATCTACTTAATTTAATTAGAATGCTTCATTTACTTCAGTAAGGACACATCTATCACTGGTGCAGTTTGTGAGGCCACAATACAAGGTACGGATGTATCCACGAACGCAGCGGATTTTTGGATTACCGGGCTGGATTCCACTTTCTCCTTGCGATTACTTTGTTACACGTGTTTTTTCTATATGAATTGTACACCAATACTTTTATTTTGACATATTTTTCAAACTGTGCAAAGTTCTTTAATATTCTCGTTCTAATCTTGGAGTCTAATCTTGGAGGCCCAATTGCCGCCTGTGTCCGCCACCTTGAATTTGTTCTGCGGTAATCGGCTATCATGACCAACACACCGGTAACCCGAAACTAAGTATTCTATGCCAATCAAATGTGTGCTAAGTTATCAAAAGCTGGGGTGACTAGTACAAATTGCATTTACCGGAACATTCGAATTGCGTTAAGGTCTGCTGGACCGATATAAAGAAATACAATCCGCCGGGTTCATTTTGCTTTTGTCCGAAGTGTACAATTCAGTTCAATTCAAGAAAGTGCATTATGCACCCATAAGTGTGAATACTCAGTTGTTACACACAAGTTTTCAGGATAGTAACTAGGACAAAGCAGTTAATACACAAATAACGCAACAAGTGGCAAAGAGAGCAGTATGGTTAGAATGCGAAGTTGTTTTTAAACTCCAGGACAACTGAGGTCTGGTCACACAAAAAGGTGCCAGATATGGAAGAACGGATGAGTGGTAAGCCCTTTTGCGGGCAAAGGTAGAACTATACTTTTGTCTGGTTGAGGAGGGTGACACACTCAAACAGTATACCATGAAGAGAGTGACTTGTATCAGTATTTATGTTCGAAGCAAGCCGCATGCATGAATTGGTGTGAGTGGATACAATAATCTAAGCAAAAATCGACTTGGGAATTCCGTTACACCGCGATAATTCTGTCAGTGACTTACCTAGGATTTTGAAGTGACTCCTTAGAAAACCAGGAAATATCACAGTGGAGCAGCAGGGCCAAAGCGGTAAGACACATGCGGTGATAAATCTCTGAATTAAGTGGCTGGCAAACGAAGGGCGTAGAATGAAAGCCTCCTCACTGTTCTAAAAACACCATTAACATGGAGTGACCAGGAAAGATCACGACTGAGTGTTATACTTTGATATTTCGCTGACACTTTGGGGCCCAAATTTTCGCCATCTAAGTGAATTTCTGGGTATTCCATGAAAATTTGCTGATAACCATGGCCTTTATTTAGGGAGGAAATGAGGTTATTTCATTTTGATGCATTCAGCGATAAAACGTGAGCTCTGGACCATAATAAAGGGCTGTCCAGAAAGGCTTGCCATTTATATGATGAGGCTGCGGTCAGATACTACATACTCAAGGCTACATTGTCTGTACATTTCAGCAATAAGGGATCGGCAGAGGCAGGTAAAGATGCTAAGTAGGTGGAAAAGAGATAGTATGGCCACTTGAAGAACTCCAGTGTCTATGGTGCGCAGCGAGGAAGTTCTACATTCAAGTCGAGTAAACAGAGCACTTCAAGTGAAGTAGTCTCTCAAGAGGTGGACAGTAGAGAGTTGAATTCCTGTCATCGTGCATGTCTCTCAAACGAAGCTCACGGTTTACACTGCCGAAAGGAATACCGTAATGGTGAAACACATGCGTACAGATTTTAGTTGTTGGCTAGTGACAACACTGAATGTACCAGAAAGAGTAATGCGTCTTGAATAGACCTCAAACTACCATATGCAAACTGTAGTGGAGCATCTGAGTGAACCAGATTCAACAACTTTTCAGGAATAATCTTCTTGAAAATATTCAAGTTTACCTAGGTGCATGCAATTGTTCAGATTTTATCTGAGCCTTTCAATGGCATCGTTGAAATGCTGGCACTTCTCCAGCAGCCAGCGCTATTACACCCTTTCATATACAACGTGCAACTGTCTTTACTAGTAAAATGAGTACTAACATTGACACAAAAGTGCGACAACCTAGCCACCGATACTAGACACCGTTTGAATGAACAAATTGCTTCAATGGAAGCGACGATAGCGCCTATTTCACCTCATCCGTCTCCCTTAATTGCTGTCTCGAAACCAAGGAAAAGATCCAGCTTTCACTCAGCCACGCAGTAGAGGAAATGTTGGGAACCACGAACCAAGTCGTCATGGCGACCGATAGAAGCATGCCAAGCCCCACCGCTCACATCCTCTTATCCAATTTATCGACGGATGCAACATGGGTAACACCCACCATTCCGATTGATCAACGAAATATGATGCGCTCTAAAGACCGATACATCTATGCAATCGCTGCTGCTCGATATAATCGAAGTGCGACCTTAGTAGCCTCACCCGGATAAAGCGTGTAACGTAGAGATGAACGGATGATGTCGAGACGGTGCTATTGTCGGCATATCGCATGCGGCCTGAAAACAAGGGAATAGGTGTATTTCCGGATGTTTCATAGAGCAAACGCCAGCGGCACAAAAATAATTCAAACGACTACCACACGGAGAGCAGCAAAAGAATTACTTTCGTTCATGGTGTGCCTGAACTGCCGACGCCAGCGAATAAGAACCCCCATTCAGCAGTTGGAAGAATGGCGACACATCCATGAAGCTCTCTTTGCGAGCGACGCCATACTTCAGTCGATTACTCGGTTATCCGTGTCGCCAAACTAGAGAGACAATGGCCCGAGGATACTAAAACTAACGGTGCAATCAGAACAGATGACCGTGAAGTTATTTCGGAACTACGACTGAAGGTGGCATTTAGAGAGTCGCACCCGCGCACCGTTCTCGCGGAAACGACACCACCCGCGACACAATATACATACAACGGTGATGGAGAAACCTGTGCACTAGGACCCGTAGTTATCGAGAGCCCTGCCGATGGACTACATACTGTAGGTGCAAGTGTGATCAAAAACAGACTGCATTCATATCGAAATTTGACCATTCACCCAAAAAAACGATTAGGTGCCAGCCTCTCATCGGTCGGCACAAATCCACATCATTCATCTGCTCCTAGTCAACAGCTTTTGACATCAGAGAAACATTCCTGTGTGTACACCAACCTTCAAGATCTACTGAGTAAGCTATTCAATGTGCGGCTACATCAAGACTCAAGGCCAGCGACCTCATCACTATAAGGGAAACACGCTTACGCTCTGACAAAAGTGACACGGAGATCTCACTGCCAGGCTTTCCATTGTTCACCACGGCCGACCCAGCACTGTTGGAGGGGTGGCTTTGTACTTTCGCAACGACCTACAGGATGAGCTCATGGAGATCCAGTCAGCACGCTACAAGATCCTATTCCGTGTTGTCTACGTTTAAAAAGCGACGGGACTTGATTACTGGTGGTCATTTATCGTCCTCTTTCCTCCACGGCTGAGATGGACTCCCACCTGGAATCCGCACTAAGGAGAGTGATAAACACAACTTACAGCCACATTCTCCTTTCTGAAGCTTTTAACTTCCATGCTCTGGAATCACAAGCAACTCCCGGAGAACAGTGTAAGGCCGATCTACAAGAGTTTGTCTCTAGTTACTCGCTGTATGGCTACATCAGTACTCCCACTCGATTCCGAGATAAAGATAAGTCGTCAATACGGGATCGGATATTCATCAACGAAGGATTAATGGTCGAGAGGGTAATCGTCGACGTCCCATTAAGCAGCAGCGATCGTATAGTCCTATTCTTCGAATATATTTACTATGCAGAATATCCCATGGAAATTGTCGACGCAAAGAAAACGATTACACGCCACGGCATGATAGCTCGACTAGGCGAGACAGCCAACTGGACCTTTCTGGCAGATGAGGCACCAGCTAGTGCATGGGAACATTTCGTCAGCCAGTTTAGCTCTTTGGTTGCCAAAGCGTCAACCACTACAACCTTCCTCCCGAGAAGCGTGGTCTCCTTTCTGCAAAGCAGGACACGCAAGTATATAACGGTGGAAACTCATCCTGGCATATCTACAAACACTCTCCAAGCACCGAGAACTGGATGGCATATAGCATCCAAGGTAACCACTGTACTCAGCTTGTTCGTAGATAGAATAGCGTACCAGTAGACGCTGGCATTGCATATGGCCTCAAACCACAAGCCACTGTATCAACTTTTCAAAAGTCTACGTAAGGTGAAACTGCGAATTCCTCCTCTTCAAATAGTAGACGGACCCACATGGACACCGAAATAGGCGGCGAATATCCAGCGTCTATGATACGGTGCAACATTTCAGTGCGATCGCTGGCCAAATAACCGCATGACCATGGGTGCTTTACGCCCAAAACTCACTCACATATCCTTCACAGCAGAAACTGTACTAAAAGCTGTTGAGTGTGCGGGTACACAGCTCTCCTGGAGTTGATAATATACGCACGAACTAGCTAAAGGCGTGAGGAGAAAACTTAGCGGATACTTTGACTTGATTCTTCCCATACTGTTTTGACGAAATCTACATGCCCGATATATGGAAACACGGGATGATTACTCCTATTCACAAGGGAGTAATCGATCCAATCCAGCCAACTACACTCCCATAATCTTACTACCGGTGCTTTCAATGGGCATGGAAGCATATTATTTCTGATACATTAACGGCATACTGGGAAGAATTTAACTGCCTTGCACAGAACTGCATGATTTCTAACGAAATCGATCGTGCACTAAAATCCTACTACTAGCACGATCCAGCTGGACTGAAACAGTAGTCTCTGGCACAGGAGTTGGTGTAGTCTTTCTCGACTTCTCAAAGGCGTTCGGTCGGTTAGACCATAACATTCGGCTCTTCAAACTCCAGACGTTTGATATTGGTGATCCTCTCCTAGGATGGATCAGAAGGTTTCTTCTACACCGGCGCTTGGAAGTACGAGTGCGTGAATCGCTGTCAGATCCCATCCGAATTGAATGCGGTATACCACAGGGATCGGTAGTTGGACCGCAATTATTATTGACGTATATTAACGATATCACGCCTCATAAGCTCGAACCACCTGTTTTATACGTATGAGATCAAGGTGTGGAGAGCGATAACCAACCCAGACGATATCATGGTGAATCCATAATCTATCTCGATTCAATGTGGACAAATGGAGAGTACTGCACTTACGGCACAAGTTGCTGTACTCCTACAAACTCGCCAACCAGGAACTTCAAATGTCTTTTGGCTAGAGAGATCTGGGAGTTTTGCTCCAGCTAGATCTTGGATGTTCGAAGTAGGCTGAAAAGATGTCAAGAAGAGGTATCCAACAAGTGAGCATCCCACTCACAGTC
>OX104059.1:2245371-2277922 GCA_944474145.2 Dicrocoelium dendriticum
TGCTGCTGTACTTTGGTAAATAGTCCATACACTTTACCACTCCGCGTCCTCTTTGTTGGATCCGCCGATGTTGCCTCATTGCCGCACGCAGTATAACGCTCTCTCCCTGATTCATGCTGTCGCCTCGGACATCTCCTCAGCTGTACTCGGTTTCTTCTCAGCTTCTTCCCTCCAACATTTACTTCGTATGACCTTCCAACGACTTTCGCAGCCACGACTCCTTTTCTCCACCGCTCCTGTCCATCGGGAATTGGTTCAACCCATACTTCTTCCCCCACTGTCAGCTCAGGTAATTCCCGTGCGCCTTTGTCGTAGTACCGTTTCTGAGTAGCCATCCGCCTTTTCAAACTGTTCTGTACTTTCTCAAATTGTGGCGTGACAGGGTGCAGAAGTGTTGCGGATGCAGGCATCACAGTTCTGGTCCTTCGACTGTATAGTTGCTGCACTGGGCTCAGGCCGATATCCGTTGAATGAGTGTTGCGACTCTCCAGTAGCATGAGGTATGGGTCCTCGCGTGTATCTCTAGCCTTCGCTAATAGTCACTTGGCTTGCTTCCCTACCGACTCTGCCTTCCCATTTGATTGACTGTGATAGGGACTGGTTTGTTTGTGTGCGAATTCCCATTTGGTTGCGAAAGCCTGGAATGCCCTGCTGCTGAACTGGGGACCGTTGTCCGAGACTAACTCCTCCGGTATCCCATGCCGTGCGAATTGACATCTGAGTTTGTTGATTACTGCCTCTGTGATCGTGGTGGTGAGTAAATCGATTTCAAAATAATCACTGTAGTAGTCCACCGTGAGTAAATAATCCTTTCCGTTGTCCCAGAATAGATCCACTGCTACCTTTTGCCACGGTCGGTCCGGAACATCATGCAGCATCATCGGTTCCTTCGTTTGCCGAATGTCGTGTGAACGGCACGCCTCACAGTTAGACACATGATCCTTGATCTGACCTGTCCTTCCTGGCCAGAACATCAGTTCTCTTGCTCGATTAATGGTGTAATTTTCATCCAGGTGAGCGCGATGAACATGCTCCATCATCACTTTTCGGAGAGAAGAATGGATTAGGATTCGACTTCCCTTGAACAACAGACCATCACAGACAGTGAATTCGTCCCGAAAATTGAAGTAGGGTGTTAATTCCTTCGGGAGCTGCTTCTTTGTTTCTGGCCACCCATTGAGGATAACGTCTCGCAAAGCTGCAAACGTTTGGTCTTCCTCCGTGAAACGCCTTATGTCTTTCAAACGGTTTTCTGTCACTGCCAGATGCTGCACCATGTTAACTGTCTCGATCTCTTCTAGATGATGTTCGGCTACTGGCGGATGTGCTCTCGACAGGGTGTCCGCGATGAACATCTGTGTGCCAGGTGTGTACACAATGTCAATGTCATACTTTTGGAGCCGGATAAACATACGCTGCAGACGGCGAGGAACGTTATTCAGTGGTTTAGTGGCTATCGACACCAGCGGCTTATGATCAGTGTACACGGTTGTCTTTCTTCCAAAAGTATAATCATTGAAACGCTCCATGGCATAGACCACTGCCAGCATCTCTTTCTCGATCTGTGCGTACCGCTTCTCGGCCTCTGTGAGTGCTCGACTGCGGAAATCCAAAGGTCTTCCGTTCTGCAACAGAACAGCACCTATTCCACTCTGGCTACTATCACACTGTACTTCCAATGGTTGTGCTGGATCGTAATCTCCGAGTACGGGCGCATTACTGATAAGGTTCTTAATGGTTGCAAAAGCCAAATCCTGTTCCTTCCCCCAGCTCCAATTTACTCCTTTGTGAGTTAACTGCCTAATCGGAGTCATGACATCAGCGAGTCCTGGTAGGAACCGGCTTAAATAATTCACCATACCGTTTAGGCGATGGACTGCCTTCACATCGTTAGGGGACGGCATCTCTTGTATCGCCTTAATCTTCCCTGGGTCCACCCTGATTTCGTCGGATGTTAACACATGCCCATGTAAAATCACCTCTTTCCGCAGCTCTACTTTCTCGCGTTTTAGCTTGATGTTCTTTGGCACGCAACGCCTCAGGAACAGGTGTAGCTTAGTGCCATGCTCTTCTTCGGTAGAACCGTAAATCAGCACGTCATCTGCCACACAGGTTACGCCATCTAAATCATCTATTGCTTGCACCAAACGCTTTTGGAAAATTTCGCTAGACACCTTTAGGTCAACCGGGAATCGCAGCCAACGATAACATTTGAACGGTGTAGCAAATGTGGTGAGGAAACTGGATTCCTCGTCGAGAACAACGTGCCAGAATGGGGAAGAAAGGTCTACTTTCGTGAAAAACTTAACTTTTCTCAGACGTGGTAAAACATCTTCTAACGTCGGTAGCGCATAATGTTTTCTACGCAGGGCCTCATTCAGTGGCTTCGGGTCTATACATACGCGTAGTTCGCCATTTTTCTTCGTAACGTTTGCGACCTGGCTAACCTAGTCTGTTGGCTCATCAACCTTTGCAATCACACCCTGCATAACCAGCTTGTTCAATTCCGCGGAAAATCGGTCACGTAGCGCAAATGGGACTCTCCTAACAGGTAACGCAATCGGGCGTACCAAATGATCTAACGACAGGTGAGCGGTAGCATCAAATTCCTCTAAACCCGGGCTAAACACAGACGGATCCAGGTCACTAACATCGGCTTCACTATGACAAGCGTACACAAAACGATCATGGTTAAAAATGACAAAGCCAAGAGATAAAATTGAATCAATGCCGAGAATCGGCGTGAGATCCTCATCCACGATCACGAACTGCAGGCGATGCGAAACACCGTCTCTCGGATTGACCACTTCAATTGTCGCTGAGCCCTTTGGCATGAGTCTGGAACCATTCCACATGCGCAAATAATCTTGATCCGATTGAATTTGTACACCGCGGCAGTGCTTTCTAGGCAAAATATTGATCGTCGCGCCTGTGTCTAAATGGAATCGCACAGACCGTCCCTCGATCAGAAGACTTGCATGGACACACTTCTGCGACGATTTCCGAGACACGTTACCAATCGATTGTTCGGTGTTTTCTTTTGAATTGTCTGGAACGAGTGCACTGACATCTGTCGATTGACAGCAGCGGGCGAAGTGATTGCGCTTCCCACATTTGACACAAATGCAGCCCCACGCCGGACACTGTTCGCGGTTCCTTGGATGTCGTGTTGCACAGAAGTTGCAGGGCTCCTGTCGCGCGGTCGTGGCCCTCGTAGTTTTGCTCCTGGAAACGGCGCACAATTCTGAATCACCTGTGATTGTCATCTGCTGGAACTGATAGGCAGTGGAGGACCCACTATTACAGATGTCGATACATTGCTGCAGAGATAGTTTGCGCTTTCGTAATAGTCGTTTCGTCAAACCTTCGTCATTGATCCCAAGAACGATGCGGTCCCGTATGAGACTGTCCGCCATGCATTTACAGAAACTGCAGGATCGGGACAAAATCTTTAGCTCAGTGACGTACGTGTCAACGGATTCACCTGGCCGCCTGTTCCGCGAAAATAAAAGGTGGCGTTGAAATGTCTCGTTTGTTTGGCCTTCGCAGTATTCACTGAACTTCTCAAGAACTGTCTCCAGATTGTTGGCATCTTCGCTCTTGTCGTAACACAATATCTCTAGCACGCGGCGCGCATCATCTCCTGCTGCATGTCGAAACATGGCCAAGCGGTACGCCATCGGTTGTTTGTCCAGACTCGATAAAGTGCAGAAATCTATCCATTTGCTCTTTCACAAACGCCAGTTTGCATGCCAAACTGCGTTCATCCATGTTCAGCGGTGCAGGCATTTGAATAGCCGGTGCAGCTCCAATCATCGTCTGGGTGGTACTTCTCCTTCTCTGACACCATGTTAAAAGTCGGTCCTTCAGGGACAAAACGTATATTCTGCAAACAAAGGGACCAGGCGAAAACGCAGGCAGAGGGCGAGTGAAACAAATCGGTATATACAGCTAGTTGGATCCATAATTAACGACCTTTGTGAATGTATGACAATTTCCTTTGATTCAGTCAAACAAACTCCAACTGTTGGCCAATCAGCGTGCATGCGAGAAACGTGTGAACGTGCAATCGGCTGCCGCTCTTCCTTGCGGCAGCCTAACGGCTTCCTTGCTGGGCTGGCACCACACGTTCGTTCGAGTGTATACTCCCATCACAACCTTCACGGCAGAAACGGTGCTAAAAATGCTACTGTCCTTGCGCACTCGCAGCTCATCTGGAGTGGATAACAAGCCCCATGAAACATTGCAAGCAGCGTCTATGAACTTAGACCAAGCACTTGTCGGATAATTTTAGCATTGTCTAGATGAAAGCTAGTTCCATCATTGTATAGACGAGGGACTATAACCCCCATTCATAATGGTAGAATTCTATCTGATCCTGTCAATTACCGTCCCGTAACGCTTCTCCCCGTTCTCGATAAAGTCTTGGAAGTGGTCGTCGCGGACTTAGTGATGAGCTACTTGGACAGCTAGGGCTTTATTGCGCTGGATCAGCATGGATTTCGTCAACATTGATCGTGCACCACGAATCCGCCGATTGCATGTGACAACTGGATCGAAACTGTTGACGAGTGGACGGGAACCGCTGTTATGTACATGGAAATTTCCAAAACCTTCCGTCGCTTGGATCATCGAATCTTGTTGCACAAAATTCAGCACCACAGCAACGGACATTCAGTACTGGTATGGATTGACAACTTTCTCTGTGCACGGCACCTGGAGGTTAGAGTCCGAACATCTCTGTCCGACCCGTTTCGAGTGGAGTATGGTGTACGGCAGGGTTCGGTACTTGGAGCTCCTCTGTTATTAGTTTTCATCAACGATCTAGCGAAAGCTAGCGCCACAAAATTTTTACTTTTCGTGGATGACGTTAAAATTTGGCGGGCGAACAAGGGAATAGACGACCAAGTGATCCTCGAGACCCCGTTGAGTCCTGGCATTGGTCGGTGAGAAACGTACTGCCATTCAATTTGGACAAGTGCCACGTTGTCCACATCCGCCATCGTCACGGCTATCTCTACAAACTTAGGGAGCACTATCTGTGGACCAGCTCTCAGGAATGTGACCACAGTGTGCTGGTATAGGATGACATCAGTTGTTCCAGGCAGTCTGAATCCGCTTCCGGAAGATGTAACCAGCATGTTGGTTGCGGAGCGCATTCCACCTCTGTGCTGCTAAACGCTTGTGTAGGTCCACCTCGAATACGTACTCCAGGCTTGACATCCTTGGCTGAAGAGTGACATTGTAGCACTCGAAACTCCCCAACGTCGAGCAACGAAACTTTTCAAAGGGATGCGCAGCCTTCTGCGCCAGTAACGACTGAAGACACAAGAAGTGTCCAGTGGACGTTACCGGCAGCTTGTAGAGACCACATATTTGTTTACCAAATGCTGAGCAACACCAGTCACCCATGCCGCCACCTGTTGAAACTCAGCCCAAATATTAAGCTCTGGGACAATAGCCTAAAACTGAGTCAACAACACGGTCGTCTATATTGTCGAGGAAATTATTTCTTCCTGCGGGTCTGCAGCATCTGGAACTCCTTACCAAACCCAGTTGTCTGTGCCTAACATTAGCTGTTATCAAAAGAAACTATTGGATATCTACTTGACCTCCCTACTCTTTGTTACTTGAACGAGTATTCTGCATATATTCAGACTAACAGGCCTCGTTGGAAGCATGAGCCACATTGACGCATGTAAAGTTTGGATTTGGGTGAGCAATCTGCTTGTTATTTATAATAATATTAATCAGCATAAAATGCCAATTCGTTATGCCCGATACTAGCTCATTCCCACAGCTCTCTTTCTATATGCTATAACTATAAAACTCCACCGATGTGTACTTACTGCGTCCACTTATGTCAAATTTGAATTTCATTTTCTTCTCCTATCAACCTATCGGACATGTTAAACTCCTGTGCTGTTTTACCCATTTTAAACCATTGTCCCATTGTGCAACAAGATTGCATAGTTTTGGACGGGAACTGAGCCATAAGAGCTGGAATTTGAAAAAAATATTATCTGCCAGTAGAACACCGGAATTCGCAATTAATGACGAATAACCCTTCCCCCGAACCTGGTGAACTTGGTACTTGTAAAATAATCCTTTAATAGAAGAACTGTAAAGTTTAAGCCTCAAAACTGTTACTAACGCCTGGCAGTTTACGATACACACAGCAGCATGTGTTACTAAGACCTCGGGAGCAGATAAGAATGGTTTAGTTTCTATCATCCAGTAATGAAAGCACAGCACGTAAGAAACCCGCCACATGCAACCTGTACATTGAATGAGCCTGAGTCAAACTCGTCGAAGAGTATTCCTCTTAAAGCCTCCAAGACTATCGAAGTTGAACACTGGTGGGAGACTAACACACCACCACCAACAGCCAGCTTGCTTGCTTTGGTTTGAGCAAATGGTGTACGGATTAGTGTAGGGCCTTACCAAAACACCACGGACTCCCTGAGGATAACAAGTGCCAGTCACTTTGGAGCGGCTGTTGCTTCAATGGCGACCGTATTAATACTTCCGTGTTGTGCTAAACAATTTGAATGTGATGAAGTCTCTGAGGGTTGTCACAGCCAAATAGATGTCCTGTTGGAGAACAAATCAGTGTGCTGGTCCCAATTTTTGTGTTTTAATTCTGCTACGTACATAAGAGAATGTGTAATATCCCAAATGACTCCAGTTGGCTGTTTTATCTTCTATAATTCCCAATAGTGTTTCTCAGTATGGCTTAGGTCTGGATATGGTTGAGGCAGCGCAATGCATTTTTATATGCCAGTTGACAAAAATATTATCAAGGCAAAGCCTATACACTTGCCAATCTTTTCTTTGGGTCTTTGCAATTTTTTTGAGACGCTGAGAGGGGGACCAATCTACACGGATGAATATTGCATCAACTAAACAGAAAATAACCAAACGGTAGTTAAGCTGGCTAATAAACTGTTTCGTATACCCAGGTACGTCTTCTTTAGGAAATAAACTGAAGTATGTTGGAGCAGTACTTTCAACTGTAAGGTAAGAAATACCTGTATTGAACTTGCACGCGTACCTACTGTTGACAAATCACGAGTACCAGCGCTGAACCAATGCAAGTCGGGCGACGTCATGTACATTAATTTTAGTAACACATTTGACAAAGTAAATCACACAGTGCTCCTTGACAGGCTGAAGGTGGGCGGTGTTGGCAGCTCACAGCATGGATGGATTAAGAATTTCCTTGTTGATCGAAAGTGGAGGGTCCAGGTGAACAACCATTTGACCGACTGGTATCCATCGAGCATTGGCGTGCCCCAAGACACTGTACTGGAGCTGATTTTGTTTCTGATCCATGTAAACCATGTGTCTCAGCTATTCTAATCAACTTGTACTTTGCCCGCAGATGACTTGAAGGTGTGGAAAGTAATCCACACACCCAATGATTGTCATCTGCTTCAGCAGGAGCTCGACCGCCCCTCCACTTGGTCCGCAGAGGTCAAGCTTCCGAGCAACCCGGTCAAGTTGCAATTCATGAGGCTGGATAAGTGTGAGGGCAGTCCAACCTACACTGCGGCTGGTCAAACGTTGCATCCCGCGCCTTTCTTGCGAGACCTCGGTGTACTCTCACCTTACGACCCAAAGTCCATGGACAACACGAACAGGATTTACAAAAACAGCTTTCGTTTGCTTTGGGCGCTTAGGCGCAGCTCCAGCACTTGGTCCGAAGACATTGCCTCTCGCATCTTCGTCTCAATTATACGACAAATACCAGAGTCTGGCTCTCCCGCGTATTGTCCTATCACCCAAAGTAGAAAAGATTGAGAGAGTGCAGCATGAAGCCACCAGGCTGATTACCAACATACGAGGTGTGCCTTAGGAAGACCGGTGTAAAAAACTAGAACTGTACACCCTAGCTTATCGCTGACTGTGGGATGAACTCATCACGTCGCACCGGACTGCATCTGGGAGATTACCCCATTTTGAGGCGGCTGCTTCACACCAAGCAGCACATGAGGACACCGGAATAAGCTTACCGTACCGGATTTGAAGCAGGTCGCTCACCAACTCTGTTTCGAACGGAGAGTGATGAATGTATGGAACGACCTGCCGCAGCAAGTAGTTGAGGCAGTCGGTGTCGGAATTTTAGCAATTCCTGGACAAACACTTCGCAGAAATAAAATACATCGCGCACCCCACAACATAACGGGCCTTTATCCTTGAATGATATTAGATGTATGTACACAGATAAACCTCTGCTTTCTGCTTCAAACCAGTAATCAGTAAACAATAATCCTATATTTATGCTTGGTCTTACTACAGACAAGAGTGGAAGCGTGCGTACTAGAATGACCGGAGCTTTCTAGTGGTGTCTTAGCATGAATACAATATATTTTAATACACCGTATCGACAGCATGTATGACACTGACAATAACAGAAAAACGTAATTAAGATGATGTCCTATTTGTTGAACTCAAAGCTGAATTGCCAAAGGAAAATTCCAGGTTTTCCAGAAGAGCTAGGGCGACTTTACTGCGATAGACTCCAATTACAGTACTTATACATTTCAATAAAGTTATATGGTGGCCAACAAAATAGAGTAGTACCCATATATATTAGTTAGCTTTAGACGATTAAACAGCGCATACTCCGTGAAATATAACGAAAAAGTCTTGTTCCCGTGCATCGTGCAGAGTTGATGTGTGTGGCAAAGCTACCGTCATAGCTTCTTTATGCACCGCCATTGATAATATGTTAAGACCCGAATTTTGCGCGATTCCGCAAAAAGCATAAAAATCGCAGAACGTGCTAAGTGTCGCGGAAAATAAACAACTTTACGGAATTGCTGAAAATATGAGAAATGCATAAAAAAGCTACTTTGAAGCTGTTTTGGTTGTTATCAATATAGTTATATTTGGAAGAAATGCCAAAGCAGCCAGCTGACTATTGGAACCTTCTTCCGGAGTATCCTCATCGGCATCTGTCCATCATCTGCTATCTAAGTCTGCTTGTTCCCAGACCTTGCATCTATCCATTAAGCAACATGTCTCGTCTGTCTGCTCACGCAGTGCACTCATTCTGTTGCCCATTATACAGACATCTTTTGCCCACATATATATTAAATCAGTTCAGCAACTGTTCGGTCACAACTTTTGCGCTTGTCTGGCTGGCACGCAGCGCCCGCTTTACGGTCACCCGTAAACTCGACGTGCTGTCGCTTCTTGGGCGTTGAACACCAGCCACGTCGTTACCTAGGATTCGGCCGCGCAATATAAGCCACCGTTGTAATTCGCTGAAAGAGTGAAGTCGTCGTCAGCTATCAGTATGGTGTCAAGAACGGTGATTTGTACCAACTTTGAGTACTCGGTGAAGATAGCGTTTTGCCAATACTGAGCAGTTACCGTTGTGGCGTGTAATCACTACAGTTTCATCTTACTTTTAATAGTACCGTAGCTGAGTCTCTGCTTCGTTTACCTTTGACCCATTATTACTATGCGCTACTCGATAACCAATCTAATCTGTGGTTTACAGGAATCGACAGGTTGTATCTTTTACAGTTGTCATCTCAGAAATGAAAATAGCCTGTAATGAAAGAGTTTCTTTGAGAATAGTATGTCGATAAGGCGGATAAAAATATGCCTTTTTGTTCATTGTATGGTGTGACTGTGGATCCAACAAGAAAATCAATCGTGGTTGACCACATTCGTAGCCAGAATTATCTTCAGAATAAAGATTACATGGAGAAGCAAGCAGCTAAACTTTTTGTCCGAAGCAAGCCGCACAAGCACGCATCGTTAGCTGCATCGCCGTTGCTAATGCGGCCCAGAAAGCCCGCGACCCGGTGGTATCTGACTTTCTATTTGCTATGGTATCTGCAAATATTCCACTAGAGAATGCCAACACCCCCCATTTGAGGGAAGTTCTTCATACGCACTTACGAAATGATGGAAGCGTTGCCACCTCTAACGCGCTACGTCTGGAAATTCCCCGGTACTACGGGAAACATAAATATATATTGAAAGAGATGCTCTGTGATACCTTTGTCAGCGATATAACCAACGAAACAACTGATGGTCGCAGGAAGATGGAATTGAAGATCCCGTTATGCGCACCATCGAAGTCTAACAGGGACGGTTGGCGAGCATAATTCATCGACACGGACAGTATGGAGAAAGTCAGTTCTGCCGTAGTTGGAATAGCTATCCTGCGCAGCTTGACAATGATGTGTAAAGAGTGCAGTCATGTGAATTTCTTCGCGTCCAATGGCGCTAAAAATATGACAGCATGCTTGTTAGCCGAACTACCTCTACGTGATGTCAGCTGGATGGTTTGGGTTAATCCCGGTCTAGCTAATAGTTCAGCAGCAGTGTTCCAGGAGGTGGTGGGTTACCACCTTGCAAGCGCTGTCCCTATAAAAAGCCACAACTGTCTGCTTAACAACACTGTGACGTGGCGGTCGTGACTCGCCACAAAATAAAGTCTTTGCCTTACCGAAGGATCCTACGAATCTCGCCAACCTCAACCACTTCAAAGACTTCCTCTGATCCCTTTCTATAATGGCGAATTCACCGAACAAACTCATACATTCACAGTAATTATAACAAATTCGCACAACATAATGGTTTACACATGGTTGGCAGCACCCGGTTTAGGATTTGCCTGTCACTGTGGCCAGCCACAGAAGGTCTGCGCCTACAGAGGAACCATAGGTGGCTTACGCTGCACCACTCACAGCTCCAATCACACACCTCGCATCCGGCTTAAACCGGAAGGAATAAGACCGGGAGGCATGTGGATGAGAGCCACATTTCTTCAACGGAGCGGGCCCACACTCTTTCACAGGCAAAAGCAAGCACGCTGTATTCGGGGTACCAAGTGGTAGCTGGACCGTAGACTGCTCAATACTGAGTGTTAAAGAGGTCAGAAAATAGATTTAATGAAAGTGCCATAAGCGCAAAAATGTTATCCGAATTAACTACGTTTAGGTTTAGCAAAGAGGGCAAGTTTATGGATAGTAATGAGAGACATTAATATGAGGAATAAAAGATTAGGACAAAATTAGGAACTCACCACTTGAAATAGACTTAGCATGCAAGCACGCGGTTAATAAATCGAATGCAGCGTACCTACAAACGCTGCGCCGGTTCTGCCTACCTTCACTGCAGGGCCCATCATCGCTTCCGTGGTGGTCCGAAGTGGTCTCGCTCATAGCTCACTAGGCCTGCCTGACTCAGGCACTTGCGGCGGCACGTGCTACAGCACCATGCGCTCCATGTCGATGGAGTACAGCACATCGGCGTTTGCCGTTTCCGCAATGGCCGCTTTTTCTCTGCATGCATGAGGCCTTTCTCACACACGTTGGCAACTATCCTCGTGATCAGACCGCGCCATACACGCCGATCATCCACCTTCGGTTCCCATGACCTGCAAGCAAGATTAGAACGTGAAAGGTTCAATTAGATCAGGTTTTGGTCACGTAACATTTATGTCCCCACTTGCCGCTTCCCAATACTCAGCTGACTTTAAAATAGTTGTTTCGGTATCTGAGTCGAATCCATACGGCTCACATGACCGAGCCATCTCAGGTGTCTCGGTAAAAGTATACAGTCCACTGCATACATTCTACTTCGACGCAACAGTTCAGTGTCCGCAACTCTGTCGCCCCATCCGATGCGTAAAATCCATCACAAACAGTGCTTTCGGAACCGCTGGAGATATTGCACATCCCGCCGGTACATCGTCCACGTTTCACTGCAGTATAGAAGAATGGACAGCATTATGGATTTGTACACCATCAGCTTCGGCCCAATGGTAAAATGATGGTTGTTCCACACTCGGTACTCTAGCTTCCCGAATGCCGCCGTTGCTTTCGACACGCGGATACGCAGCTCAACGTGTAGCTGCTGATCAGTCTATATCACACTCTCAAGGTAGCTGAAACGGGAGGTGGTTTCCAATATTTCAGCACCAATGCTGATTCGTGGCAACTTTGCAGATTACACCTCCGGTGAAGGCTGAAAGAGACAGACTGTTTTGCTTGTGTTGTTAGTGAGCCCGAATTTTGCAGCTGTCGAAGCCAGGGCATTAGTCATGTGCGGCAACTCATCCCGGCTTTGTGCATAGTCGTCAGCAAACAGCAACGTACGGATAGTTGTCTCATAGACTAGAGTTCTCGCATCGAAACGACGGATGTTCAGCAACCCATCATCAATACGGTGCTCCACACGACACTGTAAGCACAAGCAGCGTCAAAAGCACAAGTCATCTTTGAATGAAGATATATATCAAACAGGGCAGGAGCTAAGACATAGCCTTGCTTCACATCAGAGACAACTGCAAAGTCATCCGAGGTCTCTTCACGCAGCTGCATCCTCGCCAGCATATCACTGTACAGACATTCAAGTAAACTTACAAATTTATTCGGACGACCAAACTTACTCATCACCGGCCACAATGCCTCTCGGTTCACCGTAACAAATGCCTTGGTGAAGTCAACAAAAAGCGAGTACAACTGCTGGTGTAGTTCTCAGCACTTCTCCTACAACTGACGAGCAGTTAACATCATTTCAGTAGGGCTGCGACCCGAACGGAAACCACACCGCTCTTCCACCAAGTTAGGTTACACAACCTGACTGACGAGACGGTTGAGCAGGATTCGGGCAATCACCTTGCCCACACAACTCAGCAGGCTGATGCCGCGATAATTCGTGTAACAATGCTTGCTCTCTTTGCCCTTGTACAGTGGTAGCACAAGGGTATCCTTCAGCTCAGCAAGCTTCTCTCCCTCAATGCATACGCGTTGCACCAAGTGGTGCAGAGCTTTCATCAAAGCGGGGCCGCCGTTTTTCATTAATTCAGGCGGGATCCCATCGGCCCCGGCACACTTGCCTTTTCGCAGCTGAGCAAGTGCTCTCTGCGTCTCATCCAGTGTCGGCGTGTCCGCCAGACACGACTTCACATCCAGTATATACTGGTTAACTTGTGACGTTTCTATATCTCTTTACTGATAGTACACCTTTGTATTATTATGATCATTTCCTTGAAAGCGTGTCTCCCAATGTCGAGGACAAATCACCTATCTATTTATTTCTTAAGCCAGTTGGTGAGGATTCAGTTCACATCAGATGTGTTGCTCATTACGTCAAGTTGGTTAGAGAGACCATTCGCAACTTCTCTCGAAAGGTCAACGAATTCGTCGCAAAAATGAAAATTGCTTTCGTTTTTCGGTAAGTAAGACGCGTGTCCACATGAAATAACTAACTCAGGAGGGCGTGGATAACCAATTTGACCCACTTGCACCGGTCATCAACAGTTAGAACTTCTGGAACTCCATCAGTACCCCGCCGCGTTACAAAATGTCCAACAGAAGTTTGGAGACTTAACTGATGTTTGTGAATTGGTGGATATTCTAACCAACGAAACAATACAGAAAGCTTTGAGATGGCAACTGCGTTACGCTACGACCGTCGGGAAGAACATCACCTGTCAGCTGAAAACTGCCGAAGCATGGTCTCTGGTAACCTATAATATATACAATGACATTTCTGATCTATCCATATTACAGAAAGCTGACGTTAAAGAAACGTGGTTGCAACATTTGCAGACAGAGCGACTCAGCGTTAATGTATCAAGCAAAATGTAAACTGACAGGCCACTCTGCTAATCGCAATCTGCCATAAAGCCTAACAGTTGCTGACATCATGGGCTAGCTTGCCGTTTTTGAAAGCCATTATATTGCTCGACCCCAAGCAGCTCATCACCTTGCCCATTGGTCAATGCAACTATGCTGATGTTCCAGACCTGATTAGGTCCTCAGCTCTGGCAGCTGAGTGGTTAATCTAATGAAAAGTGCTGGAAGAAATTGAGGGGGAACATTTGAATGTACGCTGGACTTCTGGTGGAGGTGTATGCAAATACTCCTCAACTGGCAGACATCACCTACAGTTATCCATGTATTCGATTTTGGTTTTGTCCAAACTCTCAAGCCATATCCGTTGTCAACCGTTTACCTGCGCTCATAAAAATGTGCGATAGGATGATTGTGATAATCGCGCATTTTGAAATACTAAGAGCGATCCCACGAAAGTAAGTATGGCCACGCTAATACCTCAACTAGCCAAAGTAGGCTCCGCATCTAAGCCGCAGAAGAGAGCTAGACGCTCCAACCACACTGTAGCGTCTGTGTCTCTAAATTCACTTGGTCACCTCACTACCATAAGCGGACAAGCCTCAAAGATGCCTGCTTCAACCCCTCCAACCATAGACACTTCACCTGAAGATTCAGTCATGGCACCGACAGCTCAGAGCGGGAGGTAATCCGGTACAGATAACAACCAGGTAACGTGCGCATTGTTTGTCTCGACAAACACACCGGAAGTGACACACGTAGGTCCATCTTCTGTACTGAGCACACGTAGAGCAACGCAGCTTCCACCGTTAACTCCAGTGGTGCCTTCTGAACAGCCCAAATCGCCAGCAAAATCTATAGAGCCGACACTCGCTAGATAAAACCACGTTGCGTTAACTCTCGTGTGAACCAGTTTTCCCGTGTTCAAATCTGGCACAATAAAAGACAAGTTTCAAGACGATCGCAACCAGTGGAGGTCCATCTGCGATACGATTGGGTTTCTGGTTGAGCCTGCAACGCTGCAACGCGTAGCGCGTCACTCGACCTCAGTGCACTCTGGTGAACCTCGAATTCTTCGAGTAACACTAAATGCAGCAGATGAGACAGAGGCTGTCCCGCTCTCAGCCGTTCGTCACTGCAACTTACAGAGCGGAGTGCGCATATTACCCGATCTTCCTTGAAAAGATCACCCGAAAGAAGCAGACGACCAACGCGACATTCCTAATAGGGATAGCAAGAAAATTATATTTGTTCATGGTGTTCCTGAGCTTCTGCGTTCTTCTGATCACCATGCGCAAACACATGACCGAGAGCGGTGGTGCTACATCCACCAAGCTCTCTCACTGGATCATGTTATTGCCAAATTCTTGACAAGAGTTCCCGCATCACCTAACTACAAGGGCTGTGTTCCAAGACTAACGAAAGTAGTAGTACACTCCGAGGGAAGGAAGGAGGTTCTATTGAATAACTGGTCAAAGTTTAGAGCCAGGTTGCCAACAGAGATCCGGCTAAAGGCAGCAGGCGAAAGGCCAAAAGTCGGAAGCAATTCGATGGAACTTGCAAACGCCGTAAATTCTTTACCTGTAAGGTCTTGAGGAGAGACCGACACAACAGCAGCACCGGTACACAACAGAACAGAGCGCAGCACGAGTGAAATGTCTGTTCAGGAACGCTAAACAATGCCATGCAACTTGACTGAAATTCATAAACCAAAAAACGATTAAAGGTCGGCCACCTAACGTCGACTTAAAAGCAAACGCATTGACATCCATCAATCCACTTCTAACCAAAAACACTAGCTTGTAGGTACACTAACGTCCAAGGTCTTCTAAGTAATTTAGCCGAACTTAGAGAGCTGCATACTTCACAACGGCCGGACCTCGTCATGATTACAGAGACCTAGTTAAACCTTGAGATAACAGATTCTGAGATCAATTTACCCGGTATGTCGCTGTTTTGGAACGATAGGACCGTAAGAGATGGTTGTGTAATTCTTTATTATTATACAAACCTCCGAAGTCGTTCCCGATCATCCGGAAATCCGCGTTACTGATTCGCTTTGATGCTGCCTATGGTTGCGAACTAAGGACACATGTCCACTAGCCGTGATTTCCCGCCCACCAAACTCAACGTCGGAAATGCACTCCAAACTGAACCACACTTTCAGTTTGCTTTGAACAAGTGCTACACCCATTTTTATCACTGGAAACTTTAAAGTGCACGACATAGAAACGCCAACAAATTATGGCACCCTCTGTGCAACCACGTAACTTCTCCCACCAGATTTCGAACTGCTAACAAACTGTTGATATTGGATCTTGTACTCAATAAGAAAGAACTAGTGGTCGACAGGGTAGTTACAAGCATACCACTGGATCGCGATGACTATGTTGCTCTAATCTCTGACTATATATATGCTATGCGGAATATCCTACAAAGTAGGATGATAAAGTGCATACGGTCAGGCACTTTAAGGTGCTATCTACGCTTGTTAATGATACATCTTGGACTTTCTTAACCGAATGCCCCTCTCGTTACCTAGAAAACCTTTACAAGGACATTTGGCACACTGGTAGCGCACGCATCGGAACAGAAGTCCTTCCAACCCAAAAACAACTGTAAGTCATTTCTGAGGAGATGAACACGTAAGTGTATGTCCCGGTGGGATTTTGCATTGCAAGCTCACAAGGACTGCTCGAATGCCGAAACCTGGACTGCATATGTGACACATCGCAACTTCTATGTGAAACTGATCTTCGAAGACAAGGTTACGCATTAGCTTGAGTCAATGAAGCGATTCTGCACCGGCCGCAAACTTCCGTACAGGCACGTTAACGTCCTTCGAAAGCTGAGGCTGGGGATTCCAGCACTAGTCACGGCTGATGGATGCACGCGATCAGCAATGGAGGCAGCCGATCTCCTACGGCTTCATTATTCTCCAATTTTCCAGCAGGTAACGAGCCCAAATATTCTCCTCGTTTCTATTTCTCCATCGTCGGGTTAAGACAACATCATCTTCACTACGGATGCTGCTTGCGTATCCACAATTCTCCTGGACTCGACAACATCCGACCAAAGGCTCTGCAGGCGGTACCTAATGATCAAGCAGAACCACTGGTCGTTTTCTTATCATCCATGTCTAGAGGAGAACAATATTCCACCAGTATAGAAGTGACGGGTCATCACTGCTATCTCTAAAGGAGGTATGCGCAATGACCCTACCCATTGCTGTCCAATAAGGCTATTCTCTATGCTATCCAAATTTATGTAATCAGTCATCGCAGATGAGCTGATGCAGTATCTGGAAAGCCAAAAATTAATAACCCCAGAACAACATGCCTTTGTCAAAAGTGCTCATGTACTACCGACCCATTAATTGCACTTAATAGCTGAACTGAAGCCGTTGATGAGGGATCAGGTGTTGATGTCATCTATCTGGACTTCTCAAAGCTTTTGATCGCTTAGACCATCGGATTCTGCTGCAAAGGCTTCGGAAATACGACGTTGGCGACCCAATCCTGAGTTGGATTAGCAATTTTCTACGTGAACAACGGATAGAGATGAGAGTCGGAAAATCACTGCCCAATACATTTGATGTGGTGTGTGGTGTACTACAGGGCTCAGTGCTTGGACCTCGTCCATTGTTGGTGTTCATTAACGATATGGTGAAATCAGTTGCATTTGATTTCCTATTTTTCGCTGGTGTGATCAAGATATGACGAAGGATCAGAGAACCGGAAAACCGCCAACGGCTCCAGTATGATCTTAACACCATGTCGAACTGATCAGTGCAAAAAGCCCTACCATTCAAGATAGACAAATACCGCGTTGTGCAATTACACCATAGACATAACTATATTTATGTGCCTGAGACACATGGATTGCAGACCAGCCCCCAAGAATATGACCTTGGTGCGTCCGTACAGAGCGACCACTACTGTTCAAAACTGGCTGTGGTAGTTGCGAAAAGGAACAACCAGCACTTCGGCATGCTACGAGAGACATTCGGGAGATTTGAACCATCAATCTTCTCAATGCTGCACAATTCCTACGTGCGCCCGCATGTTGAATACGCTACCCAAGCTTGGAAACCCTAGTCGAAGCGCTAGCTAAAGGTGTTAGAGGCACCACAACGAAGAGCAACAAAGAATGTAAAGGGCCTGTGAAGTCACTCTTATCACTAAAGGCCGAAGCTACTGAGAATTTTCAGTGGACACTATCGAAGGCTGTGCGGCGATCTCATATTAGCGTATCAGATATTGATTGAACCCAATCACCTATACCGCCATTAGCTGAAACTTAGCCAAAACACTCAGCTCGGGGGTAACTGTTTGAAATTAAAGGACCAATATATCTTTTAGAGTGTCGACGAAAGTACTTTTCCCTTCGGGTTTGCCAACCCTGGAACTCACTCTGACTCACTTGTATCCTCTCCTAACTTGCACGTTGTTAAAAAACGACTAGATATTGCGCTTAGCTCCCAAGATTTTGTTACCTAAACTCATCTATTGTGGATTCCGCCAAGTATGCTATTCTACAGGGTTTCTGTATCAAATTGACCCAACTGAGCGACTATATTTTACTTTGCTCACGTTTAATATCAATGACTACTGCATCCCAGTACATTTCTGAATGTCCACACACGATTATATTTTTACGCTGATGTTATGTAGCAAAGTAATAATCTCGGTAGCGACTCTGTAAGTGACCCACATATAATTTGGTTTTACCAAATTCACCCCAACCTTCCTATGGGCCGGGTCAAGCACTTGGTTTTATCCGGGGATAAATCATTGTTCATTGTTCATCTTTCATTCCCCTGAATTCGATAGACACTGAAAAGACATTTAGGGCTTCCAAAAATGTGTCTGAAAAGCGTCACAACCCTTTAGACAGTTTCACGAAACACTTTGTTAGGTCTTATTTTAATTCCTCTATTTTTAATCATGACTGATGTATATTTAGGTGATAAAGCTGCCTTGAATTCTATTTATTTTCGTTTTCGTGGTGAAATCGTGTAATTTAATGTTTGTGCTTCAGAAATTTTGCTAAATTTTCGATTTTAACCACAAAAACATGTTTCACCATCGCGGAAACTTTGGGCATTTAACGATATGTAAGGCTGATTTTGCCCGAGGCAGCTGATGCCAATTTGGCTGCCGTTGAACTGTACACAAAGTTTGTGTTATAATCCGTTGCACATGTCCACGCTATCGGGTCGCAAAGCACTTGGCTTGCCTCCAACACTACGCATTTTAATATACTTGAGAGGTTTTCATTGTAAAAGAGTGGTAAGTTGTTTTCCAAACTACACTTGAAAGTTCATCACGTCTAGACTCAGTCAGGTAGTTAGCACACCTCCCGAAGCATACTGTTCGGCCGTTTCATCCTTACAGACCGGGATCGCCAGTAATACGTATTACATCTGACCCCGGTGCGGCCAGAACCCGCTATCATTCTGTGATTAAGACCAATGAACTACGGGAGTCGGTACCTACCATTGTGACTAAGTTACCAGATGTGATATAGCGCCGCTCACCATCCACTGACTTGCACGTTCTTGCTGGGCAAAGGACAGGGTAGACCCATTATCAGGCCACGAACTTACCAAGCTAAGGCCACCAAGTAAAATAAACAATACAGCAAGACAATAGCACCTAAAACAATGGATGGATAGTGCCGCTATATTTCAATCAGAATGATTGTCACCTTTTCCGGCAGACCAGTGGTCTTACTCACGGACTGGTAAAAGGCAGGTTATGCGTTTTCATTTGGTAAGACATCTCCATTCACAAACATATTCAATACTAAGTCCGGTAAACAGAATGAGAACATTTTTCTACGTTCGAAACGCTTGTGTTCCAACTTTTAACTAATAACTTACTGAATATCTGTATGGCTAATGTTATCTTATTTGGTTGGCTAAGCTGATATTAGTGTTACAGGCTATCGACATGAAAGGCAAAAATCCGAGTGGCCCACAAATAGAAAAAGTGCTGACGTGCCGACGGCTACAGAAAAAGATTCCCAAAGACATAAGCATTAAATTGTGAGATTCGATTTCAGTGGGTTTTCGGATCCAGGGAAAAATCGCTGAAGCTGTGTAAGATGTGACACAAAGCTACATGCCTTGAATTTTAGAGCAATTATTGACCTAATATGGTTATCTTAGTTTCCCTTCTATTATGATTAACAGGACAACTGACCTGGTCAGATGGCATCCAAATGCCACCGAAGCTAGTTATATACTTCATCTAGAAGTCTTCACGAAGCTTGACGTGCGCATTATTCAGGCCCAGACAGAAAAGAGTAAAATAATTTCTCAAGAATGAGTTCGGGTCAGTTTTTGTGTAGTTTAGGTGCGCCCTTGAGTACACTTTGGAAGGTGAACGACAGAAATGAATTTAATTACGAATGTAGTTATTTTGGGAGTTACATCCGTTTAGGGCGGAGGAATTAAACAAAACGAACTACATAGAAAAGGTACCTCAATGCATTCGAGAACAAAATATTTATTTGTTTATTTATTCGATACATATCCTCCAGGTCTTTGGATGACGTCATCAGCAGTCTTCACGTCCGTTACTACCAAAGTGGGCTATTTAATGAGTGGGTTAAGTGTTTCATTATGAAACTTTTATCTGGAACGTTCCGTATTCGTACAGTCGATATGACCACCCTGATCTATAGCAAAACAGATTCTACCCGGAAACTTAGTGTCGTTGTAGCCAAGAACGATAAAGTAAACTGCGACCAATATGTAGGCAACTGTAGGACTATAAAGGTAACGGAAAAATACACTACTGTTATGAACTCAAGAAAATGTACCCAAGATAAAATCTACAAGTTGAGCGAACGCAGAAGTATCTATGCAGCTTTATTGTAAAATACATTGAGGGAGAAGAAGCTGTCAGTGGATTGGTAGGACACAATCTTTCTACCTGCACATTCAATGCAAGGGCTTCAAGGCATATGTGAACGGATAGGAACTGGATACGGTGAAAAGTGGCTGTACACACTGAGGTCTCGGTTTGTCTTTCTCAGAGTCCACATGAACATGAGGAATGAATAATGGCTGAGACGAACAAAACAGATATGTCATGATCGTAGCAGAACAGGAGGATAGCAGACGGTTACCAGATAACTGAGCCATGGTCATCATTGGGCTGATCCCCTGATCCAGATTTTAAAACACTTTACCTGTGCAAGGCACATTGCCACAAATTGACTGGCGAACAAAAGTGCCATGATTGAATGATCCGCATTACGGACTGGGCTGAAGATTCATCGCTCAAATACATGTATAAAAGCAGCACTAAAAAGAACAGAATATATGATAAACAGGTGATGTCTCATATGCTACTATGCCACACCAGCACGCGGCCAGGTATTATATGGAAGTGCGGGCGAAACCTTTCGAGGGAATACCTTGCATGGAAGCAGATCTCCTGGGGTCGGTTCCACGAATGACCGTATTACTTTAACTGGACATCTGTTTAAATCTGCTTACGTTATTGTTCCTGCTTTTTAATTTCTTTAATGCCTTAATCCTGTGAATTAGTTTAGTACCTGTTTTGGATCCATTGTAAAAAGCGTGAACAAAATGATTATTTTTTGCGATCCTGTTGTACACATCGATCGGACCACATAGTTGGCCTGCACGTCGAATCACCGAAGAATAGGCCATTCATTTATTTAGTTATTTATTTATATGCCAGAGAGCTTGCCGCACGGTTAACCGGTTTTCACTTTGTTTCAAACTGAAAGTCAGACCTTGGAAAGCTGCTTCAACGCTAAATACCGGATCACTGGCAACCTAGCAAATAAATTGTGCCAGTTACCATCGAGTGGGCAATTGTTTGAAGGTTGACTTGAGGAAATGTAGTAACGGAAGAGTGATTACGATGATTTATACAGTAAAGCCAATGTGACCGACCACTGCAACCTGTGTCAAAATTAGTTAAAGTATTGTTATATTATGAAATTACTGACGCAGTTATTAAAGAATAACGAGGTGGTTTGTTTGACGGAGGAATTCCGTTTTCAATCTCCCGTTTGGTAAGCGTGGGTGTGACTACGCGCAGTTTACGCCCGTTATGCTGGAACGTGGATACCGCACCTATAGATGGAGAGAAGGACATGCTTCATTGTTCTTTGCGCTAACAGTGTACTATTTATAGCTGCGATACGGGGCAAGTTTATCTAGCTGCAATCCGTGCAAAAGTGAACGACGGACTACCGAGGGGCAGCGATAACGAGGGCAGATGCCACAGGCTGGCTGGTAAGCAGAAAACGGATAAAGTTCAGTCATTGTCAGTTACTGTATATCGGAAGCTACAGAACCCCACATGACCATGTTTACGCGAAGCTGACGGAAGATGGGTAAAAGATAGGTCATTATTCTGATAGTCAAAATTGCCAAACGGTTCGCAGGTTGTGATTGACAGTTGAGGCGACGATTTGGGAAAATGTGGAAAACCAAGTACACACAACCTCATGTTCCAATTGCATGGTGAAAGGCGAATTCCATTTGGGTGCATAAAGTTGGTGTTGGCGGCCTCGTAATACACAAAAGAATAAAGTCCAATTTAGGCTTGGTAGCCCCCTATAATAACTATTATGGATCCGGTGGTTAATCGAATCTATTCGTTTCCGGTGTGAATAAGCTACACACCCAAACTTTCGCTTTAAACATTTAGGTCGCAACTTGCTCCAACAACCGCTAGTACAGCGGCAGAGTTCAAGGCACAGAAGTTATCCGCACCCGAGCGAAATTCTTTTTTTGATGTCTGATAGCACCAGCGTGTCCGTAACGATGACGTGCGTAAGTGAATACGAGGCAGTGATAATCAGGATAGTTCCTTTGAACAACAGATAGCATTGAATAAGGTGCGTTGGCTTGGCCACCTACTAAGTATGCCGATCACCGCTTACTGAGGACAGTCTTGTTTTGTCTGCCAGCTTTAGGATGGCGCAAGACGTGGTGGGCGAAAATTGACTTGGCAGCTGGAAATGAAGTCACTGTCTACTAAACCGGGTGCCGTTGATCCGTCTCTCTTGCCAACCTGGAGTCCACTTGACCCGCCTTTCGCTTGGCTTTAGAAGTTACAGGACATAGCTAGCAACCGACACCAGTGGCGCGTTTGCTGTCGTCTCGTAGTCGAACTAACTGATTATAATGTGTTTAGTTTTGTGTTATCTACTGGTAACCGCTGATTATGACGTGAGGCACTGAAAGCTGCAAGGAAGTCGTCTCACTGATGCTCCTTTATCTTTGCACGATGGCCGGTTGTTTGCTTTGACATTTTGTTGGCAAGGTGTAGGCATCTTCACCCTGAATGTTTGCTTAAGGCATTAGTATCTTACCACGGGTTCCTCTACTTTTCCACTTATTATCCATCATTACTTAAGTCTATGCGGTTGTTTGGCAGTAAAACATCCGTTCAAATGGATAACATACTGTTGTCCTTGATGGTGTGCCGAATAGGTGTTTTCAAGAAGTGCATATTAGATGGTGGTGTAGTAAATTCGAGACTAACCGGCTGAGCAGACATTTTATACATATTCAAAAGAAACAGATAGGTGATCTGAATCCGCAGCAAACCGGAACCTTGTAATAGCGTTGAGTACCAAATGTGGCGAGGTCACTCTTACACGTGGGAGGTTTGTTGATATCGACATACTTGTTATAGCCCATTAAGACAACCTATAGGCTATTCTGATTGGTTGATCTGACGAAATGTTAGCATCTGGATCGGGGATTGGCCTATCGCCTTCAGCATCGCTAGCAGGGACGCATGAGAGATGCCCAACTTGACATAACCTGTAGACACGCATCCGTCGATGATAAGCTTCCGTTCTGTCAGATCGAAGCCCATACAGCCACGATAACGATCGATCCTTCAACCTATAATCTCCATCGACACTACGCATCAAAGTGTATCACGTCATCTTCTCTAGAAACATCACAAAAGATGCCAAGCTGTTTTTTTAATAGTAGACACAATGAAACGCTATTAAAATTAGCTGTAAAAACAAGAATCGTGATCAGGGCATGTAGGGAAAATATCAACAACAGCATTTCACCGGAACTGTGTATTTTCTCCTCTTAGCAAAGCACCAGGCAAAAAAGCATGGGCAAGCATGAGTCACAGACAACTACGTGTCCACCACGGTCATAGGAATCGAAGTGCCCGCTAATCGATATTATTGTCGCTGGCAACCAGATAACCATAAGCGGACGCAGACTGTTTTTCAAGGCTATTAGATCTGTCACCGTCTGCAAAGATGTGGATGAATGCAAACTGGTCTACCGGACACCAGTGCCAACAAGTATCGTTAACGGGGCCATAAGGATGGGCGTATATTGTATGAATTCTCTGGGTGTGTGTGTTTCGGAACGATGTTAGTCTGTCGTGGTCCCAAATAATAGTACCTGCCTCAATTCTTTCTTACAAAGGATGTTTCAGAATATGCCATCCAAACAGCCCTTAACCGATGAGACAAGCATTGCCCGCCAAATATCAGTACCTCATGGTATCGTCTTCCGTTGAACCCTTCAAGCCTCGAGTTGTACTCGAAACTTTGTTACCTCAACGTAATGACTGTAATTGTACATGGAATCGGTCGTGGAGTGCTGTTACGTCAACAGGCAATGCGCTAAAATTCATCCGCTTTCGATGTGGTCCAAGGGACCGAACTGACCGAGGTTCATTTCAACATGAAACGCAGTCTTGATGGGAGATTAGGTGAGGCGACGCAGGCAGACACAGCGCGTGCTTCAAGTGACCCCTTCGGCTTCAGCAACATTTCACTTGTTCATTAGTGTATGATAGGATAAAAAGCATATCGATACAAGACCCACAGGACAGTGCATGCAAAGTAAAATCAAAATGAAAAAGGTATTTCAGTCTGGTACGTAACTTATGAGTGATTTAGACATCGAAGTTCGTCCCATTGTTGTGGAGCGTTTAGTACTAAGATGAAAGGATAATAGTCCTTCGAAGGTCGCGTTGTCTGGTGCCTTGGCCACAGGTGTTGGTAGTGCATTCCAGTAGGGACAGTTTCTAAAGGAGTAAAACTATTTCTACAATCCAAATGTGAGTGTTGCGTTACTATATCCAGCTGATGGTTACGGCATTGTTTGTAAACAGTCATGGTCAACAGTGATGTACATGGGTACTCGCTTTCATCTAGTATCCGGTGTGTGTATGTGTGTGAGAATGAGATCTCCACGTTACTGGGGAACACACCGCATAAACGAAGGCACAGTTCGTAACACAGAGTGGATAGTCTACGCGTTGCCTATGTTACCCTTCTTTGGACTGGGCTAAGAGATAAATATCACGGTTTAACCATTAGCGGCAGGTCTGAACAGTATATTCAACGTGGGAACGATTGTATGAGCTAATCAACGGTGATACTAGCCATCGCATAAAGGTGCTGAGATCTGGTCTCAAAAGTCTCGAGTTCAGGCTCGTTTTGGAGATGGTGGTCATCAGCGAATGCTGAACGAATGCACGCATATTTAAGCCTTATCTGCAAATATTAGCATAGGGGATAAAATGTTTGTTTGGGAGTCATCTGAGTAAACTGAAAAGAATAAAGGGGCCGAGGACGGATTCTTGCAGTACATCACTGCATACACACAAAATTCCGGAGTGATCGTCGGCTATTATTACCCTGATTGTTTTTGTCGCGTACATAATCTTCCAACCAGATGATAATAAGGTAAATAAAAAAATGGTATATTCCTCGGTGATTCGAGGTGCAGTCCAACTATGTGGTCTGATCAATGTGTACAACGGGATCGCAAAAAATAATCAATTTCTTCACGCTTTTTACAATGGATCCAAAACAGGTACCGACGTAATTGGCAGGATTAAAGTATTAAAGAAATTAAAAAACCAGGAACAATAACGTAGGCAGGTTTAAACAGATGTCCAGTTAAAGTAATACGGTGACTCGTGGAACCATTCCCAGGGGACTTGCTTCCATGCAAGGTATTCCCTCGAAAGGTTTCGCCCGCACTTCCATATAATACCTGGCCGCGTGCTGGTGTGGCATAGTAGCATATGAGACATCACCTGTTTATCATACATTGTGTTCTTTTTAGGACTGCTTTCATACATGTATTATGAGCGAGGAAGCCTCAGCCCAGTCCGTCATGCGCATCATTCAATTATGGCACTTTTTATACATCAGTCAGTTGATGGCAATGTGCCTTGCATAGGTAAAGTCTTTTATAATCTGAAAGCTTTCATCCGTCACCACAGGAGAACAGCCCAGTCGTGGCAAACCACGAAATAAGTTAGAATGTAGAGAAGAATAATGATGTGAAAGAGGTACAATATGGTTAATGTAGAAAATAGGCAGGTATGTTTTGTACATCGGCGTAAAAATCGATCGAGCCGATCATACGATAAATTGTGTAGCGTGACAGCCGGAGACAGATAGCTGTACGAGTTGTCCATAGGCAAAGTCGCAAAGGGAATCAGTTATTGCCATCACTGAATTCAAGCATATGTTTCTGGACCGTTAATTTCAGAAAAGAAGGGGAAATACTTAGCACTGCAAAACAAATGTAGCGAAGGTAATCGCAGAGCAAAATTACGAGTTAAGCACTTTGTGGGGAAAATGACGAAAATAGTTCCTGACGTCACACCAGTAAATAATTTTGCTCTCGGTTTTAAACAGAAGATAGTTGGTATGAATTAAGTTTGAAAGGAGTAAAACCGCATAGGAGGTAGCATTAAAGAATAGCATAAGAAGCGGTTTGTAGCAGCTCATCTTAGATGATCATGTTTTCTCTAGTGCATTCGAGCCGATGTTCTCCGGTGTCATACATGATTCGGCCCTTCTTCATACAGCTTTTCATCATCAAGTTGCATTTTTAAGATCCATTTCACTCTGTCCCTTGACAGATAAGCCTTAATCATTTTCTTGAACATGCAAAAATGTTCATTACATCTAATCTCTTTAGGAAGTTTATTCCATATGGAGCCATACCTAAGAAGATAAAAATTTCTCCTTAGGCTGGTCTTGAATTTAGGTAAATAGAATATACATTCACTATCTCTCATTTCATAACTGGTATTTTCCCGAAGGTGCAATTGATAGGTTCCAGCATATGCTTTCCGCCAAGCGTTTGTAGAGGAGTCACATATGTAATTGCATTCTTCGTAACCACCAAGGTTTAAGATTCAACTGCATGCACCTTTTCCTGTATGAAAGAGCGGTTGAATAACCAAATAGGCATTTCTTAAATGCGCGTTGGAAATTTTCAATGGCTCGCAAGTCACCCTTTTGCAAGTTACTGAACGTAACACAGCAATATGCAAGCAAAGGCCGGATACTGATTTTGAAAGCAATTAGTCTGGTTTCTTTCAAGGTTAGCAGGCGGCATATGAGTCCGACCGACTGCTTAGCCTTTTTCAACATATGATTTGTATGTTCGCCAAAGTTTAACGAACTAGAATATCTTAAAACTTAAGTCACGAACAGATTGCTGATGGGAATAACTTCGTCTTGAAACCTGAACACTTCTGCTGCTATCTGACATCCATAAGCCAGAATATTACACTTCGATGTTGCAAACGTCATCTGCCACATATCAGCCCATCTCACAATGGCTTTCAAATCGCTTTGGATAATGTTAAGTTCAGCGGGATGCTGAGAACTTGAGAGCGCGTAAACAATCTTTAGAACATAAGCAAACAATAAGGCTTCCAAAATTGTGTGACAGAAACGAAGTCATTTATATACAGTAAGAAGAATAACGGACCTACGACACTGCGCTGTACCACTCCACTGGTGACCAGACGAGGTTAAGAGATATAATCATTGCTATCCACAACTTGCGACCGTCCTACTAGGTACGATTGGATCCAAGAGTTAAGCGAATTTGTAATGTCGTATTTACTTAATTTATATAGCAGCTTCTTGTTTGCGAATTTGTCAAAGGCTTTTTGAATGTCCAGGAAGATGACAATGCACTGAAGACCTGAAACCATTGCTTCAGTTAGATGGTTAAGGAAGTCAACTTGACAGGTAACACACAAGCGGAACTTCAGAAAGCCATGCTGTGAAGGCGAGAGTAGTTTTTGCGATATTAGGAACCAAACCAAATGTTTCTTAACAATTCTCTCTAGCATGCGTGATAGAACGGCTGTGACTAATGGGGCGGTAGTTCCGGTAGGCAGCAAGCTTTTGAAGAAGAACGAAGTGATTGACTCATTCGAATGCCTTGGAAAAACCTAAGCAATTAACATCTATGGAAACTCTTTCACCAGCTGTCTTGGTCCATATGCCCCGAATAGACAACAGATTGCCAAGGCATGATCGTCTGCTTCTGTAACCACCATGGACATTGGAAAATATCCGCAGTCTTTCAAACCATCGCGTTATTTCATCTGCGGTTACCGATCTCATCATTTTTTATAAAACAGGTAAGGGAGTAGTAGTTTAGTATTTGGCAGGATCCAATTGCTTACAGGATGTTAATTTAGGTACATTTTATTCAGAGAAAACACCTAATACATCAAAATCCAGTTGAATTGCAAAGTGCCGTATATTGGTAAAAAGAATCTTCAAGTCTGAAACAACCTATCGTTTTGTTAACGAAGTCAATATTCTGGTTTACGAATCAAAAATCTTAGCTGTACTTAGATTTGTCCAAAAGTGGCTGTTTTCCTTTGTAACAGTGGTAAGCAACATGAGTTCTTCTGGTGTGCAGCCAAAGTTGGATGAAACACAATTGTTTCCGGAACGTATATTCACCGTAGTCTGAGTATTCCGGAAACAATAATCGTTTTAGAGAAAAGCCCAAAGCCAATGATACCGATTAGGTCAAAAAGTAAATTACGAAAAGTTGCCTCAGGTTCCACGTTACAATCGAAGTTTTTTCCATCAGGTTTTTACACCTGTAGAAACCGAATTAGAGAAAGGTATATCTGCTCATTTGAAATTACACCATTGCGTCGAAATTGCTAATCACTCTGCTTTAATAAGCCTTTGTGAATGCATACATTTTAGTTAGTTCTTTGAATCGAAGTAGTTTATTCTCCAAGTTTTGACAACCGAATGTATCGGGAACACAAGGTTGTTTGTTGAATGAAGAGCTCTATGAAGCCACTCATTTCGAGGCCTGTTTTTGTCAAGACGAAATGAAAAACATTTACTTGATCCTGTAGGAACGCAACTTTGATTGGAGCATTCGCCTTAGAGGTTGGATATCTTTCATGACTGTTTGTAAGTATTGAGTAGACTTCGTTTGGCATTAAAAGACTAGTGTGGCAACAGATGCACAAAGGTTGTTCAAGAACAACTTTCTTGCGCACCATCGATGTACGTGCTAGCATAAGTAAAACTTTCATGGCGCTGCGTGAAACTGAATTTCACTGGAGGGCTAGTTACAGATGTTTGCATCTTGGACAACACTGTAGATGAAGATGAGGGGGTCAGTGGACCGATTAACTATGTTGTACCAATTAGATGCAACCAGAGGAAACTCTATAGGATAAGTAGATACTGGTCCGAGACGGGGCGGGTAACCGAGGGTCGATATCAGAAGATAAATGAGGCTGAACAAATCGGATGATATTTGAAGTGCCGAAGGATACTGTGTTCTGATGTAGCTAGCAAAGAGGAAACGTCAGTACAGCAACACACCCAGCAATCAATTGGTAGGGTGTACGGAGGGAAGAGGGAAATCAGTAGGACAATGACGACTATTGTACGATAGACCAGCAATAAAATCGTAAGTAAAACATAAAAATTATCTCTTAGTAAGTTAAAAATGTGAACATACAGTTCTTCGTCGACAAACGTTGAGACAAACGCATTAGAATTGAGAGGGCATCCGCCAGCATCGTTATCGAAATGAACAAATGAGAGGGTTATTCAATAGGAGTGATATGTTTCTAACATGAGAAACGTGTATTTATACCTGTGAGTAATATTATCATTAGTACATGATGGAGACTTTAAGTTGACCGTTAATGCTTTCTCTGAAACATCGCTTTACAGTATTTAATGTGTGGGTACCTCAGTTGTCACTCCATATTTTGACATTGCCTTCGGTTAAATTATTTTGTTAGTCACCATTACAGCCTTTTGTTGCATTTTTGTGCAAACCTCATGATACTACGCATTGCGAAGAAGAGTTTCGGTAAGTTGCGCATGAGGTATGCTGGTTGGAAAACTGTCCATCCTCGCCGTGCTCTCAACAGAGTGCAAGTTAGGATTGTTTTGTCTAACAAAGTATAACTATTGCTTGTTGTTAGCAAACCATTTGTTCTAGTGACACCTGCATACAGAGTTCAGTTTAGCGTATATACAAACCTAAATTTCTAATGACGTCATATTAGCTCCTCCATAGTGTTTACAGTAAAATGTTGCACATTTGCCCAGCTGGGCACATAACGTTTATCTTGATTTGATGTGGCATTCTATACACTGAAGGAAGAATGGTGCGAAGCAGGCGTTTTAGTTTCCCTTCACGGTTGAATGGATTTGCTTTCCACTGGATTTAAACACAGCCCAGCTGGTTTCGTCTGGTCCACTTGCTCAGTTCCGGAAGTGGATACATCCGTACAGCAACCTCAAGAATGCGCTTCAATTATTCACACAAATAAATAATAAAGAGCCGTTCATTTTCGTTAGTGCGATACACCCCCATCAAGGCACGATTATCGTTTTCTTGACATCTAATATGATGCGGAAACGCCTGAAATATCGCATTTACTGGTTCGTTGGGTCAAATCAGCGGCATCCTAGGTGCCAAGCTAGCTTGACCAACCAAACTTCTCCTTATCTAGATTATTTGACATTAGTCCCACCAGATTGAATATCAACTGACGGTGCTTTGATAGTCTCTATTGTTATCCAAAAGGTTAGAGTGGATAAAAAACATTAGTAGATGAGAAGTAATTTGCCATTGGGCAAAACTTATTAGCTGGGTGTGTTTTGCCTACATTTATGGGAATCTGGGGGAAACAGAAGGAAGAGGAAAAACAAGCGCTCGATTTGTGCACAAGCGGAGAATGTGGGTGTAATGAGATTAGCACCATCAATCCCGCAATCCCGTGTCCGTCTACTTTTGCCCTCATCTGGCTAGAGCATTTGTTTACTAAAACTGAACGGAAGAATTAAATCTCCGAGCACGGCAGGCCAGATTTTGTTTACTCGCACCACACCTACACATAGTATTCAGGTGTTGTTTCCCGCTGACCACGGAGAACACAGGCTAGATTTGCGCATTCCTGTACTGACCAGACCTCATCAAGTGGGTTGCAGATCGATTTCGAGAGTAATGTTTGAGCTGCAATATTTTGATATTCGAGAAACTACTGTTTAATAAACATTGCATTTATACGGGCTAAGAATCTCTGCTTCACAAGTCCAGTTGGGTAGTTTGGGGGATATTGAAATACTAATAAAACCCAAACAGTTAATCATATAAAAATTAAAAGTAGGACTAATCATTTGCTCCCCTGTAGTTCTGCAATCCACGCAGTTTAACAGCACCTGCAGCTAACAACAAATAAATCCAGGGTACACTCCGGGAGTGGGATGGAGAGGTAGTCCTAGGTAACAAAGTGTAAATGGATGAGTGTGTCGTCCATCGGTTTTTTAATGTTGATGTCGGTGCGGAGATGACCGCTCCAAAGAGTGCATTCCACGAGAATGGATAAGACATTCCTACGGCACCCCAGACAAATATACTGTTATACGAGTTTCAGTTGTTGACCACTCAGATTTGTCCTGCTACTGTAAGGAGCGACAAAAGCAAGTAAGCCGTTGGCAGATTGTCCCGTAATCTGCGAAATTGTATGATAAATACCAACAACCATTTCAACCTATGCTCTTATGACAGATTGCGCATTCTAATGGCGTATTGGATGCCCGACGTTGAGACGGTTTCAGTGTATTAAGGTCGGGTTTCAGCCATGGGTGCCAGGCTCGCATCGCTTATTAGACACGGGGGCGAACATTCGCGATGAATGTACATCGGAAAATAGAGGTTTATAGGTTCAAACACGTATCGCAACAGCCTGACGTTTTTGTTATCAGCTTTGGACGCATTTCGGTTTGTCGGGAACAAACTAAGTCATCTTGAATCAGCACACCAAGATCACGCTCGACGGAAGATTGATGCAATGCTTGTACGCCGAGCTTGTATAAGTAGTTGATCTGGTGTCGTATGGAGAGTACCTTGCATTTGCTCAGGTGGAAATGCATTACAGTTTGGATTGACCAATTACTTGAATATGCCGCTTGGCATTCACCTGAATCAAGCACAAGACCACGAATTCGAGCGGCAAAGAGTAAGAAGTTCGAAGCGATTCCCTGTGCGAAATCAATAATAAATACAAAAAAACAATCTTTTAACTGGAACTGGACCTTTCTGCACCACATATTTGACTTGCATGGGGCAAACTAGAGTGCATCAAACTCTGTCTACTAATTGCTGTGGAGGTAGACAGCTGGTACTCAAGGCTATAACAAGGTCAACGATCCATCAACAGAGGAGCTTGGAAGGCAGTATCCGGTGATCTATACCTTGTTACAAGCAACTTCACACCTAGTGCCAATAAGTTAGCGTGTTCCAAAAAGCAAATAACCTGGTGTGCATTCAAGTTCATGCGGGCATCAAGTCATTCTCTCCCTGAGCGTTTACATGCACGCACTATCAGTGACACTCTCATTGGTCATGGGACATTAGCCAATGGGACTACATGGATGTAAGCACAAGGCTAGATGTACGCCTCTATGGTAGACAGGTATGCTCACAAGTACGTTGACGCGTTGCTGTTAACGGAGGGCAGACAGGGAGGAATGTCAGTGCTAGAGATCACCAAAAGTACGCATAACTGTAGCTGGCTAACCTAGAATGAGGTGCTTGAACGTTCTCCATCAGCACTCCTTTAACCGATCATTGTATG